>SJYV01033028.1:40826-55639 GCA_006410875.1 Neotragus pygmaeus
AAAAAAAAAAAAAAAGACCCACAGAAATGGGTCATTTCTGTTTAAAAAAATCCTATGGGGAAACTTCCCTGGTGGTCCAGTGGCTAAGACTCCATGTTCCCAAAGTGGAGTCGGGGGAGGCGCCCTCGGTGTGATCCCTGGTCAGGGAACCAGATCCCACGTTCCACCACTAAGAGTTTGTTCTAGCTATCCACCCCGCATGCTGTAACCAAGACTCGGCACAGCCACATAAAGGAATATATATTTTTTTAATGCTATGTATGTGTACATGTATGTAAATACACAAGTAAATATGTTGCAAAGGGGCCAGGAGGACATTATCTCGATGTGACCCCCAGACTGGGGAGCGGGGAGATGTTTGAGTCCTGCTCTCAGCACCACACGTCCTGGGTCAAGTACAGCGCCTCTGGGACTGGTGTGAGAACAGACTCCTATTGGCCCTTACTACCTCAGCATGGCCTCCCTCCTCCCACTCCCTACAGGTCCTGGCCACTCCAACACTACCTGGAGCGCCCCAAACCCCCCACCCCTGCCCTGTCCCTCTGCCTTGGGGGGCCAACCCGGGTCCCATCTCCCCCTTCTCGCAGAGGCGCCCTCATCTCCCCTTGCTGGGGCTCCTGGGCCGTGTTTGCAGCTCTGATGTTGGCTCCCCCTTCCAGAGGGGCTGCTCTGGTGTGGTGTGAAAAAATATGTTGATTTATTCATAACAGTAATGTGTACTAAGATAACTAAGTAATGTGTACTAAGATGTGCAGGATGGGGAAAGCCTGCAATCAAATCATCCATACAGTGATCAGGGAAAGAAATGAGGGCTGACTAAGGTCACTGGAAAAGCTACTCAGACTAGTCGGATTTGAGCCACGGCTGGATGGCAGTCTTTGGAGGAGGGGTGAGGTTGATCTGATGGAGGGAGCATGTGGGGCACACACATGAGACTCGCGGGTGAGACTGGAGGCCCGTGGACAGAGACTGAAAAGGAGCCAACACTGCTGCAGGCACACCTCTGTGTATGCAATCAGCCATGAAGCGCATATTCACTGCATGCCCATTACAGGGCAGGTGCTGGGGGAGAGCGGGAACAGAGAAGTCTAATGTCTATCAGGCAGATGAAACGAGTGGCATGTGGAGGGGGAGCGTGGCCGAGGGCTGCTAGGTCGCTCTGGGCACATACAGGGCTTTCCCTGGGGGAAAACACTTCTTTACAATCTGAAGGACGGGGAGGAGGGAGCTGATGAAGAAAGCGCTGGCAAAAGAGAAGGCTGAGTAGGAGCAGAGCCATGCGCTGTTGCCAGGGTTCAGGATGCCCAAGGGCCTGGAGTCAGCCGAGTCAACAGAGATCAGGAGTAGTCAGGTCAGCAGGGGCGGGGCAGGCACTAGGACTGCACCCCATGCTGGACTCGTTTGCATCAAAGGGCCGGCTGGGCGGCAGGAAACCCAGGTCAGAGGAAATAGGCAAGAAGTGAGGAGGACGTGGAGGGAGCTGTGGGAGGGGAACAGAAGGGAAGACTCTCTCGATAGGAGGAGGAGGCGTGGACAGGACATGGCAGGCTGGCGTGGGTAGCGAAGGAAGGGAGGTGTCTGGGAAGCCACTTGGGCTCCTTCCTGGGGACAACAAGGCCTCCGGTGCCATTCTCCCGGAAAGGGAGCCCTGGAGCAAGAGGTCTTGAAGGAAGATGATGGATTCCACTTTGGATATGTCAAACTGGGGGCTCCCATGGGACATCAAGTGGAAATGCCTCAGACTCTGCTGGATATGCAGGTCTGAGAGCTCGGAGGGGAGGGCTGGCAAGATGTGAAGATTTATGTCTTTAAGGCATGGGAAAAGACTGGATCCAAAATACTGTCTAGAAAGAGAAGTCGCTCAGTCGTGTCCGACTCTTTGCGACCCCAGGAACTGCAGCCTACCAGGGTCCTCTGTCCATGGGATTTTCCAGGCAATACTGGAGTGGGTTGCCATTGCCTTCTCCAGGGTATCTTCCCAACCCAGGGATCGAACTCCGGGTCTCCCGCATTTCGGTCAGATGCTTTACCATCTGAGCCACAAGGAAAGCCCTAAATCCGTCTATACTTATTTAATCCTCGGATTCCCCAAGAGGCAGTATTATCATGCCTTCATTAGAGATAAGGAAACTGAGAGAGTGAGCAACTTAAAACCACACTGCTTCTAAGTGCCCCAGGCAGGAATTAAAGCCAGGTCTATCTGCAAGGTTAGCTGTTGTTTGAGAACCAGGGATGCCCAACACATGAGATTCTGGCTCTGGAAGGTGGGAGGCCGGTAAGAAATGAACTGGAAATGGACGGACAGCTTATAGGGTTCCGGTGATTGAGGAGAGGACAGGAGGTGGGTGTGTTCAGGAAATCCAGTTTGACCCAAAGAGTGGCCTGACATTGGAGGGTTGTGCAGAAGTGGATTCAGAAAGGGCCCTGAGTACCCAGGAAAGGCCCATTTGCTTTGAACCTGCGGGCAGTGAGAGGCCAATGCCTGTTTGTCAGCAGGAAAACAGTTGACAGGTAGGAAGTAGTGCGTCTCTGGAGGTGACTTATGAGAGCGGCTGGAGATGGAGAGGCGAAGGCTGACCCGAGTGGGCATGGGAGGATGGGAGGCTGAGGGGGCTCAGAACTGCGAGGCGAGTAAAACTGGGCAAGACAAAGTCATGAACGACTCCAGAGGTTGGAACCAGGGTGCCCAGAAAGGGATGGTACCTCTGGGGGGGCCCATCAAGTCTTGGGAAGAGTTGGTTCCTATGAGAGCTAGTCATCATGGATACACAGTGTTGTTCTGAGATCTTTATGTGAATTTCTGCATGTCATTCTCCTTCTCACCCTACTGGGTAGGGGCTACCATTGTGCCCCTTTGACAGAGGCTGAGAGAGGTTAGTTGAGTGCCCTGCCTAAGGTCTCGCAGCTGGGAGGTACAGCTCAGAAGCCTAAGCTCTTGGGACTTTCCTGCTGGTCCAGTGGCTAAGACTCTGTGCTCCAATGCAGAGGGCCCAGGTTCAAACCCCGGTCAGGGAACTAGATCCCACATGCTGCAATTAAAAAATCCTGCATGCCACTGCGGAGACTAAAGATCCTGCAGGCTGCAACTGAGACCTGGTGCAGCCAAACAAATAAATAAAATGATAAGCACTTTTTAAAGAATAAAAATATACCTAAGAGCCAAACCACAGGGAGTTTTTTGGAATCTGGGGCCTCTACCCTCTCTCTTTGTGGCAAAAAAGCTGACAGTCTAGATGTGCCCTTATCCTAGGGAGGTGGCTCCTCAATCCAGGGTATCCACCTCAAGCACGCAGGGCAGAAAGCGGGGGCTCAGCCCCCAGCCCCAGCAGCCCCAGTGAAAGGTCAGTATGTAGCTGGGCCTTGGCCACTTGGCTTTCCAAGCCCGTGCAGGCACTCACTACTCCTTGGCGATCTCCAGGTCCTTCCTGTGGCTCTGCAGGGCCGCCGCCATCTGCCCCAGCTCGATCTGGGCATTCCCTATGCAGCTGTACAGGTTTCCCACCAGTTCATCCTTGTTGGGCACCTCCTCTTTGTTCCATTCCAGTACCTTCTTCAGCACTTTCTCAGCTTTCTGAAGGCTGCCTTCAGCACTGCCGCTAGTCAGCACTGGGGAAAGGAAAGAGGTGTTGTGGAGGCGGGAGCAGTCTTCCCCTGGCCAACAGAAAAGCCTGCATTCTAACCCCCCTCTCCCCCCACNAACCCACTCCAGTGTTCTTGCCTGGAGAATCCCAGGGACGGGGGAACTTGGTGGACTGCCGTCAATGGGGTCGCACAGAGTCGGACACGACTGAAGTGACTTAGCAGCAGCAGAAAGACTGGATTAAGCTTTAAAAAATTCTGCTCCGGTAATTTATGAAATCTGGTGGCACTGAAAGAGTCAGAACAATGGTCTTTGAGTCTCCAAAGTCACCTCCCCACATTTTCTCTCCTATGCACACCCCATTTCGCTCTCTCTGGTCACCTCATAACTTCATTTAGAGCTACTTTGCAAGACTAATCTTCTTTGCCAAAACCCTAGTCCAAATACAAATGGAAAAACAAGAGAAAAAATAAAAAAGAAATGTACAAAGGTGTAGTCTACTAGCGCAATTAGCATTAACAATAGCTCCCTTTGACATCAGAAGAAATGGTGCTTTGCGTTTTCCCTTTGGGTTATGATTCTATTTTTAAAAACCTGTTTGATACATGATTTTTGAAGTTAGATGGGCTCTGAAGTTACTCAACTCTCAGAGACTTGAGTCCAGGGGAAGATGTAGAATGCCCTTTTCTGATGAGGTCACCCTGGCAGTCCCAGGCTGAGTCTCCAAAGCCTCAGTGAAATTGGAAATTGGAAGTGTTATTTGTCATTTGTCCAAACCTCCAGAGTCACTTCTCAACATGTATTTACCAGCTCCTGTTTGCCCTACTCTGTCCCTCACCATTTCATCCTAGAAGCCCCAGCTGTACAGCATTTCGCAGCTTACAAAATGCTTTTCAAACATTCTCATATGACTTACCACAGAACTATGAAGCTGGCTGAGAAGGTAGCGCCAGCCTCACTTTGAAGGTGAGGAAGCTGAAGCACAGAGAGTTTAAGGGGCTTGCTCAAGGTGACACGGAGCAGCAGGTCTTGAACCAAGGTTTTTTTCCTTTGGCTGTGCTGGGTCTTACCTGCGGCATGTGGGACCTTTGATCTTCCCTGTGCCCTGCAGGTTCTTTAGCTGCAGCATTTGAACTCTTAGCTGTGGCCTGTGGGATCTAATTCCATGACCAGGGATTGAACCCAGGTGCCCTGCATTGAGAGTGCAAAGTCTTAGCCACTGGACCACCAGGGAAGTCCCTTGAACCAAGCTTTCTAACTTTTATCCAGTGTGTTTTTCAAGGCCCTGTTTTAACCTTGTATGGTCTTACTGCATTGCCAGTGATGGCCCCATTTTCTCCCTAGGGTCGTCATTCAGATAACCCCTGGGCATCTTGTAAACTGGCAAGGCTTTGGACTGAGTTGCTTGGCCTCTGGCTACAGATCACACCATTTTCCAAGTTAACAGCACCTGTTGGTACCTGTCAGCTTCCGTAGCTCCTCCTGTCCTTGGGTGAGCACCTACTGGATTCTCGGAAGACAGAGATGGAGAGCTTCTGGCAGAGAATTCTCTGCGACCACTGGATGTCAGTACTGATCTACACCAGATGGCAGAACCTCTTCCCAAGCTGGGCAGAGCCACCAGCACTGGGATTTAAAATGGAACAGGAGAGGCACGTTGATCAAAAGCTAAGTGTAACGTGACTTTTTATTTTAATTAAACAGTTGGGTTTCTGCAGCCCCATCTCTGAAGGCTGCTGTTCTTAGACTCTCCCTCTGAGTTGTTTGGCTTAGCTGTTCTGGACCTGATCTAGCAGGAGAGAGAGCAACTGGGATTCCAAGCAAAGCTGAGGACATCTCTGCTGGCTGGTTAATTTCCTTTCCCAGGATGGTACAACTTCAGATGTAGCAAAAGTATCACCAAGCAAAGAGTTTCAGTTCAGTTCAGTCGCTCAGTCATGTCCGACTCTTTGCGACCCCATAAATTGCAGCACGCCAGGCCTCCCTGTCCATCACCAACTCCCGGAGTTCACTCAGACTCACGTCCATCGAGTCAGTGATGCCATCCAGCCAACTCATTCCCTGTCACTCCCTTTTCCTCCTGCCCCTAATCTCTCCCGGCATCAGAGTCTTTTCCAATGAGTCAACTCTTCGCATGGGGTGGCCAAAGTACTGGAGTTTCAGCTTTAGCATAATTCCTTCCAAAGAAATTCCAGGGCTGATCTCCTTAGTGGCTGCCCTTGAGATGGGGAAATAAGAAGCCTTGGAGACCTCTGAGATCCTTTAAATTAAAATTATGGCAACGTGTAGTCTGAATAAAATGGAAGAAAAAAAATGTTACAAAGCAGTCACAAAATGTAGCAGGAGGGGAAGGCAGCATCTTGTTCATCTCACTACTCCCAGACCTTCCAAAACGAACCTCCTCTCTGGAGGGACTTCTGACCTTCCTTATTTGGCTACGGCCTCCTGCCACCTTTGTTTTTTGCTATTTCTCATTACACCTACACACACCCACACACATTCATGTAAGTCTCNGCACTCCTATGGTACAGGGCTTAGGGCATAGGCCCCTCATGGCAAGATATGATGAGTTAGCAGAAGCAGCAGCTGGCGGATTGCTTTCTGAGAGGCTTCCAGCCCTCAGGGCTCCTTTATTTCAAGCTGTCCTCAGAGTAGTTGGAGTAGAAATGCATAACCTGGCCCCAGCTGCCAGTGCCCAGTGAGTCCCTGGGTGCCAAGTGGGCCAGGGAAAACTGGGAGCCAGAGGGGCATGCCCGAGCTCTCTTCGCTCACCTGAGCAGAGGTCAGAAACGGGAGTAAAGCTGCAAGGCCTCTTGGGTAACATGTGGGCCACCTCTTCCCTCCCTGGAAGCTCCTCTATATTGAGGGAAGCGTCCAGGCTTGTTACAGAGGAGATGGGCCAGCCGTGAAGTTGCCCTTGAGATGCAACCCACAGGGAATCCTATAGAGGACCTTGGAAAGTCAGTCCTGGAGAAAAGCCCTTGGATTTGAGAGTGATCCCCGTGCAGGCTCAGCAGCTTAATGGCAACACTGCCACCACCAGTGCTCATACGAGACATTCACTTCAAGGCGCCTTCCTATTTCTTGTTCCTGCCAGTGTGGTGCAGCGGGAAGAGTGTGGAACTGGAGGTTAGGAGGCCTGGGCGCTGCTGTCAACTCCACCGCTAACTTGCTTGTCACCTTGGACAAGTTACTCCCCATTCAGGGTCTCTCTTTCCTTACTGATAATAGGAAGGATTAGACCAGATGAGATTTTAGGACATTCTAATTCCACAGTCCTGGGAGTCCCTTGTGAGCACCTCTGAGCTGGATTCCTTTGCCCTTGGAACACACTAAAGGCTCAGGGGGGTGCCCCTTCAGGGACCAAGGTGGTAGAGAAGCCCAGATCTCTAGCGTTCCCACCCAGGGTACCAGAGCACTTAAGAGAACTGGTTCTGAAACTGGACTTCTTGGCTTCCAATCTGAGAACCGCATCACTGAGTTATGCAACCTCCCTATGCCTCAGTTTCCTCATCTGTAAAGTGAGAACAGTCGTGGAACCTGTCCAGAGGAACGTGTCAGCAAATATCGTTTTATAGGCTTTGCCTCCGGTTCATGTGTTAAGCATCCACCCCAGGTTTTCTTTGCCCTGAATTCCCTGCTGCAAACAAAGTGTGCGACACCTTCGTCCAACAGGAGCTTCTCCAGGTACTCCTTGTCCACGTAGAGCTCACCCAGGAGCTGGCGGACGATCTTCTCGCTCTTGAGCGAGCCCTTCCGCTTGCTCTTTCTCTTGGGGTTGTGTACGAGCTGTCTCACGGGATAAGGCTTCTGCTGGGCTCGCATACTCTGGGAAGATGGAGCAGTACCACCACAGAGTCTTAGAAAGCAGCCCAGAGCACCATCCAAGGCTCCCCCGAGCCTGTGATCCCAGACCCCTCCCTCCAGGACCTCTGTGTGCTGAGAACCATGGAGGATGTCTGGTATGGGAACAGCTCGTGGGAGCTGGGCAGAACCCCCTGACCGCCTGTGCTGGGCAGAAGCTCCTCACTCGAAGGCGCTGAGAGCCACTGAACCTTGTGCTCCTCAGGCACGTGGGGCCTCTGCCCTCTGAGGGAGGTGGAGTCAGAGCCTGGCCCTTACCTCAGCCTGCTTGCTTAAGAAGGACAGATCCCCTTTGTTCTCCAGTTTAATAGAAGAGGGACCTGCAAAGACAGAAGCTGGGGCTAAGGTCGGCAGTGGCCTTAGGCACAACCTATCACACATTTTATGTGGCAATAGTTGGCCTTTGGTGGGAGGGTGGAACTCTCTCTCCGAGCAGCCAAGCCACTCCCACTAGCCCAAGGCCACATTTCCAAAGACGGGTCCTGGGTACCAGGGCCCCTTTCCATTTACATACTCTGCCGCCCACAGTGACAAGCCCCCCTGCCCTGCCCCCCACCTGCACACAATGAACTGATGGGAGAGCCAGGCCCTGGTGCATGTGTGGTAAGGGAGGAAGGCAGGGACCAGGGGAGGCCCTGCTCAGAACCTCATTCTGTACTATGACACCAGGCCAAAAAGAGGCTTACTCTTCTGGCTTGGGGTGAGTGGAACGGTGTTATTCATCTGGTTTTGAAGAGAAACAGATGCCGCAGAGCTCAGGACAGTGGACTGGAGACCAGTCCTCCCAGTGGACAGTTGCTAATCCTCAAGAAAATCAGGAGCAATCAAATCTAAGCTGGGGGCTCCCTGTCAGCCTCACCCAGTGGACCTGAGCCCTCCCTCCAAACCTAAGGTTCCAAGAACCTCCCAAATAAGCGCATAGGCCCCATGCTCACTCACTTCCCACCGAGTTGTTGATGGCTTCCTGGGCTTTCTGAATTCCAACTTTGAATTCCCGATCAGGCCTCAGCTTGTAGCCCCGATGGTAGAAAACCAAGGCAAATTCAAAGTCACCCATGGTGTACAGGGTCTCGGCCTTTTGTAAAATCCCCTGAAATGAGAGGAAGTCAAATCACAGGGAACAGACAAAGCCTTCCCAGACTCAGGTGCGTAAGGACCCCTGGGTTGAGAACAAATGTTGGGATACAGGGGCAGAGGCAAATGATCTGTGAAGGAAAACAACAGTAAACTCTAGGCAGTCTACTGGCTCTTTAACCATCAGAGGCTGCTGCAGCTAGTGGCAGTGAGAAAAGCGAGAAGGAGTCCTCCCACCCCAACAGTCACCTTGCAGAAAGTTGGGTCACCCTGGAGGGAAGCCTCAGCATCTTCCAGGGATTTTTCCAGCTCTCCCATCTTGAGAAAGCACTTGGAGCGGGCAACCAAGCAGTTCTTATCTCCGCTCTGAAGGTGAAGAGCCTAAAGAAGGAACCACTCAGATTAACAGGCATCTGGTAGGGAGAGGTAAGAAGCTGGACTGGACACAGCAGCCCAAATCCTTCTGCCAGAATTTCAGGGGGACTCCATGGGCCAGCAAACAGGTCTTCTTTGGATCCTTTTAGACTAAAACCAGCACCACACTGATCTCTGCTTAATCAACTAGGTTATCTGCAGGTAGTCATCATGGACAAGGTCAAATCACAAGCTATCTTGGAAACTACTGGTTGAGATGTGAGAATATACTATACTACCAAGTGGATATACTGAACTTTCCCAGTGTCTGGGATTCCTCCAATTCACTTAGAATCCTAGGGTGTTTAGTGCTTAACAAATTCAACCGTGAACCTGAAATGGTTGTACAACACATTCAAAATACTACTTGAAGGGGACTTCTCTGGTGGTCCAAGGGGTAAGAATCAGCTTTGCAATGTAGGGGTTGTGGGTTCAATCTCTGTTCCAGGAACTAAGATCCAACATGCCACATGGCAGCTAAGCCCATGTGGCACAACTACTGAACCCGGGTGACGCAACTAGAGAATCCGTATGCCACAACGGAAGATCCCATGACACGACAAGGGACAACATAATGAAGATCCCATGGGCTTCAACTAAGACCCCACGCTGCCAAATAAATAAATATTTTAGAAACAATACTATTTGAAGTCCAAGCATTCTGAAGGCTAACAAAATGGATTTTAGGATGATCTGCAACTTGTGTTACCTATTGTACATGCCCTCTCTTTTTATATAGCTTGTTGAGAATGAATCCTTGTTTCAGGGGATTAAGATGAAAATGCCAGGCAAAAGGAAACTGTGATTTTGGACCCAAAGTGGGAATGGAAAGCTTCTCCTTGTCCCTGTGTCCTTCTCCTGAGATCATTACATAGTCTGCAGTGTGATGTCCTTCCTGAGGCATCAGACTGTACCCACCTCCGTCTAAGACCTTCCTACTTTTCCAGGAAGAGTCTTTCTTTCCTAGAAAAGACCACTTCTCACCCAAAGCTATAAGCCCTTGTGGTGTTTTTTTTCTACCTGAGCTTTTCCAAGATGAAACAGTTTCCAGAAAAGGGAGAATGGATGGGGCTCCTGAACTTAACTGCTGGTCCATCTGATCCATTATTTCTGGTTTTAGGATGCGGTTGGTGATCCAAAGGGACAAAGGACTCTAGGTAGCAACTGATAAGTTTGAGTTTAGAAGGAGTCTTGGGACACATTAGAGAGCTATGCTACCACCCCATTATTTGTAACAAGTGGGCTATTTGTTGTAAAAAAAAAAAAACAGTCATAATAAAACATTCAGTAGCTTATTTGCAAAACAGTACAGTAGTGTATGGAGAAGGCAATGGCACCCCACTCCAGTACTCCTGCCTGGAAAATCCCATGGACAGAGGAGCCTGGTGGGCTGCAATCCATGGAGTCGCTAAGAGTCAGACACGACTGAGTGACTTCACTTTCACTTTTCACTTTCATGCATTGGAGAAGGAAATGGCAACCCATTCCAGTGTTCTTGCCTGAAGAATCCCAGAGACGGGGGAGCCTGGTGGGCCTCTGTCTGTGGGGTCGCACAGAGTCGGACACGACTGAAGCGACTTAGCAGCAGCAGCAGCACAGTAGTGTATGATGGTAAGGTTAGCACCTCAGCACTGAAGTCTGACTGCCTGAGTTTGAATCCTTCTTCTGCCACTTGCTAGTTCAGTGACCTTAGGCATGTTACTCAACTTCTATAAAAGCTTTCTTATCTTCAAAATGGCATAATAACAGCACCTCCCCCTAAGCCTGCCACTTAGCAGTATGTCTGGTATCCTAATACAATGCTCAACTGTTATCCGCCTTAGGGTGGGTTGGAACAATTTATACTACAGTAAAGTTTTATAATGTTATTTACTGACCGACCACCTTGAATAAGCAGCTGTGTGCCAGAGACTTCCCTTCTGCAAGCAGCCCCCTAGCCAACCTCCTAGCCAGTTATGGGAAACTGAGGAAGGAGACCAATCACGACACATTTGAGCAAAAATGTAGGAGAGGGGTCACTGTTATTAACAACCAGGTAGAATACAAATGGGAAATGGTACAAAATGGCTAAACAGGGGTTTATCTTTGACAGCGACAGCGGTGCATCGATCAGTAACAATGGAATAGTGGAAACAATAGGGTGGTTCAGCATCATCAAGACCTCAGTGATGGGTAGCTGAACGTTTCAGAGCACGACTCACATTGCTGAAGCTATGGGCGGCTTTAGCGAACTCCCCGCATAGATACAGCCGCTCGCCCTCCGCCATGTAAGATGGAAAGGTGCTTCGCAAGACTTCATTTTCTGGGTCTGCCATGGTGACGGAATTCGGAGACGCTGAAGCAGAGAAAGGAAGGAAAAGAAGCCTGAGAACCTCAGACTGGTTTGTGGAAGCTCCGTCTCTTAGCAACCGGGAGATGTAAATTACTTCCGGCCCCGCCCCTCGAGCGCGGGGCGGAGTCCGGGTCGCAACCGCCGCCTGTGTAGCTGGTGCTTAGGGAACCGCGAACTGGTTGGACCACGACGAGCGCGTGGCTATTCGCTTCAAGGAGGCCTCTGCGACTTGTAGTGTTGGCAGTTGCACGCTCCATCGGTTCTTCCCGGAGTTGCTTCGCATTCAGAAGCCACAGTCAGGAAAACAAACAAACAAAAAGTACAGCCCTGAAGATAGGGAAAAGATTGGGGGCATAATTCCAAATAGGGATAAGGCATTCGTGGCAAGTATTTGTGCACGTGTACCACCTTCAAGAGTGAGCCTCTTGGTGGCTCCAGACGGTCAAGAATCTGCCTGCAATGCAGGAGACCTGAGTTCGATCCCTGGGTCGCGAAGATCCCCTGGAGAAGGAAATGGCAACCCACACTAGTCCATGGACAGGGGAGCCTGGTAGGCTTCAGTCCATGGGATCTCAAAAAGTCCGACGTGACTTATTGACTTTCGCTATGCCAAAACAAACAAAAATCTGACCATATAGACAGATTAACTCAAAAGATTTAAATGTAAGAGGTAGAATTATAAAACCAGAAAAATAGGTGAATGTAATAGAGTGAAAAGCAAAAAACAAATTTGATGTCATCAAAGTGAAAATTCTTTGTTCTTCAAAGCAATATTACTGGGCCTTGCCTGGTGGCTCAGTGGTAAAGAATCCACCTGCCAATTCAGAAGACATAGGTTTGATCCCTAGTCTGGGAAGATCCCAAGTGCCAAGGAGCAACTAGGTCCTCGAGCCACAACTACTGAGCTTATGCTCTAGAGTCTGGCAGCTGCAACTATTGAACCCACGTGCCACACTAATGAAGCCTGCATGTCCTAGAGCCCGTATTCTGCTACAAGAGAGGTCACTGCAGTGGAAAGCCTGTGCACCACAACTGGAGAGCAGCCTCTGTTCGTCACAATCAGAGAAAAGCCACCGTAACAATGGAAACCCAGCATAGCCAAGAATAAATAAATAAAATTATATTAAAAAAAAACCCAACAAAGTTAAGAAAATTAAAAGGCAAGCCACAGACTGAAACAAAATATTTGTAAAACATCTATCTGACAAAGAATTTGTATGTACAATAAATAAAGAGCTCTTACAACTCCATATAACAAGGCAAATAAAAAGCAAGCAAAAGATTTTAATAGTGATATCATCAGAGAAGACATATGGATGGTCAATTAGCATATGAAACATGTTCCAGTGTCTTTAGTCATTAGGAAAATACAAAATAAGCTCCTCAAGTAGACACCGATACACACTTCTAGAATAGCTAAAGTGAAAAAAGACTGAATTTGCCAGGTGTTGATGAAGACGGTAAGCAACCAAAATTCCCATACACTGCTGGTGAGAGTGTAAAATGGTTTAACTTCTGTGGAAAATGATTTGGCAGCTTCTTAAAAAGTTCAGCACACTTACCATATGACCCAGCCAGTCTGCTCCTAGGAATTTACCCAAGAGAAATCAAAGCTGTATGAGAACATCCATAATAGTTTTATCTGTAATAACCCCAAAGTGGAAACATTTCCAATCAACTGGTGAATGGATAAATCACTTTATCTTCGTGATGGAATACTACTTAGCTGTAAAAGGAAAGAACTATTGATACATGCATAATAGGGATAAATCTCAAAGAAACTATGCTGAACAAAACAATTCATACAAAAAAAGAATATATGATTCCATTTATATAGAATTTTAGAAAAGGCAAACATAATCTTTATTGCCCAAAAGAAAAATGATGTATCCTGGGAACACAGAGTTAGGACAGGGAGGGATTGATTACAAAAGAGTAGAAGGAAACTTTGGGAGATGTAGGATGTGTGTATTATCTTTTTTTTTTTTAGCTATGCCACCCAGCTCTTGGGATCTTAGTTCCTTGATCAGGGATTGAACTCAGGTCCTTGGCAGTGAGAGGGCAGAGTTGTAACCATTGGATGGCCAGGGAATTCCCTATGTGTATGATCTTAATTGTGGTAACATTTTCATCGTGTATGCATGTGTTAAAACTCATCCAATTGTGTACCTTAAATGTGTAAATTTCATCATACTTCAATTATATCAATAAAGATGCTTTTAAAAATCCAATAAAATAATAACAGTAATGTGTGCTTTTTGGCAGCTTAAGAAACACTTTGTAATCTTCACAGCACCTGAAGAAGGGAGGAAGCAAAGTATTTGCCTGGTTTCCCAGATGAAACACAGGACCTGGGAGAGGTGACAGAGTTTGCCCTAAGCTACAACACCAGACTATAGGTAAGTTGAGCTGGGCCCTATGCCTTGGGTTGGATTGGTAGAGTAAAAGTCACTGGAATTGGATCCCAATCTGTCCCAGCCATTTACTAGCTGATCTCCTTAGGTTACTTCTTTTATTTCTTATTTTATTGTGAATTAGAATATAGATACCATGGGGTCACAGAGTCGGACATGACTGAGCGACTGAACAATAGCAACACCAGAAACATTAATAAAACACATATGTGCAGTTTAATGAATAATTATAAAATGAACACCCACATAAATATCACCCAGGTAGGTCGAAAAACATATTGTCAACCAAGGGCTCCCTGTGAGACCCCTCCCCAACCACAGCCGCACCCCTGCACAGCCACCCCCTGCACAGGTAACCACCATCTTTCCAGTTACTACCGTGGCTGGAGCCCCATCATCTCTTTCTTGGATTAATGCAAAATCCTTGCGAACAAGGTCTCCACATTCTGTCCTTGCCCTCTTTCTTCTCAACGCTGGTGTCAGAATATTCCTTCTAAAACAGCTCAGATGAGACTTCTCTGGTGGTCCAGTGGTTAAGAATCCACCTACCAATACAGGGGATGCGGGTTTGACCCCTGGTCTGGAAACTAAGATCCCACATGCCTTGGAGCAACTAAGCCTGTGCACCACAAGAGAAGCCCGTGCCCCCCAATGAAGACTCAGCACAGCACCCCCCAAAAAACCCAAGAGTTATAAAATATGTCAGATCATGTCACTCTGTGTAAAACCCTACAGTGGTCCCTCATTTCGTTCAGAGTAACAGCTACTCTCCCATCATGCCCTGAGCTCCAGCCACCTGGCCTCCTCACTGTTCCTTGCACAGGAAGACCCTTGCTAGACTCCTTCCTCAGGACTTTCACGCTGCCTGTTCTCTCAGCCCCAGTCAGCCTGGGATTGGGCTGGAAGGCTCCCTCCCTACTACTTAACTGACTCTTTCCCCTCTTTGTGTATTTGTTAAAATCTCTCCTTTGCAATGAGGCAAACCCTAACCACCCTGTTTTAATATTGCAACCTACTTGCCCTCAACCTCTGTTGAGGAAATTCTTTATTCATTTATTTTTAAATTAATATTTGTATGGAAGTATAGTTGATTTAAAACATCGTGTTGGTTTCAGATATACAACACAGAAATTTC
>SJYV01033031.1:0-23278 GCA_006410875.1 Neotragus pygmaeus
TCTTTTGTGTATTCTTGCCACTTCTTCTTAATATCTTCTGCTTCTGTTAGGTCCATACCATTTCTGTCCATTATTGAGCTCATCTTTGCATGAAATGTTCCCTTCGTATCTCTAATTTTCTTGAAGAGATCTCTAGTCTTAGTTATCCTTAAGACAGTAATTCAAACAACTTCAAATGAAATACAGTGAGAAAAAACAAAAAGTAATGAATAAAGTATCAGTGAACTATGGGTATATTTGAAGTGCCCTAAATGTATAACTAGAATCCTTGAAGGAAAAGAAAGAGTGAATGAAGCACAAGAAATAATTTTAAGAAAAATTATGGCTGAAAATTTCCAAATTTGATGAAATCTAAAACCGCATATCCATAAAGCTCTACAAACCCATAGCAAAAAGGCATCAAAGGACTATGCCAAGGCAAATTACAATCAAATTGAATAAAATGGTAATGAAGAATAAATTCTTAAAAGCAACCAGATGAAAAGTAAATGTGACATTAAGAGGGCTGAAGTTAAAAATGACACTACACTTCAGGTTGGAAATGATGCAAGCCAGAAGAAAGCAGTGCAACATCTTTCAAGTTCTGAAAGTAAACAATTGTTAGCCTGTAATTTAATTGCAGGCTCAAATACCCTGCAGAAATGAAAACAAAGTGAAAAGCTTTTATAAAAACTTCCATNTGGAAATGATGCAAGCCAGAAGAAAGCAGTGCAACATCTTTCAAGTTCTGAAAGTAAACAATTGTTAGCCTGTAATTTAATTGCAGGCTCAAATACCCTGCAGAAATGAAAACAAAGTGAAAAGCTTTTATAAAAACTTCCATGTATAAAATAAGTCATGGAAATGTAATGTACAGCTAATGCAGGAGACATAAGAGATGTGGGTTGATCCCTGGGAAGATCCCCTGAAGGAAGAAATAGCAACCCATTCTAGCCTTCTTGGCTGGAGAATCCCCATGGATAGAGGAACCTGGCAGGCTACAGTGCATAGGCTTGCAAAGAGTCAGACACGACTGAAGCAACTTAGCATGCATATATGCACTATACTGAATATTTGAAGTTGTTTTGTACATCTGAAAAGCTGTCATTGCACAAAAAAACTTTGTGGTTATGGATGTTAACTTGATACTGTGATGACCATTTGCAATATGTACAAACATCAAACCATTATGTTGTACACCTGAAGCTAATATAATGTTGTATGTCAACTCTACCTCAGTAAAAAAGAAGACCTTTTCATATATATATATGAAAGCTGAAATATTTATCCACAAAAGTGTAAGAAATGTTAAAGAAAGTCCTTCAGGCAGAAAAAATGTTACCCAATAAAATCTGGATCTTTATGAAGTAATGCAGAGTATAAAAGATACTTGTGTGGGTAAATATAAAAGTTTTGTTTGATTTCTCATTTTATTGAAAGCAAAAAGTTTTCATTTTTTGATTTGCTGACAGTTTACCTCTGTAGAAAGAAGTGGAAGCCAATAGAGGAACTCCTATTCTGACCTTAATGTTGATTAAATAAAGGAGAACTCATTTATGAAATAGAAGGGAAGAATAATTTTATAAATAGTGATCATGTTATTTAAAAGTTAAGAATCTTCAAAGAAAGAGATTCTGGACATTGTTAGACATGTACAAGAAATACAGAAAATCCCTGTTTCAAAATGATCAGCAGAAAACAAAAAATGTTCCTAACATAAGAGATGATACAAATAAAATTAGCCTAACAGGTTGACAGAAAACCACTTTCATGAGTAAAATTCTGACAATGCAGTTTGCTGCACGTTAAACTTTAAAAAAATTAATTATTTTACATATTTTACGATATATTTACATTTATGATTTATTTACATAAAATATTTACATATTTTATGATTTTACATATAATCACTCTTGTTTTGATTTCCTGCCCATTTAGGTCAACACAGAGCATTGAGTACAGTTTCCTGTGCTATACAGTATGTTTTCATTAGTTACCTATTTTATACATCATAGTGTGTGTGTGTGTGTGTGTGTGTGTGTGTGTGTGTGTGTGTNCTGCGATTCATGGGGTCGCAAAGAGTCGGACACGACTGAGCAACTGAACTGAACTGAACTGAACTAAAGGCTTTTGTGGAAGACCATTTTTCCATGGAACTTGGCAGGCAGGATATGTGGTTTCTGGATGATTCTCATAAGGAACATCCCCTCTTATGAGCAGTTCATAGTAGGGTTTACGCTCCTATGACGGGGAGCTGAGGCAATAATGCAAACAATGAGAAAAGGCTATAAATAAAGATGAAGCTTCACTAACTCACCTGCTGCTCACCTCCTTCTATTGTGACCCGGTTCCTAACAGGCCAAAGACCCATACTGGTCCACGGGGATTGGGGACCCCTGATTTAAAGAGTCATTGCTTCTGATATCCCCACCTCTTCCAGCAAGTCGTGTTAGGGCCCAGCACCTTATAAAATTATCAACACATGCAGTTGTGATCCCAAGTTCTGTCTCTGCTCTCCCAGGAGCATAGAAGGCATAGAAGGCAAGAACCCTTTGGCTTTTTATTACAGTGACTAGCAAAGAATAAGTGCTAAATAAATAGATGTATGAAAATGTCCTGGATTTAAGCCCTGACTTCACAACTACATGAGTGAATGAATTATCAAATGTGCAAATTTGAATTTTCTCATTTATAAGATGAGGTCAGTGATCTTGCCCTTCTAAGAGAATCAAATGGGATGACATGTGAAGGTGAGCTATCGATTGCTGGTCAATTTTATTAGTATTGATTTTATTATTATCAGTAAAGTACCCTTTAGCAGTGAAAACTTACATAAACATATGGCTATTGCTTTATAAATAGTTCTATTAAACATGAATAACCTCTAAATTTTAAAAAATTCTATGTTTATTTCTAATGCTTTCATATTGTGATGTCCCAAACGTGACAGGTTTAAAATGTTATACGGTCATATATTCAATAAAACGCACAGAATTGACTAACTTGCAAATTATTATACAAAGAGAACCAGATGTTTCTGTTGGTGAAAAGTCATGAAATTTCATTGCAGCAGAGGTACCTGGAGAAATTGGTTAGAAGAAAATAACATTTATTTTCATTAACCACTAACTAAAATACACCTTTTCTTTCACTTATGTACATGAGCAACAAACCAAAGTGGTATTGATAGTACTTGTGACTCGTTACAAACAGAAATCACAGATATTGTCAAGTCCTACTATGGGTTTCAAACAACTCAAAGTATTACCATTTTGAAATTATACAAGGTCTCAGACCCAAGATTAGGCCTTGATATTTAATGTGTTTGTAATAAGCACATATATTACTACATGGGCTTCCCCAGTGTGTCAGTGATGAAGAATCCACCTGCAAGGCAGGAGCTGGAAGAGACACGGGTCCAACCCCTGGGTTGGGAAGATGCCCTGCAGGAGGGCATGGCAACCCACTCCAGTATTCTTGCTTGGCGAGTCCCATTAACAGAGGAACCTGGTGGGCTACAATTCATGGGGTCACAAAGAGTCAAACAACCCTTAAGTGACTTAGCATGCACTCACGCACATATTACTATATTGCAAATTATTTTGTAATAATTTGATACTGATATTTATAATTGCTCCTTTTGTAATCTTACTTATTTTATGAATCTTATTACGTTATTTTGAGTAAGATCTATGGGCTTCATAAACATATCAAAAGAGCCCATGACACATATTTTAAAAAATGATTAACAACCTCTGTTTTACAGAATTACCTAATTCTATTCCATCCCTGTGGCCTTTCTGCTCAAAGGTAGGACAAACAGCATCAACTAGGACCTCATTAGCAATGCGGAGCCTCTAGTCCTACTCCAAAACCCAAAATCAGAAAATTCATTTCAATATCTTTTCATGATCTGGACATATTTCAGTGTATAGTTCTTTAATTTTAACATATTTCCTAGAGCAAACCCTCTTAGTATCGATGCATTTATAGTGACATTACCTAAACTATAGTCAATCTACCAAGATCAAAATAAAGTGGAGAGAAAGGAAGGAAGCAAAGAAGGAAGAGAAAGAAAGACAACAGAAAGAAGAGCAATACTCTATTACCAACAAACAATGCATTTTCTAGATTTAAACAGACACAGACATGACTTATCTAAAATAATTAGTTGTACTTTACACAGAGGGAACAATCTTTCTAGGTTCCAAGAGATATGACTCAGGAATTGTCAAAAGAAAATAAACACTTCTTGTTTCTTTTTAGTCCCACTTTATAATTTACAAATCCATGAAGATAGGTGTTTATTTCAGTGGCAAGAAAGAAGAGACAGATCACAGGGGAACATGAGCGCATTTGATTAGTAAAAGCATCTATGTTGAGACTTGTGAAATGAGAAACAGGAGGAAGCTAAGGAAAACTGACATTGGATAATTACTTCAGCTTTATTTTTATCATTCAGTTTTGAAATTTTAATGCATGTTTTAATGTATTTACTAATTTAAAGGGAACTTGGAAGTCATAGTAGTGGTTGCATGACTTTCATAGACACTCAAACTGATGCTGAACTTTTGGAATGCAAAGTTCATAAAGTAAAGGATGAGGTATCTTTCTAGGAAAATTTTGACTCAGTGATTTCCTGCCAAAAATGTCTTTAGCAGTGCTGCTTTCCAAGAATATGAATAAAATGATGAAGCATAGAGAACCTTCAAAGTATGAGATAAGGCAACATGGTTATGTAATGACACCTTCTAAAATAAAATTAAATGTACATTTTTATTATTCCATTGCAGCAGTATTTATTGACTATGATATCAAAATTCTGAGCAGGTTATGAAGAAATGAGTGGATAGGCAAACACTGACACTGCAAATTTCTTTTAATTCATTGATTAAAGTTTAAAAACCATAGACTGTTATTTAAAATATAAGGTATATATACACACACAGACTCCCACACTATTTAACCAGGAGATCTAAAATGAGGATTTTTTTTCTTTCAGCTGCAAATGTAAAATTATGAACAAGCATATTTTTAAAAGAATGTCTTTCCTGAGGGGCAATGATATATCAGATCAGAAACTAACTTTTTTATCATAAGAAATAACTGAAAAATACAAGTGAAAATGATGACAGATACCCACTTGGAAGTAGAATAGAATATGAGTTATTGACACATATAGTATAATTACTATCAGAACAGATGAATGAATGGACATAAGTAATGAGTGAATTAAATGACACTTTTTTCTAGGGAACAAAATTCAAGATTTGGGAGTCCAAAAAAATGGATACTCATTGAACATGAGCCACTTTGGAAACTGGATGATGATACAAAAATCATCTTTTGAGAAGATTAAAAACAATCTTTGAGAAGAAATAGCCCAGTTGTAAAGAGCAACTCCAAAAGGGCCCCCTTCCTATCTCGCAGTGAGGTTTTGCCCCTGTGCCTTCAGGAATGTAAAGTTTCCAATGTTTCCCACCATTTTGGATTTCTCTCTGGATCCCTGCTTCTGTCTTCTAAGAACATTTATAGCTCATTGCCCTTAATAATCAATCATTTTCCAATAATCTTTATATTTACTGCATTTTCAAGATATTGAAACTTTTCAGGACACAAGAAAAGTAACTTTTGTGCTCATGATCACACATGGAGAGATGCCATCCAGACGTCTCAACGAGGAAGAACAACTTTCCACTGATGCGGACGTGGTGAAGCTGAGAGCCGCTTCAAGGACAGCCGTAGCTTCAGAGTCACCCACATCAAGACTGTGGTCTCTGTGGGCAGATCTGTTTCCAAAGACTGATGAGGCAGCATGGAACAACTCTTACAGCCCACTGTAGCCTCAGAGATGCCTGGGAGAGGGAGCAAGATGTGGCCAGTCTACACTGCACATTCACGTCTCCCTCGGCCCAACCCCGCTTCCTTCCCTGCCCTGGGTGATTTTGAACCTAAAAGCACTCCCTACTAAGCACCTTGGGCTGGTTCAGTGGTAGAGAACATGCTGCAATACAGGAGATGCAGGTTTGGTTCCTGGTTCGGGAAGATCCCCTGGAGAAGAAAATGGCAATCCACTCCAGTATTCTTGTCTAGAGAATCTCACAGACAGAGTAGCCTGGTGGGCTACAGTCCATGGGGTTGCAAAGAGTCGGACACGACTTAGCAACTAAATGGCAACAAATAAGCCCCATGCTCTCTGGCCCACCTGTACTTTATCTCAGAACCTTCTTTCTGGGGAGCCCCACCTGAGACGCTAATGCTTTAGAAAACATAAGCAGGCAAGGATGGTCTTTGTTCTTTTTTGTGTTTGACTTTTCCTTTTTTTTTTTTCCTTCCACCTAATAGACTTTCTCTGTCTAGTAGTCTATTTTTAAAAATATTCCGGCTAGCTAACTGCCAATTTAGTTGATGGTTAAGCACCTCCCAAGAGTGCATTTTAATGAGGAGATTTTGGAAGATGATAGCAACTGAACACACAAAGAGAGACTGCCTTGACAACTCAAAGGAATGAAGCAAAAATGATAAGAAAAGAGGCAGAGATTAGTATCTTAACGCAGACAACTTCTTGGCATCAACTGCTACACCACTAAGGAGCATATCAACGCCAGGAAAACCAATGCTCAAGAGGTCTCTGACCTCAAAATGAACTCATATAGAACCAACCAAGAGTAGTATAATGGATTACATAGCAATACACCAAATGAATCTCTACAATAAAGGATGTACTTGTCACATTCCTTAAGTACTGAGAGTGAAGGGTGGAAATTACACCTCAAAGGGCCCGAAAACCTCACCCTTACCGCTTCATAAAATACATTATAAGGCTGTTCTGTTATTTGTTTGGAAATTCTAAAGGATCACAGATTCTAGGCCACTTGTTGACTTCTAACCTCATCAGCAGCCTTCCTGGAATTATCCTTGGTAATGATCAGAAATCCGGACCAAGGGGACGTTTCTTGGTGTCATAATTGGCCTGGACCAAAAGCCTTTTATATGCTTTACATAGATCATATGAAATTATTTATGGAAATGATTTTGGATGTGTTTAGGAGCTTTGTAATAATTTCCAATATGTCTAAATTATCCTTAAATTCCTGAGCCTATTAACAGATCTATTTGTCATCCAATACTGGGTAAACTTGAATCCACCTGAAAAGCAAACTAACCCAAAACTACAGTTTTGTTTGCATTTTAATGGATGACTTCAGGGCAGTAGGTGTGGAAAGAAATCTAAATTCCTTCTGGCGAATTTTGTTCCTCCTCTGAACAAGGATGCTCCTATCTTTAAACATGTTTCTTTTCTTTCATCGTTTTACTTTTCCTCTGGTCTCTCCTCTTTGTTCTTTTTACCTCCTTCTTATTAAGTCACAGATGCTGGGGAGTTTGTGATGGAGAGAAGCCAGGGGCTCAAAATTTTTTTCAGAGATCGAAATCTACTTACACAGGCTGTAAACAAAAAGACATGTCTTTCTCTCCATGCTCCAATTAACTACCTACGTTCCTAAGTCCTAATTCAATTAAGCAGGGAACAGGGGTGTGTGTAGCACAAGAGTCACCCAAGATTTTCCTGTCTGTTTCTGACTCCACAAAGATTTGTTTCATATTGCTTTAAAAGGACCACCGAAAAATACAAAGAATCATCACTGGTAAGTAGAGCTGAAATTATTTGTAAGCACTCATATCAGAATTTTGAAAGAGAAAAAAAAAATCACTCTTCACTGACATTAACTTATGGTGAGTACACTGGGTTGTGGTTGCATAGCCTGTAACAAACTTATTACAAAACTCAATCATAGCAAACTCAGAAACGTCTTAACTATCTGACACCAGAATTACGTATATTATTTTTCCAATGGTATGCTTAGCTTTAGTTCTTGCTAATCTAAACAGAAAACAATAAAAATTCATTTTTTATTTCTTGAGAACTAAATAATGTTTAATAATAAATCTAAATGATTGTTGGTATTATAAAAATTTACGTAAAAGCAGTAGTGGAATGTTTTACATATATTTATGTGTGTACTTGTGCACAATTGTGATGGAGAAGACACTTGAGTGTCCCTTGAACTGCAAGATTAGACCAGTCAATAAAAGAAATCAACCCCGAATATTCACTGGAAGGACTGATGTTGAAGCTGAAGCTCCAAAACTTTGGCCATCTGATGTGAAGAGCTAACTCATCAGGAAAGACTCTGATGCTGGGAAAAATCAAAGGCAAAAGGAAATGAAGGCTGCAGAGGGTGAGATGATTAGATATCAGCACTGACTCAATGGACATGAATTGGCAAACTCTGAGAGTTAGTGGAGGACAGAGGAGCCTGGCATGCTGCAGTCCACAGAGTTACAAATAATTTGACACGACTTAGCAACTGAACAACTGCAAGCACAGTTTGTGTATGGGTTTTTGATAATATAGATTAAATATTATAGATGTTTAGAACTTGTTCTGTAAGTTCAAATTGACACCTGATATCCAATCAGTCTTACTAATAGTAAATCATATACTTTAATGCAGAGTCAGCCCGAGTGTGTATAAATTGTCAATGGATTATGCATTCTTTCAAAAACACATGTTTTGAGGAATAATTAGTATGTTATAAACTGTTGAATAGTATAATGAAAAGAGACAAAGGCTGGAAAGCCAAGTATTTTTTTATGTATAAACTATCAACCTGATTTAAAAAACTGTCTCTTCAATTGCATCGTATTTTTTCTTACAGGCTCAAATTCCTCATCAGTATAATTTAAAATGTTTAAGCTGACTAAATGAGCTCTGAGTTTCTTTGGCCACTTCTGAAAATTATTCCAGTACATCACTTTAATCTATTTTAGGATATTCTAAATATCTCTTGTTTCTTGGATCTATAAATAAAATATGCAAGATAGAACTGTCTGTATTCAACATGTTAAATTATATCTACACATACATACAACTCTTCAGTGAAAAGCATTCTAGTTATATGGAATAATTTTTTTTCTTATTGTAAACAATAGTTATGCTTCTTTTATTTTTATACTGAAAAGAATGCATGATCAGCCAATAGAAATTCACAATCACTTATTGCATTTAATTGCTTGATTTTTTATTCAGTATATGTTAAAGTACTGGGCTTTTTATACTATGGCTAACACATGAGTCAATAGATATTTTCTGAGTCATCTAATATCCTTGAAAAGAATAAAATAAGTGGCATATATTTAACTGGCTGAAGCCACTTAACTTTCAAAATATGTCGAAGAGATATTTTTAAAGAAAGCATACAAAGTGTTTTTCAATGTAAAAAAAAAAAAAAGAAATATCTGCTTTGGTGTAGCAAAAGAAACGAAGTAATTTATTGAACTATTCCAAAGTAACATGATTTTTACTTGAAATGTGAAAACTGAACTTGCTTTGTCACAGAAACAAGATAGATTTCTCCACAGTTATTTTGTTTGGGAATGATATGCTAAAAATAATAAGCAACTGAACATATGTAGTAGCATAGAAAAGTGTAATATGCTTTTAACATACTATTCTTTGTGAATTTATACACATAATTATATTGATTTCATTTGCTTCTTAAAGAAATTTTCACTAATAATAGAAGATTTGATGTAGAAAAGTGACACATTTTAAAACTATCACAGTAGTTTGTTGATTATTTACAATTATTATGAAATGAATTAATAATACATCATTTTTCTTTGAAAATTATTAATTGTCTCTCATTTTCTGGAGACTGGATGAGATTTTGTTTATCTAATTTTCATACATTTGGGGCTTGGAAATCGGCTACTGGCTAAAAATTCTATTTAGGTATTCATTCCCCCATTTCTTTCATCTTATAGTAGGAAAAGGACTTACGTGCAGAGTACATCATGAGAAACGCTGGACTGGAAGAAACACAAGCTGGAATCAAGATTGCTGGGAAAAATATCAATTACCTCAGATATGCAGATGACACCACCCTATGGCACAAAGTGAAGAGGAGCTAAAAAGCCTCTTGATGAAAGTGAAAGAGGAGAGTGAAAACGTNTGGACTGCATTGTTTGTTGGCTGGCACAGGGATATGCAAAATTGGTCCCATGGAATATTCTATTTGTGTTTAGCAGTCTCCCTATTTCTGATTTCAACCAACCAACTTTAAAAGTACATTTTCCTACAGTACCAAGAATACATATTCCTTTGACAAACTTCAGGAATTTTTCATCCCAGAAATTTTTGTTTGTTACCTCACCTTATTTTGTGTTTCCTATATTCTGAGTTGCCAGTGGTTTCACCCGCCTCTCCTAAGGAAGTCCTGCTACTTAAGGCAGCAAATTAAATATCTAGATAATGATGATTTTTCTAAATAATGACCAACTATTCATTGGTTATTATGCTCTTCATATTAATAAAGGAAAAGATTCTCCCTTAAAATATGTTGTATTCTTCCATACTTTGACCTACACTGTGAGTCAAGGTATCCCACAATGGTGATTCAGTTCAGTTCAGTTCAGTCACTCAGTCGTGTCCGACTCTTTGCACCCCCATGAACTGCAGCACACCAGGCCTCCCTGTCCATCCCCAATTCCCGGAGTTTACTCAAACTCATGTCCATTGAGTCAGTGATGCCATCCCACCATCTCATCTTCTGTTGTCCCCTTCTCCTCCTGCCCTCAATCCTTCCCAGCACCAGGGTCTTTTCAAATGAGTCAGCTCTTCACATCAGGTGGCCAAAGTATTAGAGTTTCAGCTTCAACATCAGTCCTTCCAATGAACACCCAGGATAGACCTCTTTTAGGATGGACTGGTTGGATTAGGTTTATATAAACTAGTGGAAATCATGCATCATTTCAACGTATGATCCATCATGGATTTTTCATCATATAGCTTTATTCACCTCCTCATGTGATTCAGCTAGGAATTTGATACATCTTCAATTCATCTGAAAACAAAACCATTTATTTATATCTTTATCTTAGTGCTATCTTTTTCGGTCTTACTTTTCATATTATTTTTCGCAGGAGGACAATACGTTCTTTGAAACTTGCAAACACATCACTTTGATTTTACTTTTTCATAGAAATAACAGAAGGTCTGAAACACAAGGTATATATTTCCATATATTCTCTCTTTCTGCCTGTCACCTTTGTGCTACTTCTCAAAGCTTATCAGGAGCTCCTTCTCTAGAGTTGCCTATGCAGCTTGTCATGTGGCATTTTTCAGTTGCCTTTCATAGCATGGACCCATGTTCTGTATTAACACTTACCTGTCAAGACATTATGCCATAGAAGCCCGTTCCTCCAAGAGAGAACTCTACTTCTGCCTCCAATTTACATCAAGTGTGGGCCCCAGTGCTTGGTCTGGACCAAAAGAAGGAAAGAGGGAAATAAACATAAAAACCAATCATTCTGTATTAAGCGTAGCTTGAATAACTCATAAGAATTAGTATACTTGCATAAGCACATCTGGCAAAATATAATCATCCATTACTCTTTCCAAGATTCCCCTTTCCACAGTCACAGTCCAGGAGAGTTCTGAATTATCTGCAAAATGGAGTACTTAGACCAAATGATCTGACAATAATTAAAAAGGTTGCTTTCCTCACTGGAGTCACCAAAACCTATATATAATTGATGCATGCAATCAAATACATCTACAATCATCATCATGTTATGCTTTGTTCCAAGCCATAAACACCTAGATATTGTCATACTTGGCTGACAGATGAGCCATCATTTGAAAGAGCATGATAGGAAAGACAGACTAAACCAGCCTGCCTCTGTAGTATCTGCCTGTTGTCCTGGAAATTTCTTTCCAAAGTTCTCTTTATCATCTAGCATTTAATGACCTTGACTGCCATTATCAAGGTCTTTCTAAATGTGTGTCACCAAATATTGTGGATCATCTCTCTATATAAAATTTTCAGACCAGTTGATTATGAAGATTGCATAGATCCTATATGAAAGCCTGGGGAGAGGACCAGCATTATAAGAAAATAAGAATATAGGAAGGCATTCATCACACAGAAATTAGATAACGAAATATAAAATGATGTTCAACTCTAATGGGCTAAAATTCTAGGAGACTTCTAACTAAACTTTGAAGCTAAGGAGGGACTCCCAGAAGAATGCCACAATCTATTAAAACCATCAAATACTGACAATTCTCAGAAAGAGCATCAGTGATCTCATTGTCCAGGTGACAAGCAAAGGATGGTTTTCAGAGATTACTAAAGTCAATTGGCAACACTTTAGAATATATATTATAGTCCCATCTTACTCTTGGTTGATTAAAAAACAGAACACACTTTTTTTTTTCCAAAATAAAAGTTCAGTGCAAGGCACAGGAAAGAGAAAAAGTAGCCTCTGGAGAAAGAAAAAACGTATAAAAAAGGAAGGGTTTGGTGATAGCTTGTAAAAATGAATAGAGCAATGGAGCTAAGCAATAACACAGAAAGATGGTAAATTTTGATATATTATATTTTGGCCAGCGTTGGAAGTTGGCTTCCTGGGAAAGAAGCAAAGATCACCCTGGGGAGGAATAGAACCAACGAAGTGGAGAAGGAAAATACGCTGTGCATAGTCTCATAGTTCAAACTCTGAGTTTAATTTTTAGAAAGTCAGGTTTCATAAGACAGAGAGATACAAAGGCAAATAAAATTTCTTTAACATACAACTGAGTATATCTGAAATTCTGCTACTCTTGTTTTTTTTAAGTCCAATCTCAAGTTATTTGATTCTAGATTTCACTACACAATACAAATTTTAAAGCCAAAATAATCTCCCTTCAGCATTTTCAGGAAGACTGAGAAAACGTATATAAAGCACTGTATAGCGATGCTTATTAATTTAATGCTGATGAATCTGAAATTTATGAGTGTATTATTCAATCACATGGGTTCAGCATTATCAGGAAATGAAATCTGTATAATAGAGAATGAACATCCCTACAGCTCAGGTTGCCAACTGTCAGCAACCAAAACATCTGAATGCACCTATCTCTGCTTTTACAATTCCTGCCTTCCTACCACTTTCCTCATCCCCTCCTCCACTTTGCATGTATTTTCTTCTCTCTTCTCCCATGCTGCCAACTGCATGTTCGCTGCAGTTGCATTTCCCGTTTCAGGCCGGGGGCATGCAGTTCTTTCCTGACAATCTGTATTGACGATAATGGTCAGCCATTGTGTAGGTGGTGTTGCTGTTCAGTCACTAAGTCATGCAAGACTCTTGCAATCTAATGGACTGCAACACGCCAGGCTTCCCTGTCCTTCACTGTCTCCCAAAGTTTGCTCAAACTCATGTCCATTGAATCATCTTCTGCCGCCCCCTCTGTCTGCCAGGAGGACAGAGGAGGAGACGGTTGGATGGAATCACTGAATCCCTGGACGTGAACTTGGGCAAACTGCAGGAGATGGTGAGGGAAGCTTGTAAAGTGTCGGATACAACTTGGTGACTGAACAACAAAATTGCTTTTAAATGTATCTCTGAAGATTTCTTCATTTATTACAACCTAGTCCTCCCTTCCTAAGTTTGTAGCTAATAATATAAATTAGTAGTTCTCTAAGGTTTTGGGTGGTTGACAACAAGGTCCAAAATATTTTCATAAGAATTCTAAGGCTTTAGTTACTTTCCTTACTTTCATTTTCCCTCAAGTACATCACGAAGCTTTCCGAAAGCTACGTAGGGTATGATATGACAACAGATTGAATTTAGAAGCAGCTATGACAACTCAGGTATCTTATACTAAAATAAATCTCATAAAGAAATTTTCAGGTGAAAATAATGTCGCTTCTCTTGCTGTTATTTATCATTTTAGAAAGCACTGTGATTTTCATTGAAAGTATCATATATCTTAACATGTAATGAGTTGACTATCATTTTTAAACTGAATGAATACATAATAATTTTGATGCATCCCTGTATTAGTTACTTATATGGTTAGATATCAATAGGTAGAACCCTTGTATACAGAAGCTCTTTGGGTTCTCAATTCTATGTAAAAATATAAACTAGTCAAGAGATAAAATATTTAAGGAGTACTTTTCTAAATCTTTCCTTTTTGTAGGTGCTCTATTTGCTCTTGGTCTGTGCTGAGCGGCCTGGGAAGGGATGGTGGCTGTTCCGACAGATGTCTGTCCTCCACCCCCCGCCCCCCGCTTCCATGTGGGACTGTCCAGGCTCAGAGGCAGGGGCTGCCCGGGGCTCCATCTGTCTGTGTCCTCTGTCCGTTGCCTCCGCTGGCCGTGTTCTGCATGTTCTCGTGTTCACTGTGTGCATGAGTGAATTAACCCTCATTTTATACAGGGGCATTTGTTGATTTTGTGACTGTGAATTTCTTCACCTTTTGTTTCAAAGTATTCCAGTAAAATACAGATCCTAAAATATACATATCTTTGATTCAGCAGCCCTATTTCTGGGCATCTAGTTCGAGCTTCCCTGATGGCTCCAGTGGTAAAGAATCTGCATGCAATGTGGGAAACCCAGGTTCCATATCTGGGTTGGGAAGATCCCTTGGAGAAGGGCATGGCAATCCACTCCAGTATTCTTGCCTGGAGAATTCCACTGACAGAGGAGCCTGGCAAGCTACAATGCATGAGGTTGCAGAGTCAGATGCGACTGAGTTACTAACACACACACACAGTCTAGGGAAAGCAAGTTGTGTCAGAGAGAGACGAAAAAGTGTAGTAACTGTATTAACTGGAAAAGACTAGATTGATCCTCTTGTAACAAAGAAATACAAAATATCAGTGAATTTACATTTGAAAGATTTAAGATTTATTTATGCTACATGCCCACAAGGAGGCAGGGGGACTTTGCTCCGTGGGGGCCAAGAAAAAGCATAAGAACTATTGTAAATACTAGACAATTTATTTACAGATATATGAGGCCAATTGTGCAAAACTAAAGCACTAATACATTTATTATTTTAAGATAACACTTATATGCCACATTAGTGTTATGATAAAAACATAAAAATTAGATTGCTTTATGGGAATAAGATTAGAAAGAAGTCATAGAAAAGTACTTTTTTTTGAGACAATTTAAAATGGAAGTCTATATTATTGCCAATTGCTTAATGTCCTATTTTATCAACCTAAATATCTTATTTTCTTTCTCTTTGCATAATATTCTGCAAAGTGTACCCCTATTTGTATTTTACATCAGTTAAAATTTTAAGAGAAATGCATTTTAGACAGAAGATTTTGGATGACATTCAAAAATAACATTTTTGCAAAGTTACTTTGACAAATAATTAGATATGAAATATGTATTTAAGTTTCAGGCTGGTAAGTGCAGCTGGGCAGAATTTTAAGCCAATAAAGGACCAGTAAATTGTGTAGATGACAGATCTAAACGTTTATAACGTTTTTCTTCAGTCTATTGTAGATATAAGGGAAAGTGGTTGACATATTTTTGAACTGTAGTAAGTTTTTCAGAACATCAGATTTTCAATTATTTTTTAATCTAAAATTCTACTTTAAAGTGGAAAGAAAATATCTACAGAAGGTTTTTCCTGAGAGTGTGAATATATGAGTTAGTTGCTCAAATTTGAGAGTAATGCACTAGTCACATGCACATAAATATATATAAATCCCCAACACTTCTTGATTTCCAAATCATTTTTTTTTTGTTTCAAACCACCCTGATTATAGATGATTTATTGCCCGAGAATGATCTTTTGAAGATGCCATTAACAAAGCCCTCCAGGACTTGGAGATTTTGTATATATTGATTTGTATGATCTGAAATCTGACTTCTGCAGGGATGAATTCACCCGGCAAAAAAAAACGGCAGTACAAATACTACTCCCAGATTCTGTTTTTTATTTCCTCATTGTTGTTTTTGTTGTATGAGAAGACCCAATTTATAAAATGTTAGCTATGCCTACTGAGACTGTCTTTGCATTGTGATATTTAGTAATCAAAGGCAGTGAAAAACGACAGAGCTATGCATGAGGAGAGGCATAATTAAAGAGCTCAAAGTGAGTTATTTCCAAAGCTATTCCATACTACTCAGCCACAAAAAAGAATAAAACTATGCCATTTGCAGCAATAGAAATGGATTGGGGATTATCATGCTAAGTGAAGAAAGCCAGAAGGAGAAGGGCAAAAGTCATATGATATGTCTCACATCTGGGATCTAAAACGCAGAAACGAACTCACAGATGGAGAGAACTCACTTGTGCTGGCCAAGGGGAGGGGGTTGGAGGAGGGAAGATGTGGAGCTAAGGGTAGCAGATGCAAGCTGTTGCATATAGAATGGATAAACAGTGAAGTCTTACTGCTTATCACAGGGAGCTTTAGTCAACATCCTGTGATAGATCATAAGAGAAAAGAATATTAAAAAGAACACACACACACACATTTAGGCTTCCCAGGTGGTGCTGGTGGCACAGAATCTGTCTGCCAATGCAGGAGACATAAGAGACTTGGGTCCCACTCCTGGTTTGGGAAGATCCCCTGGAGGAGGATCTGACAACCCACTCTAGTATTCTTGGCTGGAGAATCCCATGAACAGAAGAGCTTGGCTGGCTACGGTCCATGGCGTCGCCAAGAGTCAGACTGAAACAGCTTAGCATACATGCCATATATATATATATATATATGTATATGTATATATATCACTTTATTGTATACCAGAAACTAATACAACATTGTAAATTAACTATATTTCAACAATTTTTTAAAAAAAGACTATTTCACTGTGATTTAGGTGACAAAAAAGAGTGAATTATGGAGAAATAGACTCACAATGTAGTAGATGATTTTCATAGTACCTCTAAGCAGGTCTGTTCAGAGAGAGAAGGATGGAGCCTCCATGCCCTCCTTATATGAATATAGCATCTCTCTTGTAGGCACTGTCAATCGCTACCCCCAAACTAGTACCATTTGTTCCCTGCTTCAATATGCTTTAATTAATAAATGTCTTCTGGAAAAAAGCAACCATGAATCAAAAGAAACTTTAATATAATATTCTAAATCTAAATAAATACATGCAAACAAACATTTGAGGATACGGAAAAAATACCATGACAAAATATAAAACTAAGAATTGATTTTTTTTTTAAGTAAGAAATGAAAAATTGACTTCTGTAGGAAAGAAACAAGCAAGAAAAGACAAAGCAATCTTAGAAATGAAGGCTAGACTATAAGATTTACAAGACAAAATTGATTTAAATGAAATATAATAAGGACCACTGAAGAAACTAAAATAATAAGAATAAAAATGAAATTTTAAGAAATAAAGTTTAAAATAGTCATCAAGAGAAGGGGTGCCAAAGTAGAAAAGAAACAATACACGTATTATTTATGTCTCTGGAAGGGAACACAAAATAACTGAACAGGCTATTATTTAAACATGAACAGAGAAAAATTTCTGAAATGAAAGATAACTAAGGGCTTCCCTGGTGGCCCAGATGCTAATAAATCTGTCTGCAATTTGGAGACCTGGGTTCAATCTCTGAGTCAGAAAATCCCCTGGAGAAGGGAATGGCAACCCACTCCGGCATTCTTGCCTGGAGAATCCCATGGAAGAGGAGCCTGGCGGGCTATAGCCCATGGGGTTTCAAAAAGTCAGACATGACTGAGCAACTACCACTAACACTAAACAGTGAGCGAGCTTACCCTGGGATCCAGAAAAATTAACCCTGAGCGCTCTCCTAGTAAAACTATAAATTCTAAAATAAATTTTCAAGCCCTGTAGGTACAAAGATAAACTGATTAACATGGCTAAAGATATATAGAAGGTATATCACAGTAAAACAACAGGACAAATAAATTTATAAAGTTATGTCCAGATATATTCATAATTAAATAAGTCCAAATCAAAATAACATTTAGATGCTAGCTTTAGGAACCATATCGGGCAACATTTTAAAAGATGTACAGTAGGTGCTCCATATCCTCAAATGTCACATTCACAAATTCAACGAAACATGGGTGAAAAATATTCAAGAAAAAAAAGTTCCCAAAAGTAAAATTTTATTTTGATGCACTCCAGCAACTACTTACAAAGCATTTACCTTGTGCTAGGTGTTATAAGTAATCTAGAGATGATTTAAAGAGTAGGGGAGGATATGGGAAAGTAATTTGCAAGTACTATCAGTTCAGTTCAGTTCATTCACTCAGTCATGTCCGACTCTTTGTGACCCCATGGACTGCAGCATGCCAGGCTGCCCTGTCCAGCACCAACTCAGGGAGCCTATTCAAACTCATGTCCATGGAATAGGTGATGCCATCCAACCATCTCATCCTCTGTCATCCCCTTGTCCTCCCACCTTCAGTCTTTCCCAGCATCAGGGTATGTTTCAATGAGTCTGTTCGTCACAAAATGTGACCAAAGTATCAGAGTTTCCGCTTCAGCATCAGTCCCTCCAATGAATATTCAGACTGATTTCCTTTAGGATTCACTGGCTGGATCTCCTTGCTGTCCAAGGGACACTGGAGAGTCTTCTACAACATTGCAGTTGAAAAGAATCAATTCTTCGGCGCTCAGCTTTCTTTATAGTCCAACTCTCACATCCATACATGACTACTGGAAGAACCATAGCTTTGACTAGATGGACCTTGATTGGTAAAATAATATCTCTGCTTTTTAATATGCTATCAAGGTTGGTCACAACTTTTCTTCCAAGGAGCAAGCATCTTGTAATTTCACAGCTGCAGTCACCATCTGCAGTGATTTTGGAGCCCCCCAAAATAGTCTCTCACTGTTTCCATTGTTTCCCCAATCTATTTGCCGTGAAGTAATGGGACTGAATGCCATGATCTTAGTTTTCTGAATGTTGAATTTTAAACCAACTTTTTCACTCTCCTCTTTCACTTTCATCAAGAGGCTCTTTAGTTCTTCTTTGCTTTTTTTCACAGTGTCAAGATGGTGGAGGAATAGGATGGGGAGACCACTTTCTCCCCAACAAATCCATCAAAAGATCATTTGAATGCTGAGCAACTTAAGCAAAACTACTTCTGAACACTGGCAGAGGGTACAAGGCACCCAGAAAGGCAGCCCATTCTCTTCAAAAGGAGGTAAGACAAAACATAAAAGACAAGTACTACACCAATATAAATAAGAGACTTGAACTTCAAAGACTTTGGTATCTGAGAGGACCCTGAAACCAACCCCTCCTGACACTGAGGGATGATTGTATACATCACAGTGTGGATGAGGTGATGGGAATCAGGCAATCGCTTGTATGGCTGATGGATCTGTCAACAGTGGTGACCATTTTGGAGATCAATTTAGCAGTGTCTAGCAGACTTTCTAAAGCATATGCTCTGTCTTTTGACAGTTTCCCTGCTAGGAATTTATAATATTTTCTACTCTCCACAGTGCTCTAAGAATGTTCTTTTTTTTCCGATAGCAGAAAGTCCATGAGCAAAGGAATTGTCTCTTTATTCTCTGTCAAGCTTCTAGGAGAAGCTGACACATACTTGGTGTTCAGTAGTTTTATGTAATCAATGAACAAAACAATCAATTTCTGTATAGCATGGTTTGAATAGCAAAAGCTAAAAACAAATGTCCATTAAATAACGGTACCTCATATAAAGTAATGCAGAATGTTTTTTTAATGAGAAGGATCTGTATGTCTGATCTCCTAGATTTATAGGTTAATGCAGAACAGTCTATTAACTATTTACTGAAAAAGTTTTACTCAATACTGTGTTTCAATAACATTTTAATTTTCCTTTTATTGTCCCTTCAACCTATAAATGTGATTCCCTGGTGGCTCAGTGGTAAAGAATTTGCCTGCCAATTCAAGAGACTCAGGCTCAATCCCTGGTTCGGGAAGATCCTCTGGAGTAGGAAATGGCAACCCACTCCAGTATTCTTGCCTGGGAAATCTCATGGACAGAGGAGCCTGGCGGGCTGCAGTCCAGAGGGGTTGCAAAGAGTCAGACACGACTGAGCATGAACACACACACACACACACACACACCTACACACACACCAGCCTGTAACCTGGGTTATTTCATTCTCAATCTTTGAATGAAAACTTAAACAGATCTGCACAAATTTCCTGGTCATTCACAGATGCTAAAAAGACTTCTGATCATTTTCAGACAATGACAGTGTTGTTTCTGTATTAAAGTCCCCAGACCAAAGTCATACTGAGAGAATTCTACACTGTTTTCCCACTGGCTACTCCCTCTCTCTTTCAGACGTGGGGTTCTGCAGGTGGTGGGAAAGTGGGGAAGAGCAATGTCTGAAGCAAACTAAAAATTGGCATCTGCCTCTATGAAGATCGTCACAAACCACTGCAGATGCTGACCTTCAACACTCCCTGAAAGGAGTTCAGGGTAGAGATTAGGAATAAAGCACTCTGTGCCCTGGGAAAGCTTGGCAGAACAGGCCTTAAGACAGTTAGATATTTTCAGAGGAAGATTTTTATGAGCCCAAATTCTTGCATGTCCTCATCTGGAAAAGCATTAAAACCAATAGTAGTGATATCCACTCCTTGTGACTAACAGCCACCCTCTGCCAAAATATGTACTTGACTTCACACACTCCCCTTCATCAAGATCATACATATCTTGTCCTTCCCCCTCGACCCCTTCAGAGCAGTTTCAAAGCTCTTTGAGATGCTGTCTCTGGGGCTGCAGTCCTCACTATGCCCCAAGTAAAACTTAACTCTCAGCTCACGTTGCGCCTTTTTTTTTTTTCAGTCAATGCTGCAGGGGGCCAAGAGTGGTCATCCTGCCTCTCTCCAAGGCTGCCTCGTTTTCCTTCCTCTCCCTCAGTTGCTTGTGACTATCTCATGGGGAGGACGGAGCCAGGGATGGAGGAAGGGAGAGGGTCAGACTCAGGAGCAAATGAGGCTGTGCCCTGTGACCGTGGCAGATGCCTCTGCTGATCGCCTTCTCCTGTCTTCCTGGAGGCCCTCTTGTGCTCGGACTGGACGTGGCCCAGGTCCAGCTCTGCCCTCTGAGCTCCCTTGGCCACACCTTTCTCAGTCCTCAGTCAGTGAGTCCAGCCCCACACCCTGAAACGCCGTCTCCCACTGGCCACTTACACCTATGGCATGTCCAGAAGGACCGATTCCTCACGCTGTTTGTAGAAGTAAAAAGACTAATAGCCCATCTAACAGAGCTGAACCTTTACATCCGAGCAAAATGCAGGAAGGAAGTTTACTTGGGGGCATTTTAAATGGCCCAACTTTAAAAGTGATCTAAGACTTGATGCATTCTGCTGAAGTATTGGGAGTTTCATTTAAATAAATTTCTTTTAAGCTATTTTTTTTTCTTTCAGACTCAGTCAGGTTAAAACAATTATAATTGTTTTGTTAATATAATGTTAAATATAATGCATTTAGCCAAAGTTGGCAGTTGTAACCAATGTATTTGGGGATGATAATCCATATAATAATAATTTTTAAAAGCTGAAGAAATCTTTTATTTTTAACTGTAAATTTACATTAATTCTAAAATATAAATTTTGCTTTTTAAACTACTCAAAAGTACCAGGCACTATATAAGTTTAAATTTTTATATAGGATAGTTTGATAAGGACTTATAAAAATAAACACATGCACTTTTTATAATCCCAAACACTGAAATCTGGCACCAAGTCTAGTGGATAAAGTTACAGAAGGAAGTGTGGGGTGCTATGTTAAAAATCTATTTTCAGCACCACTGCAATAACAAACAAAAAAAAATTGTCTAAAATTCTTCCTTCTTATGAACATTCTCAGTCTGGACATCAATTCTCTAATATATTTTGTGTGTTCACCTGGTTTACAAACGCATAGTACAAAATAAGCATTTGTAATCACATTTAAAATCATTTTAATTATAGAATATTTGTATCAACTAAGGGATAGAGATTCAATTATTTAATAAAAGGACACATACACAGGGAGGATTAACATATTTCTCACTGAGCCAAGAAGACCTCCTCTTTTTTGGATTCCATTCATATATCCAGAAGTGACCTGTTGATGAAAGAGTCTTTAAACAAGGAAGAGTATAATATTTCTGGGATAACTCTTTCTTTTTCTAAGAAAGTAGGGATAAGCATATTAGCTGAGATTATATGCAGCACAAAGGTATTAAACAAACATGGAAATTAAATTTACAATGATAAGTACAAAGCTCTACAAATGTAACAGAACTGAGTATTATTTATTAAGCTAGATGACATAATATTTTATGAAATAGAAATTTGGGGATGTATAGAAGAGGATAACATAAAGAGATAAAAAACTTACATTTATTAGTTCAGATTAAATGGGGGGAAAACAAGACATACAAAAAATTACACAAATCTAATGGATGCACTTATATGACCTACTCTAATTGTATTTATCTATGCACCTTCTTCCTGAAGGATGGCAAGGGAATCCATTCCAGTATTTTTGCCTGAAGAAACCCCATGGACAGAGTAACCTGGAGGGCTACAGTCCATGGGGTCACAAGGAGTCAGACATGATTGAGCAACTAAGCACATGCACCTTCTTAGAAATTACCCATGAGACATTTGAAAAACTTACATTATGCTAAAAATAAGGCTCACTATATTCTTTAGTAAAGCAGGAAAATATGAAAAATGAATTGCTATAACTGTTAGAAATTTATTTATTTTTACTTTACAATATCATATTGGGTTTGCCATACATTGACATGAATCCACCACAGGTGTACATGTGTTCCCTTTCCTGAAGCCCCCTCCCACCTCCCTCTCCATACCATCCCTCTGGGTCATCCCAGTGCATCAGCCCCGAGCACCCTGTATAATGTGTCGAATCTGGACTGGCAATTTGTTTCACATGTGATAACTTACATGTCATCCCAATTTTTTAATGGTAATGAAGAAACTCTGAGGCCAAAAGGAAATCAAACTGTATTTTAATAACATAAAAAATAATGAAGAAGACATTATATTTTAGAAATTATTAAATGTCAACAAAGCAGTGCTGAGAGAAACACTTAAAGCCAAAATACATTTCATCATTTGGTAAAAGTGAATTAAAATAACTTAAACATATAATTTTAAAAGTTAGAACTAGAACCACAAATCAAACCTGTGAGAATCATACAAATGAATTAATAAAGATTAAGGTGACTGCAACCATGATATTAAAAGATGCTACTCCTTGGAAGAAAAGTTATGACCAAGGCCAGGGGTGGCAGCCAGGAAGAGCAACCCCACGTCCAAGGAGTGGTGGCTGTGCAGGCGCAGGAGGGCCTGGAGGAGCCATCCCATGCTGAAGGTCAGGAAAGGCAGTGGGAGGAGATACCCCTCATCCAAGGTAGGGAGCAGAGGCTGTGCTTTGCTGGAGCAGCCGTGAAGAGATACCCCATGCCCAAGGTAAGAGAAACCCAAGTAAGATGGTAGGTGT
>SJYV01033035.1:0-15311 GCA_006410875.1 Neotragus pygmaeus
GAAACTAGGAGCCCAACTGCAGCACTGACCCCCGGGAGGGCCAGGGGAGCCCACTCAGAGGAGAGCACAGTTCCCAGAGAAGCCCACCCAGCCCCAGAGCCCAGACATCTGAGCACTGACGCTCAGACGCAGGCACGGAGTTTCCCAGACAGAGGCCAGGCCAGGCCTGCACCCAGGTCCCCAGGTCCCACTGCAGACAGAATCAGTTCATTTCAGTTGCTCAGTCATGTCTGACTCTCTGTGACCCCATGAATCACAGCACGCCAGGCCTCCCTGTCCATCACCAACTCCCGGAGTTCACTCAGACTCACATCCATCGAGTCAGTGATGCCATCCAGCCATCTCATCCTCTGTTGTCCCCTTCTCCTCCTGCCCCCAATCCCTCCCAGCATCAGGGTCTTTTCTAACGAGTCAACTCTTCGCATGAGGTGGCCAAAGTACTGGAGTTTCAGCTTTAGCATCATTCCTTTCAAAAATATTCAGGTCTAAATGTCCTCACTGCAGAAAGCACACAGTCTCATTAAACATAATCAGTGTAGACAGGACTTAGAGAGGTCTATATCTATCATGTAGACGGAACTTGGTCAGGTTCAAACTAGTTTAGGGCTGGTCTCCCAGCAGGCATAGGTCACACACATGCAGGGTCTCTCATCGTTGGACGGGGGGGCTCACGCTTGTGTGGGAACTAGGATGCACATTTCTTGAAAAAGAAATCATCACTGGGCTCCACACTTCACCCACATCAGGAAACTGAATGCTACCAACTTCTGTGGCCACATAATGGTCAGGACCCAGGGGAGATCCTGGAATTTCTTACAGTGTCTCCCCGTGTCCAGTAAAGACAGACAGGAAGTGGCCTGATTCTAATATCCCAGGTTTTCAGCAGGAAGCAGTCACACTGGAAGTCTTCTGGAAAAGTACATTCTTTATCAGAATAAAAATATACTGGTTTAATTCCAAGCATACTAGTTATTTGCAAACCTAAAACATTCTTAAAAGTTTGGAAACATGATTTTGAAGTATCTGTTGTTCCTTTGGTTCAGATTTTCTAGGTCGAAGCAAGCCATAATTTCAAATTACTTTCTTCTAATTTTGTTATTTGTTATTATATGAATAAAAGGTCACACTTGAAAATAAAATCAAACTCCTGCAAAAAATTAGTGGCTCAAAAAGCATATGAGCTACAGGGACTTAGTCTTCTAACAGTTTCATCTTTCTCCATGAAAAAAAAAACAGAAAACTTAGGCCCCCTGATTTTTTGCTTCTTTGTTCAAACTGAGCTAGAATGAAATTGACATTTATATCAACAAGTAACCGGTCATAGAAGGAAACAGGACCTGGAGAAAAGGGAATGCTCCTATACTGCTGGAGGGAAACCACATCCTAAGACTAAAATTCAAAATGGGTTTAATTATGACACTATGGGGTTACCTGGAGTATGAACCAAGAGTCTAAATATAGCAGACAATATGTGAAAACAAATTCAACATCTCAGATGTGAGAGTAAGATTTCTTGTCAGATCTGCAGCTGGTATGCACAAATTCTTTTAGAATATTGCATGTATCTTTTCGAATTATGGCTTTGTCTGGATGTATGGCTTGAAGTGGGATTGCTAGATCACATGGTAACTATTTTTAGTTTTTTTTTGAGGAACCATACTGTTCTCTACAGTGACTGCACCAATTTACATTCCCACCAACTGTGTAGGAGGGTTCCCTTTTCTCCACACCCTCTGCAACACTTGTTACTTGGACAGTTTTAAACGATGGCCATTCTGACCAGTTTGGGGTGGTACCTCATCGAAGTTTTGATTTGCATTTCTTAAATAATTAACAATGAGGAGCATTCAGGATGAATCTTTAATTTTCAGATGTGTAAAATAAATTAGGTTTGAAATCTCAACTTGACGTTTTTTTTCACAGATAATGATTTATGAAATATTTAGTTATTTCCTCTCTTCTTAGTCTAACTATAGGGACATTCATTATCATGTTACTCAAGGTGATGGGCTCAGTTTTGGATTTTTGAGCAGTTTTAAAGATGTGCATTGCTCCCTTCAAAGGGAAGGCTCCTGGTAGGACCAATAAAAGCTGTTTCCTGAGCCAATACAGTCACAGCCAAGGAGACACACAGTGAGACCACCATGTCCACAGACACTTCCCACATCTCAGGCCTCAGTGTGACCATTCCATTTGAGGTTTAACGGTTTGCCCTGGTGTTACAGCTTGACCTCTTCCTGTATGACTAGGTGAGTTGTTAATGATTTTTTAGGATTCTACTGGGGCTTCCCAGGTGGCACTAGTGGTAAAGAACTGCCTGCCAGTGCAGGAGACAAAAAGACACTGGTTTGACCCCTGGGTCAGGAAGATCCCTTGGAGGAGGGTACGGCAACCCACTCCGGTATTCTTGCCTGGAGAATCCCATGGATAGAGGAGTCTGGTGGACTATGGTCCACAGGGTCACAAATAGTGGGACCCGACTGAAGCGACTTAGCACACAGACACGCTCACCCTCAGGAAAGGTCCTGCAGTGAATATTGCAGAAATAAATTACAAACACAACCAACTTTCAAGAAGCCAATGGCAGAAGGTAAATTTTCCTCACACCTGTAAGAAAAAAAAAACCCAAACTGTCACAAGATAATATGCTCATCATACCTAATTATTACAGGAGAAATGCCGATCAAAATGACAACAAGAAATCAAATCCAACCTATCAGAATGGCCATCCTCACAAGTCTGCAACAATACATGTGGGAGAGAGCTGGGTAGTGATGGAACCTACTTGACACAGTCAGTGGGAATGAAGATTGCCAACAGCCCTAGAAAGTACAGCCTCCACATGCTAGAAAAAGATCTTCAGAAAAACTAAGCCTGGAATCCGACATACCTCTACATGGGCTTATATCTAAAAAAACCACCATTCAAAAAGATACATGCACCCCAACATTCACTGCAGCCCTACTTACAATAGCAAAACACAGACCCAGAAAATGTCCACTGACAGATTAAAGCTTAAAGATGCAGTACATGGATAAAATGGACTAGGGAAAACTGCCACTGAAATTATGAAACTATGCCCATGGTCACCACAGGGATGGACCTTGAAGAATCTTAACACTAACCACGTCAACCAGTCAAGAAAATACAATAGAACACTATCTCCCTTCCACGCAAAAATGAAAAAAGAGATGCAATGGAACTAATTTACAACATAAAAAGAGACTGAGAATTCAAACACAAAGTGTCCCCTCTACCAAAAAAGTGAAGGGCTAAGGATGAATTAGAAAATCTGGACTAATATATAAATAGGAATATGAATCTATAATAGATAATCCACAAGGAATATCTCCTACCTACCTTCCTTCATTCCTTCCACATATACAAAGAATCTGTACCTGTAATGTATACACAGAAATCTGTATCTGTAATAGAAAATCCACAAGGATTACCTCCTTCCTTCCTCATATACACACAAATCAGTATCTTCAGTAGATAATCCACAAGGAATATCTCCTTCCTTGCTCCTCCCACCCGCATAAACACAAAATCTGCATCTCTAACATATACTGATAAATCTGTATCTGTAATAGACAATTTGCAAGGATTATCTCCTTCCTTCAATCCATCCACATTTGCGCAGAAATTTGTATATCTAACAGATACTCCAAAAAACACCTGATGTTCAGCACAGGGAACTTTGCTTGAAATTCTACAATAACCTCTAGGGCAAAACAATCCAAAAAAGAACAGATATGCTGTATATAAACATAAGTCATAACAGAATCAGGCAACTGTATACTGATGACAAGCAAAAAATGGCAAATCAACTATATTCCCTTATAGCATTAGCATTAAAGAAAAGGAAAGAAAATCAATGTCTAGTTAATTTCCTCCCACCTTCCTGACTTGGGCTGCTATCCCATCCCTGGATTCTGAGCAGCCTTGGAACCCATGACTGCCCTATAGTGGGGCCGAACAACTGGGCAGGGTGTCCTTAACTGAGTCTGGTTTGCTCTGGCTGGGACCAGAATCCCTAGTTCAACCAAAGGATGGTCACCTGACCATCTGGCCTCAAACTCTGGAAAAGTAACCTAGACCAAGTCTAATCTGTGCTGGGGACCCCAATTCAAGCCTCCTTCTTGAGAGCACAGCCCCCTACGCACCTCACCAGGTGCCCTAGCCCAGGTATGGATGGGTCTGGAGGGGAGGTGTGGAGCTTTAGGGGGAAGAAGTAGTGAGACACAAGCCATTGGGTGTTTGCTCAGACACTGCTGCTGCTGTTGCCGCTAAGTCGCTTCAGTCATGTCCGACTCTGTGAGACCCCATAGACGGCAGCCCACCAAGGCTCCGCAAGAATACTGGAGTGGGCCGCTATTTCCTTCTCCAATGCATGAAAGTGAACAGTGAAAGTGAAGTCGCTCAGTCATACCCGACTCTTAGAGACCCCATGGACTGCAGCCTACCAGGCTCCTCCATCCATGGGACTCTCCAGGCAAGAGTACTCGAGTGGGTTGCCATTGCCTTCTCCATTCCATTGTAATTCACACACAAGAAACTGACTTTCCCTAAGGATCAGACTGTCCAAGGAAGCAGAATTGGGCATGAAAAGTGCTGCTGTCTTATGGACATTTCCTATAACTACAACTTGAACTCTGCTGCTTATCAGCACCTCCAATTCACAAGGCCTGTGGGGCTGTTAATGACAGTCACCCTCTAGAAAGGTCCTGGGGCAGGTATTGCAGAAATAAATTCCAAACACAACTGACTTTCAAGAAGCCAACTGTAACAGCTAAATGTTCCTCACACCCTTTAATGAAAAGAAAAAAAAAAAAAGGCCACAGGACAAGATGCTCTACATCCCTAAATATGATGTCAATCAAAACAACAAGAAATCACATCCCACCTGTCAGAATGGGCACTCTCACACGATTACAAATATTACATGCAGGAGAGAGATGGGAGAAGAGGAACTCCCTTACATGGTTGGCGGGAAAGAACATTGATAACAGCCACTAGAACAGCCTCTGTAGGCCTGAAAATGAAATTCCAAGAGAGTTCAGCCCATGATCAGACATACCCATACCTGGGCCTGTATCTGAGAAAACTATCATTCAAAAAGTCACATGCACCCCCAGTGTTCACTGCTGCACTAGTTATAACAGCCAAGACACAGAACCAGCAAGAGGTCTTTTGACAGATTAAAGGCTAGAGATGTGGTACATATATACAATGGACTATTATCAGCCATGAAAAATGGCTACTGGAATTATTGAATTATGCAACTAACTGTCACAAGAATGGGCCCTGGAGGATTATAGACTAAGATGAAGTCAGCCAGACAGAGAAAAAAAATAGCATATGATGTCCCTTGTAGGCAAAATTTTAAAAGAGATACAAAGGAACAAATTTACAACACAGTAAGTGACTCTGAGAATTCAAACACAATCAGAAGTTTCCAAGAAAAAGCGAAAGAGCAAGTATGAATTAGAAGGTCAGGGCTAACATATACACAGAAATCTGTATCTGTAATAGCTAATCCAGAAGGATTATCTCTTTCCTTCTGTCCAAATATACACAGAAATTTCTAACATATACAGAGAAATCTCTATCTGTAATAGATAACCCAAAATCATTATCTCCTTCCTCCGACATATGCACAGTAATCTTTAACTCTAACATACCCACAGAAATCAGTATCTATATTAGGTAATCCACAAAAATTATCTCCTGCCTGCCTTCCTTCCATGCACATATACACAGAATTACTTATCTCTAACGTATACATAGAAATCTACAGCTGTAATAGATAATCCACAAGTATAATCACAAGGATAATCTCCTTCCTTCATTCCTTGGACAAGAACAGAAAAAGGTTTAACTTTAATAAATGTTCCACAGGCACCTGGTGTTTAACATAGAGAACCGTACTCAAACTTGTTCAATAACCGTTATGGCAAAAGAATTTTTTTAAAGTATAAATATGCTCTGTGTGTGTGTGTGTGTGTGTGTGTGTGTGTGTGTATACACACACACACACACACACATATATATATAATGAAATCAGTCCATTGCACATTTAGGACAAGCACAACACTGCAAATCGAGTGTACTTCAGCATAGCATCAGCATGAGATTAAAGGAAAGAACAGTAATGCCTAGTTTACCCCCTATGGCCACCATGACTTGGGTTGCTATCCTATCGCTGGAAGCTGAGTAGACTAGAGTCCTAGGGCCAGACTGGGGTGGGATCAAGACAACCCTGCAAGGTGCTCTTCATAGAGACTCCTCTTAAGCCTGTACTGTCTGCTTTACTCTAGCTGGGACCAGAATCCCTAGTGCACCCCACAATGGTGACCTGACCCTCTGGTCTTGAGGACCAGGGTAACCTCACCGGGTACCAGGTCTCCTGGTGCTGGGTCCCCAGCTGAAGCCTCCTTCCTGAGAGGGCAGCCTCCTAGGCACCTCAGCAAGGAGCTGTTCCCCAGGTACTGATGAGTCTGGAGGGGAGGGGTGAAGCTTTAGGGGGAAGAAGTAGTGAGACTCAGGTCCTTGGGTGTTTGCTCAGGCACATTCCACTCTAATTCACCTCCAGGAAGCCTACTTTCCCTAAGAATCTGGTTGCAGATGGAACCAGAGTTGGCAAGAAGAAGTACTGCCGCCTTGTGGGCATTTCCTATGATTACAACTTGACCACAGGTGCTTACTGGCATCTCCAATTCATAAGCCCTGTGGGAAGATCCCCTGGAAGGCATGGAAACACACTCCAGTATTCCTGTCTGGAGAATCCCATGGTCAGAGGAGCCTCACAGGCTACAGCCCACAGGGCTGCACAAAGTAGGACACGACTACAGCGATGTAGCATGCACACACATATGTGGGGCTATAATGACAACTGCCTTCAGACACGGTCCTACAGTGGGTATCGCAGACATAAATTCCAAACACAACCAACTTTCAAGAAGCCAGTTGTTAACAGGTAAATTTTCCTCACACCCTTTAAGGAAAATAAATTAAAAAATACCAAACAGTCACAGGACAAGATACTCAGCATCCCTAATTATTACAGGAAGAATACCAATCAAGATGACAAGTAATCAAATTCCATCTGAGAGAGTGGTTATCCTGACTGTAAGCAAACAGTAAATAGAAAGAACTAGGAAATGATGGAATCCCCCTATACATGCTCCATGGAAATGGACATTGGCAACAGCCCCTAGAAAGGACAGCCTCCATAGGCAACAATGAAAATTTCAAGACAGCTAAGCCTAGGATCTTAATACCCACACTTGAGCCTATAATACAAAAAACCATCATTCAAATGGCACATGCACCCCAGCGTTCACTGCAGTGTTACTTCCAGCAGTCGAAAGAAACAGACCAAAGAAACGTTCCATTGAAAGACTAAAACTGAAAGAAATGTGGCACATATACCTTAGGCTTCTGCTCAGACATGAAAAAGCACCATGAAATTATGCCATTGGTCCAGACAAAGATGGATGTTAAAGGATCATATATTGAGTGTAGACAGCAACATAGAAAAAATATAGCTGATGAAGTCCCTTCTTTGCAAAAAAGCAAAAAAAAAAAAAAAAAAAAAAACCATACAGGGGAAGAATTTACCACACAAGAGACACTAAGATTAAAACACAAAGCTTTCCAAAAAAGGAAAGGACCAGGTATGAATTAGGAGGTCAGTATTAACATATACACAGAAATCAGTATTTATAATACACAATCCACAAGAATTATCTCCTTCCTTCCTTCCACATATGCACTGAAATCTCTCACATACCTACAGAAATCTTTACTAGGTAATTCACAGGGATTATCTCCTACCTTCCTCCTTCCTTTTCTTTCATCTTTCCTTCCATGTACAAAGAAAGATTTATCTCTAACATATACATAGAAATCTTTAGCTGTAATAGATAATCCAAAAGGACTATCTCCTTCCTTCATATCTTGCACATATACAATAAATCTGTATCTCTAACAGATACTCCACAAGGATCTGATGTTTAGCACTGAGAAATTTACTTCACCTTGTTCAATAACCTCTATGGCAAAAAAAAATTTTTTTTAAGTACAAATATGCTGTAAGTATATGTCATAACTGAACCAGCGCCTTTTACACTGAGGATGAGCACAAAACTGCAAATCAACTATACTTCAACATACCATTGGCTTGAGATTAAAGGAAAGAAAAGTAATGCCTAGTTTATTCCCTCCAACCTCCCTGACTTGGGATGCTCTCTGATCCCTGGAACCTGAGTACGCTTGAGTCCCAGGGCTGGACTTGGGTGGGGCCGATACAGCCTGGCAGGGTGCCCTGCTTTGAGACTCCTCTTAAACCTGTACTGTCTGGTTTTCTCTGGGTGGGACCAGAATCCCTAGTGCACCCCGACAATGGTGGTCTGACCCTCTGGCCTCGAGGACCAGGGTAAAGTCACCAAGTATCCAGGGCCCTGGTGCTGGGACCCCAGCTGAGGGCTCCTTCATGGGGTCGCAAAGAGTCGGACACGACTGAGTGACTAAACTGAACTGAGGGGGCTGTGACTGACAACTGTCCTCAGAAAAGGTCCTGTTACTGGTATTGCATAAATAAATTCTAAACACAACCAACTTTCAAGAAGCCAGCTGCAACAGGTAGATTTTTCTCACACCCTTGAAGGGAAAACACACACACACACAACCAGAGGGCAAGATGCTCAGCATCCCTAATCATTGCAGGAGAAATGCCAACCAAAATGACAACAGAAGTCAAATCCCACCTGACAGAATGCCCATTCTGTCTGCAAACAGTAAATGGGGAAGAGAGCCGGGAGATCGTGGAACGCTCCCTACACGCTCCACGGGAATGGACATCGGCAACAGCCACTAAAGGGCAGCCTCAACAGCCAAACAGAAAATTTCAAGAGAGCTAAGCCTAAGATTTTAATACCTACACCTGAGCATATACTATGGAAAAAACATCATTCAAAACGACACGTGCACTCCAACCTTCATTGCAGTGGCACCTCCAGTACTCAATATATAGACCCAAGAAGTCCATTAACAGGTTAAATCATAAAGAAATGCAGTACATAGTATACAATGGGCTATTACTCAGACATGAAAAGCCACCACTGAAATTATTCCAACTTTTCCCACAAGGATGGACTTTCAGGATCATACTCTAAATAAAGTCAGCAACAGTGAAGAAAAGAGCAGATGATGTTCCTTCTAGGTAAAATGAAAGAGATACAAGCAAAGTAATTTACAACACAAAAAGGGATTATGAGATTCAAACACAAATATATATATGATTTAGATAATCCACAAGGATTATCTCCTGCCTTCCTTTCTTGCATGTCTTATACACAGAAATATTTTTCTCCAATATGCACAGAAATCTGTGACTGTAATAGATATTCCACAACAATAGGATCCAGCAACCCCATGCCTGGGCATGCTTCTGGAGAAATTCCAAAATTTGAAAGACACTGGTACCCTTGCAATCCTGGCCCCACGAGGTACATAGCCAAGTCCAGAAAGCAAGCTAATTGTAGAAAATACAGATGAATGGATACAGATGATGGACACAATGCAGTATTTCTCAACTATAAAGAAGTAGGAAATAATGCCAAATTCAGCCGTAGAAGAGAAAGTAGAGATGATCATTCCGAGTAAACTAAAGGAGTCAGGGATATTACTTCCAGGTGTAATTTAAAGATGGATAAAAATGAACTTCTTTCCCAAAGAGACACAACCTCTCAAGACTTTGGAAAGAAACTTCTAGTAACCAAGGAAGAATGATGTGGGCCAGGGAGAAATGAGTTGCTTCAGACCAACATGCACACTACTATCTATAAAATAAGTCACCACGACTCACTGTGTAACACAAGAAAACTTACACAACTCTCTGTAATAACCTATATGGAAAAATAACTGCCCCAAAACCCATATATACATCTATGTAGAAGTGAATCAATTTGCATTAGATCGAAAAAGGGGAAAAAAACCCACAAAAATGTAATTCACCAACATACCTCAATTCAAATTACAGAATAAAAACATTTTTAAAATGCTGACTCTAATCCCCTCAGACCATAGTGACATGGGCTGGTGTCACATTCCTGGAGCCTGATTGCTTGGGGTACCTATGCTGGAGTGTCCTGGGACTGGAGGGGGTAGCAGGTAGAGTGCCTCTTGCCCCCTGCAGAGACCCCAGCCTCCAGATACAGTCTGGATAAATTAAGAGTTTGCAATTAACATATATATGTTGATATATATCAAATAGATGATCCATAGTAAATACTAAAAAGCAGAGGGAGGTTTATTGAATACACTACAATCACCTATATGCGAAAAAGAACCAGAAAGAGAACAGATAAATGCTTATGCATAACTGAATTGAGATCCTGTACACCTGAAACTAATGCAATATCAGATATGAAATCTATTCCAAAGTAAAATAACAAGAAAATTACGGGTCGGTGGCTGGGAGGAGCAACCCCACGTCCAAGGTGCTGTGGCTGTGCAGGCACAGGAGGGCCTAGAGGAGCGATCCCACGTTGAAGGTCAGGAAGGGTGGTGGTGAAGAGATACCCCTCATCCAAGGTAAGGAGCAGCAGCTATGCTTAGTCAGATGGTAGGTGTTGCAAGAGGGCATCAGAGGGCAGAAACACTGAAACCATACTCACAGAAAACTAGTCAATCTAATTACACTAGGACCACAGCCTTGTCTAACTCAATGAAACTAAGCCATGCCCGCAGGGCAATCCAAGATGGGCGGGTCATGGTGGAGAGGTCTGACAGAATGTGGTCCACTGGAGAAGGGAATGGGAAACCACTTCAGTATTCTTGCCTTGAGAACCCATGAACAGTATGAAAAGTCAAAATGATAGGGTACCGAAAGAGGAACTCCCCAGGTCAGTAGTTGCCCAATGTGCTACTGGAGATCAGTGGAGAAATAACTCCAGAGAGAATAAAGGGACGGAGCCAAAGCAAAAACAATACCCAGTTGTGGATGTGACTGGTGATAGAAGCAAGGTCTGATGCTGTAAAGAGCAATATTGCATAGGAACCTGGAATGTCAGGTCCACGAATCAAGACAAATTGGAAGTGGTCAAACAGGAGATGGCAAGAGTNTCACTTGGCCTCCCTGGGGAGGGTAATTCATAATACTTTCCATTCTTTCCAACCCTCAGTATTTTTTTTTTTTTTCAGGTGAGAGAAAAACTGTTTTCTAGTTTTGAAAAGGCTTAAGACTTAACTGGTGAACAGCACAAACCCAAACTTGATACATGTTTGATCTCTCAATGCCAAAAGCCTAACAATAACAGGTGCCACTCTAACTTGCCCTGCACTCGAAACGGGTGAGTACTCTAGCTAAGGGTCAGATGAGAAACCAACACTTCGGGACTTTAAAAATCTTCTTTTGTTTTAAATAAAGAAACTAGTTTTACTTTTCCACACAAACTCCTTTCAAGAAAATTATCTTTAAAGCCACTGTCAGTCTTAAATTTGGATTTACTATGTGAAAGAACACAGCCTGACTGAACAGAGAGTCACTAATTTATTCATTTGTTGCTAAAATAATAACCAAGAAACAATGCTCTCAAAGGGTTCTGGGGTGGAGAATGATGAGCTACATAATGTTGAATCCACTTTTTTCTTTTTAAAATGCAACTTAAGAATAACATGGGCAGGGGCTGGATATGTTAAGTTTCACTCTTCACCTGCCTAAACATTTTACTAGGTTTTTAAAGATTCCTCCCCCTCCTTTTCGGGGAGGGGCGGAGGGGTTGTCAGGCTAAGCCTACTCTCAATCTTCTCAGATTTATGATGCAGACCTCCCCTTTCCTACCCTCCCACCCAAAGGTGAGTCACCAGAGTGTTACAAACTTACTGGCAGAGAAAACTACAAATTAACCAACAGTAAGTTACCCAAAGAGAATACACCCTCAGAGCAGCAGCAGGGTACAGAAAGTGGGGGCGGGGGGAGGTGGCAGGGGAAAAAAAAAAATCACACTCAGATACACTGAACACTTGACAGGCAAAGGATGTGATGCAACCCCAACCTTCTTCTCTGTCCCCAGTTCCTCGCTCCAGCTGGGCCCAGGCAACTTTCCATCCTGAGAACTCTGCCTTATGATGTTTTCAGTCTAAAGTCCTGGCTTTACAGCAGCCATAGGAAATTCAGTCACTTTCAAGTTGAGCTCCAAAAGGGCAGCTTAACAGTGTTACCTTGCAACCAGGATTTCTGCTGACATGCGTATACCTTGTGTGACCTCCACCTGCACCTTTTCCCCAGCTCCTCTTTACATCACTACCCATAAGCTACAAGCTATGGTTTCTTTTCTAGGTAACTAAGGTAATGTCCTAACGATGGAGAACTGTGATGAAAGGCCTGGTGACATCCCTCCTCCCCACTCGTCTTCTGTAAACTTGAGAAAAATAAAGTTTCTTGCGTATTTTTGGCTGGCTAAAGAATTGTGGGAGGTAGGCCGAGCTGCCGATGTAAGCCAAGTCACTGGCAAAAGCAGCCAGTATGAAAAAAAAAAACAAAAAAAGGACAAAATCCTATTTTCATCCAGGAATGATTCAGCAGGAGCTGGTTCTTTCATTTCATTGCCCAAAGCTTAGGCGATCAATTTTTTAAGGAGAACTAAAATCACCTGAAATACAGTCAAAACCTGGGCCCCCAACAGTAGTGGGAAGAAATGAACAATGACCTTAAAAATTAGCTGCCAGCAAAGGCTTCCTGGTTAACCAATTATCAGCAGGGCTTTAGTCACCACTCCACCCACATTTTAATCCCCATGTGGAAAAATCCCAACATTTCAGCATAAAATATCCTTCTGAACATTTGGACTATCAGAGTAAGTCACTAGGGACAAAAGCAGTTATTTTATCCCAGAAAAATCACCACCACCACCACCAGAACACACACACACAGATATACCCTCCCTAATGTTCAATTCATCAGAGTACTCAAAATACTAATGACAACCCAGCAGATAAGCAGCATATCAGCCTGTGTTAACCAGTTACAATTCCAACTTTGGGTTTGCTAGCCCCTAGACATGTTATTAGAATCCATAAGACATCAAGGTTGAATCTCCACAGCCCGGGTACACTGTTATCTTTACCACTACTGTGCAAGTGTGTGGTTACCCAAGGGACATACAGGTCTATGGACATAATTTAATCAAACATCTTTCACTAATCCAACATAACAAACACCCCAATTTCATCTGAAAAATAACTTCAGAGTTCTGCATATAAGTCATTGTTAAGGAGTAAGTGAGTGAGTATTTAGGCTTGGACACTACAGGCTGTTCACGAATCAGGGACATCTGGTATGTCACGAACCAACCATTTGACCTTGAGCAAATCCCTTCACCTTCCTAGGCCAAGCTTGGGTACACATTTACGGGGCTCGTCCTGCAATCAGTAATGTGTGGCTCAAGAAATCAACTATTTTTCGGAGGAGGAAGGGACCAAGAAATGAGAGCCTGTTTACTGTAATGACCTAGGGTTTGATGGTGTGTACAAGCACAGGCCACTAACCCAGTTTGCACCCCCCGAGTACAGAGGCTGGCACTCAGTTCTCTTCAGCTACTTGACCTGAGCCAGCAGCCCTCCACATTTTATGCTTTTAAAAGATTCAAGCTGTGCATTCCCACTTCTCCTTCCCTTCTCCACCAGGTCCAAACCTTTCAATGACCTCCTTCAAAATCCATTTAGAGTCCCCAAAGAATGAACCCTCCCTCTTCCCCCATCACTCACTCCACATGGAGGAGCCCACAGACCCTTCAAAGTCCTACTAAGCGCCGGACAGTGTGCAAGCCCTGGACACAATGGAGGGGATTCTCTCCTACCGGTATTCTCACGACCTGGTCATTTTATCCCATCAATTGATACTTCTGATCGTCATTTTGTATAAACTTTTCTCGACTGGACTTTGGCCTCGGGCCTATAGGTTAACTGAGTTACAAAAATGCAGGAATCAGCCGTCGTTCTGGTATTCCCACTGTGCTCGCCTCTCCTGCCCGGGGAGGAGGAGGTTCGTTGCTTCTAGAATCTCTCTTCCTTGCGTAGACACTCCTAACCTGTACTTTCCTCGCTTCCCTTCCTTCTTTCGTATTTATAGTACCCGGAGACACTGGTGGATCAGCCTGTGCTCCTTCCAGGCATTTCCAAAAAAATCTACATTCACCCTCCCCACCATCAAGATGACCACTCCTGTTGCTCAGGCTGCCCCGAGTGCATCCCTGTTTATGGAAAGTGGCCCATCAAAGCTCTCAAAAGTATACCTTCAAGGCCATCCTAGAGCGAAGGCACACCCTTTCTGGCACCAGCCCGCCGGACCGGCTCCACACTAAGGGAAAGCCAGTTTTGTTTTTTTTTTACCCTTTGGGGGAGGGCGGCCGCCTCTGCGGACAACTAGCTAAACCCTGGCGCCTCCAGGAGGAGCCTAGGACCCCAAGGCCGGCCCCGCATAGCAAGCCCCCCAGGGCCCGGGCCGGAGCCGCGGCGGGAACCGCAGCCCGGGAGCCGGCCGGGCAGAGCGCCCACAGGGGAAGGGGAGGAGCACGCCTTTCCTCCCGGCGAGAAGGGCGGAGGGAGAAAGGAAGGCGAGAGACTGGAGGTGAGGGCGGGCGGAAGGAGGGAGGGAAGGAGCGGGCTGGGGATGCCGCCGGCGGCCCGCTCCTGACCAGGGCCGCCCGGCCGCCGTGCCCGCTCCTTCTCCTCCGGAGCCGGCGGCTCCCAAGCGCCGCCTCCAGGAGCCCCAGACCCGGGCGCGCTCGGCCCCTCAGGGTCTGCGCACCGCCTGGGGCTGCCGCGCTCCGGCCCCTCGGCGCTCTCTTCCCCTCGTCCGCCCCTCATTACCGTACTCCCTCCATTTCCAAAGTGCGTCGCCTTTTAAGCCTCGCCGCTCCGCCAACCCATTCCGCGCTGCGCCGCTTCCTCCTCCTTCGCCTCCCGCCGGCTGCGGTCGCCCTCCAGACTTCCTCCCCTTCCTCCGCCTCCCGACCAGGGCTCCCCGCGCGCCCCTCCCCTGGCTCGCCCGACACTCACCCCCTTCCCCATAGCGGCGGTGGTCTGCGCCCCGCGCCGGGTGCTTCTGTTCAGAGAAAGAGAGAGAAAAGAAGAGAGCGGCTCCCGGCCAAGCAAGCGCGGCCGGGGGAGCGAAGAGGAAGGAGCTAGGGCTGCCGCAAGGCGGGAAGGAGGGAAGACGGCAGGCGGCTCGGGCCGATGCCTTCTGCCGCCGCCGCCGCCGCCGCCGGGGCTGCTACTGCTGCTGCCACGTGTCCGCCTCCTCC
>SJYV01033035.1:15326-44258 GCA_006410875.1 Neotragus pygmaeus
TGGCCAAAGTACTGGAGTTTCAGCTTTAGCATCATTCCCTCCAAAGAAATCCCAGGGCTGATCTCCATCAGAATGGACTGGTTGGATCTCCTTACAGTCCAAGGGACTCTTGTCAAGAGTCTTCTCCAACACCACAGTTCCAAAGCATCAATTCTTCGGCGCTCAGCCTTCTTCACAGTCCAACTCTCACATCCATACATGACCACTGGAAAAACCATAGTTGACTGGATGGACCTTTGTCGGCAAAGTAATGTCCCTGCTTTTGAATATGCTATGTAGGTTGGTCATAACTTTTCTTCCAAGGAGTAAGTGTCTTTTAATTTCATGGCTGCAGTCTCCATCTTCAGGGATTTTGGAGCCCCCAAAAATAAAGTTTCCCCATCTATTTCCCATGAAGTGATGGGACCAGATGCCATGATCTTCGTTTTCTGAATGTTAAACTTTAAGCCAACTTTTTCACTCTCCCCTTTCACTTTCATCAAGAGGCTTTTTAGTTCCTCTTCACTTTCNATCTATTTCCCATGAAGTGATGGGACCAGATGCCATGATCTTCGTTTTCTGAATGTTGACCTTCAAGCCAACTTTTTCACTCTCCTCTTTCACTTTCATCAAGAGGCTTTTTAGTTCCTCTTCACTTTCTGCCATAAGGGTGGTGTCATCTGCACATCTGAGGTTATTGATATTTCTCCCAGCAATCTTGATTCCAGCTTGTACTTCTTCCAGCGCAGCGTTTCTCATGATGTACTCTGCATATCAGTTAAATAAGAGGGTGACAATATGCAGCCTTGACTTACTCCTTTTCCTATTTGGAACCAGTCTGTTGTTCCATATCCAGTTCTAATTGTTGCTTTCTGACCTGCATATAGTTTTCTCAAGAGGCAGGTCAGGTAGTCTGGCATTCCCAACTCTTTCAGAATTTTCCGCAGTTTATTGTAACATTAGAGAAATGCAAATTAAAATTTGGAAACAATAAGGTATTTGCTCACACAGTTCACAGTCACCATTGTCCAAAAGTCAACAAACAATAAATGCTAGAGAAAGTGTGGGGAAAAGGGAACCCTCTTATACTTTTCGGGAAAAGGTAAATTATGGAAAAAGCCACTATGGCGAATGGTGTCCAGGTTTTTAAAGAAATGATAGTGAGAACTACAATTACAATACTCTCTGACAGAATACACAAAAATAAACTCCAAATAGATTAAAGACCTAAATAAAAAGTTGGATACAATGAAATTCTTGAGGAAAAGAATAGAACACACTTTGACATAAAATGCAACAAGTCCTTTTTTGACCCACCTCTTAGAATCATAAAAATTAAAAATAAATAAATGAGACCTAATTACCCTTAAAAGTGTTTTAACAGAAGAGGAAACCATAAACACAAAAAAAAGACAAACCTCATAACAGAACTGATGTTTTCAAAGACACCCACAAGGAATTTATCTGCAAAGCACACAGCTTATGCACCTCAATATCAAAGAAACAACACAATCAAATAGAAGAACAAGATTTTAGTGGACATTTCTTCAAAGAAGACATCGAGATGGTGATGAAGCACATGAAAAGATGCTCAGCATCTATAAGTATTAGAAAACTGTGAATCAGTAGTACAATGTGGTACAATGTGACCTACAAGGTCAGAATCAGTTCAGTTGCTCAGTCATGTCCAACTCTTTGTGATCCCATGAACTGCAGCACACCAGGCCTCCCTGTCCATCACCAACTTCCAGAGTTCACTCAGACTCACGTCCATAGAGTAGGTGATGCCATCCAGCCATCTCATCTTCTGTCATCCCCTTCTCCTCCTGCCCCCAATCTTTCCCAGCATCAAAGTCTTTTCCAATGAGTTAACTCTTCACATGAGGTGGCCAAAGTACTGGAGTTTCCGCTTTAGCATCATTCCTTCCAAAGAACACCCAGGGCTGATCTTCTTTAGAATGGACTGGTTGGATCTCCTTGCAGTCCAAGGGACTCTCAAGAGTCTTCAACACCACAGTTCAAAAGCATCAATTCTTCGGTGCTCACCTTTCTTCACAGTCCAACTCTCACATCCATACACGATCACAGGAAAAACCATAGCCTTGACTAGACGGACCTTAATCAGCAAAGTAATGTCTCTGCTTTGAATATGCTATCTAGATTGGTCATAACCTTCCTTCCAAGGAGCAAGTGTCTTTTAATTTCATGGCTGCAGTCACTATCTGCAGTGATTTTGGAGCCCCAAATTAAAGTCTGACACTGTTTCCACTGTTTCCCCATCTATTTCCCATGAAGNACACCACAGTTCAAAAGCATCAATTCTTCGGTGCTCACCTTTCTTCACAGTCCAACTCTCACATCCATACACGATCACAGGAAAAACCATAGCCTTGACTAGACGGACCTTAATCAGCAAAGTAATGTCTCTGCTTTGAATATGCTATCTAGATTGGTCATAACCTTCCTTCCAAGGAGCAAGTGTCTTTTAATTTCATGGCTGCAGTCACTATCTGCAGTGATTTTGGAGCCCCAAATTAAAGTCTGACACTGTTTCCACTGTTTCCCCATCTATTTCCCATGAAGTGATGGGACCAGATGCCATGATCTTCGTTTTCTGAATGTTGAGCTTTAAGCCAACTTTTTCACTCTCCTCTTTCACTTTCATCAAGAGGCTTTTTAGTTCCTCTTCACTTTTCTGCCATAACAGTGGTGTCATCTGCATCTCTGAGGTTATTGATATTTCTCCCAGCAATCTTGATTCCAGCTTGTGCGTCTTCCAGCGCAGCGTTTCTCATGATGTACTCTGCATATAAGTTAAATAAGCAGGGTAACAATATACAGCCTTGACATATTCCAATGGTCAGCATCAAAAAATCAATACCAATAAATGCTGGAGAGGATATGAAGGAAAAAGAACCCTCCTCCCTGTTGGTAGGAATGAAAGTCAGTTAATCCACAAAGGAAAACAGGACAAAGGTTCATTAAAAACTAAACAGAGAAGTACCATAGGACCAGCAATTCCATTCCTGGGCATAGATTCAGAGAAAACCATTAAGAGACAGGTGCATGAAATGTTCAAGGAAGCACTATGTACAACAGCCAAGGCATGGAAGCAATGTAAGTGGATAAGGACAGATGAATGGGTAAACCTGATGGGGTACACGCACACAGCACATTATTACTCAGCCATAAAAGGGTGACACCCTGTCATGTCCAGCGATAAGGAAGTGGAGACGATCATACTAAGTGACGGGAGACAAAGAAAGACAAGTATCACGTGATATCACTTAGTGCTGAATTCTAACGATGGATACAAAGGAACTTCTTTACCAAACAGAGACCCTCACAACATGCAAAGCACCTTATAGTTACCAAAAGGGAAATGTGATGGGCATCGAGAAATGAGCAGGTGGAGACGAACATACACACACTACTCTTTACAAAAAAAATCAGTGAGGGCCTCTACTCAACACTGCATAATAAACTATATGGGAAGAGAACCCAAAAAGGATACGTACACATCTATGCATGAGTGAACCATGTTGCTGTCCACCTAACAAAAACAAACAGACCCTACTACATTGTAAGTCACCAACACCAATACAAATTATAAATAGAATTCTGACTCTGTTCCCTTCAGGCCTTGGTGACCTGGGCTGCTGTCACATCCCTGAAGCCTGGGGATGGACTGTCATGGGGCTGACGGAGCTGGGGAGGGTGTGCCACCCAATGAGCCCTGCCCCATGGACTTGGTGAGCCTGCTCCCCTCTGCACGGCCCCACAACCTCCAGAGCCAGGAGGGACCTCCTGCAGTGAAACTACGCCTACTGCACCCAAAGGATGTGGAGCCTCAGGGCTGGAAGAGCTTTGAAAAGTCCGGTGGGCTCCATGTCTCCTGGTGATCGGGTTCCCACCTCGACTCCTTCCTTTGGGTCATCCCACCTATGGATGAAAGCACTCTCCCCAGACTGGTGTTGCAGGAATTGGGATTTGCCCAGGGTATGGGGTAGAGAAGGAAGAAGAATGCGACACAAGCCTTGGATGTTTCTTCTGGCCCTTTCCACCCTAACAGACCATCTAGGGAACAGGACTTTCCCCAAGGCTCTGGTTCCCTCAGTAACCAGAGTTGGGCATAAACACATGCTGCCACCTTGTGGCCATTTCCCATAACAACTTTGAAACCTTTGCTCATGGCACTTATTCAAAATGTCTGGGGAAAATGAAAGTGAAGTAGCTCAGTCTTTTCCGACTCTTTGCAACCCCATGGACTGTAGCCTACCAGGCTCCTCCATCCATGGGATCTTCCAGACAAGAATACTGAAGTGGGTTGCCATTTCCTTCTCCAGGAGATCTTCCCGACCCAGAAGTTGAAGCCTGGTCTCCCGGATTGTAGGCGGTCGCTTTACAGTCTGAGCTACCTGACTCTTAAGTAAAAAGCACCATCCTCAAGAAATGTCCTAAATGAGGTCGTCAGAAAAATACTCAAAATGGGTCAGGCATTCAAGAAGCCAATTTGAATAAGCAAGTTTGACTCACAGTGTTTTAAATGCATGAAAAGATGTCAACATCGCTAAGTATGAGAGTAATGCAAATAAAAACTTCAGTGAGGTATCAGCTCACACAGGTCAGAATGGCCGTAGGCGGAAACTCTGCAAATAAATGCTGGAGAGGGTATAGAGCAAAGGGAACCCTCCTACAGATTCTGGGAATGGAATCATCATGGAGGACACCAGGCAGATTCCTTAGCAATGAAAATGAGAATGAAATTAGACTATTCCCTAACACCATACACAAAAATAAACTGCAGATAGGTTAAAGGTCTAAATAAAAGGACAGATACTATAAAACTCTTAAGGAAAAAAGCAAAAGAACACACTTTGACATAAAATGCAGCAAATTCTTTTTTGATCCATGTTTTAGAGTCAGGACAAATAAAAATAAACAAATGGGATCTAATAAATGTTTTTAAAAAGCATTTGCACAGCAAATGACACCATCAGTGGAAGAAAAAGACAACCCTCAGAATGGAAAAAATTCTTACAACCTAAGATACCCACAGGGAATTTATCTCCAACAGGTACAAACAACTTGATGGTGCAATATCAAAAAACAAACAATCCAATAAAAAAATCAGCCAAAGATTTAAATTCACATTTCTCCAAATAAGCCATAGAGATGGCCATAAAACACAAGAAAGAGTACTCAGTCTCACTAGTTCTTAGAGAAAAGCAAATCAAGTGTCCAAAGAGATATCACGTCACATCGACCAGAATGACCATCTCAAAAAATCTACAATAAAATCCATAGAAAGTGTGGAGAGAAGAAAACACTCCCACTGTGGGCATGTCCACTAGCGAGAACATTATGGAGGTTCTTTAAAAAACTACATAGAAGTACCAAGTGACCCAGCAATCCTATACCTAGACGTAGATGTGCAAAAAAACAAAACTTTAAAAAGGTAACTGCTGTCCAACAATCATGGAAGCACTAGGTACATTAACCAAGACAGGGAAGCGACTTAAGTGCAGAAGGACAGATGAATGGATACAGAAGATGAGGTACATATACACAGTGCAGTATTACTCGGAACTAACAAGGATGAAAAATGCCATTTCCAGTTACAGGGGAGAAACTCGAGATGATCATACTAAGCGCGACAGGAAAGACAGTTTTCACAGGGTATCATTTCTGGTGATATCAAAAATGGATATAAATGAATTTCATTACAAAAGAGAAATATCCTCACAGACCTGGAAAAGAACCTCATGGTTACCAAAAAAAGTTGACAGGGAACAGGGAGCAATTAGCTGGTTCCAATTAACAGACACACTGTAAAACAGGTGGTGAAGGTCTCTTAATAGTCAAAAGTCCAACAGGGACATCAGACACAAGAAATGTCCTGTGGTAAATCATCGGAGAACTCCAAAAAGGGCTAACTTTCAAGAAGCCAGTTTTGAGAGGTAAACTGTACTCACAAAGCATAAAATAATACAAGCGTATGGAAAGATACTCCACATCAAAAATTATCAAATCATTGCCAATCAAAACTACAATGTATCACCACACACTGGTCACAACAGTCATCATTGAAAAGATCTACAAAAAATAAATACTGCGGAGGATGTACAGAAAAGGGAATTCTCCTACAGTCTCGGTGGGAATGTAAATAATGAAGCCACTATGGAAAACAGCATGGAGGTTCCCGGAAACACTAACCATAGGTGTATCATATGGTCCTGCAATCCCACTCCCAGGCTTAGATCTGGAGAAATTCATCGTTCAAAATGACATGTGCTCCTTGACTTTCAGGGTAGCACTATTTACAATAACCAAGACATAGAATCCACCAATATGTCCACTGAAGAAAAATGAAGACTACGTGGTACAGCTATACAATTGAATGCTACTCAGCCATAAAATAGAAAAATTGACATTTACAGCAACATGGATGGCCTGAGAAATTTCATACAAAGTGAGGTAAGTCAGAGACAAAAAGACAAGTATTGTAAGCTATCACATACAAGTGGGATTTATAAATTCATACCAATGAACTAACGTAGAAAACAGAAACAGACTCACAGACTGAGAAAACCAAATTATGATTATCAAAAGAAAGTTAAAAGGGAGGGGTAAATTAATTTGGATTAATATATACACACTGCTGCTGCTGCTGCTAAGTCACTTCAGTCGTGTCCGACTCTGTGCGACCCCATAGACGGCAGCCCACCAGGCTCCCTCGTCCCTGGGATTCTCCAGGCAAGAACACTGGAGTGGGTTGCCATTTCCTTCTCCAATGCAGGAAAGTGAAAAGTGAAAGTGAAGTCACCCAGTTGTGTCTGACTCTTAGCGACCCCATGGACTGCAGCCTACCAGGCTCCTCAGGCCATGGGACTTTCCAGGCAAGAGTACTGGAGTGGGTTGCCACACTAATATCTATCAAATTGATAATCAAATAGGACCTACTCAATAGAATCAGGAACTCTACTGAAAAAACTGTAATAACCTATATGAGGAAAAAATGGAAAATGAATCGATATACCCGTGTTGTTCTGCTGATCTTGCTCACAATGCCAGTTGCATTGCTGTATCTCACTGTGCACGCTATTCATTGAACCCATGACAGGCACGGCGCGAGCAGGGAAGCTGGAAGGAAATGCAAGGAGCTGTAGGAACTGCAGACACATTTATCCTCTCCTGGCTGACGCAGCAGCCATAGCAGCAGTCATAACATAACCTAATATAACCTCAAGGGCTTTCCAGGTGGAGCTTATATGTACTTACTGTACAAAAGTAACCCATGGCCAATCGAGTACCTTGCGATACACATGCACAGGGCTATTAAGTGATCTCAGCTGTTACATAATCATTATTTACAAAACGCGCGGCAAAAGCAAGACGCCATGGGGCAAGAGAGCCTGAGATCACCATCTTGGCTAATTTGTTCTTTCCCTACATCTGTGTAAAATCAAATTAAGTTCCTGTACATCTAAAACCAACAAAACAAGGGAAATCAACTCTACTCCAATATAAAATAAAAATTAAACTACAAAACAAATTACCTGAGCTTGGTGTAGGGGGAACCAAACAGTGGTGACCCCTATGAATTAGATATGGGATATGCTATGATATTAATATGACACCACCAAAGTTTACACTCAGCAGAGAGCAACAACCCACTCAAAGGTGGCTGACCTCCTATGAATGCGACAAGGTGAAGAGAAGAAAAAGGCCACGGGTTAATCAGGGCAACATCCTCAATTCAGACACTGAGAATCTCCAAGGGAACCAGACACCCTGCAGGTAAAGAGCAGGTATGTGGTCTCCAGGCACAGGATTCTGACCCACGTGGATGGGGTGAGACCCACACAATCCCCAGACCCTGCACCTGCGGACACACTCCCACAGTCTCCAAGGCGACACCACCTCCCCAGACCCTGCACTTGGGGTCCCACGATCCTTGGTTAGGACACCAGGTCTCTGCTGGTTGAGCCCCTAAGGTAGAAACGAGTGGGTTCCTATAATCTCCTGGGATGGTAGGAACAAGTGTAGGGTCGGTCTCCAGTCCCCACGCTGTCCCATAGAAGTCCTCGTCTTTTCCCTTTGGTTCTGCATGATAGTAACTGTTTTTACAGCTGTCTCAATGCTGAACGCACTACCTTGTTTCTGGCAGGCTTGGTCATTCCTTGTTTCACAGAGGTGTTGAGAAAACAAACACGAGGTGCAGGGCTACAGGACAAGGGGCAGATCTGGTCTCTGCTGAGTAGCGATGGTCAACTGGAAGGAGGTCACAGCCGCAACCTCACCTGCTGCCCATTGGCCTTGTCTCTGATCCGTGTGCCCTGCAATCAGTTCACCACGTGAACCTGCCTCCCTCCCCGCCATGCTTGTGCTGGAAAATGGAATAATTCCCAGGTGGCCACCTGAGGACCCTCCAGGAGCCCCAGGGAGGGTGAACCTCGCGGGGGTAAACAAGCAAACAGGCACAGGCCTGTATAAAGCGAACACCATAAAGCATTAGTTCCTAAACTCAAGTGAAGCTCTCATGTATTCCTCACTTCCTCTTAGATTTGAGTCTGTGTCTCCCTATACACATGCAGATGGGGCGAGACCCAGACCCCCAAACCGGGGTCACACATCCCCTCAGTCAGGACACCATGGCTGTGGTTGGCGGGCCCCCAATGTGTGAACAAGCCAGGACCCTGGGGCCTCCTGGGACCCAAGAAAGAAGTCTAGGGACCCTCTCCTCTCCCCTCAATTGTCCCTGAGAAGTCAGGCCCCTCTTGTTTTCACTCTGGTACCATATGATTTTTCCCTTGTTTGAAAGCTCGTGCTAGAGGTGAACACTCTACCTTGGTTCCGGCAGGCTCTGTCTTTCTTGTCCCGCTGAGGTGCTGAGAACACAGAAGAGCTGGGCTGAGAGACGAGAGGCAGCTCTGTTCTCTTCAGAGGAGAGAGTCGACGGGAAGGAGAGCACAGCCGCAACCTCACCTGCTGCCCATTGACTTTATGCCCGATCCCTGTGCCCTGGAACCAATTCACCAGGTGAACCTGCCTCCCTACTCAACCTGAATGTGCTGGAAAATTGGAATGATTACCAGGTAGCCACCTGAGGGGTCTCCAGGAGCCCCAGGGAGGTGAACCTGGCAGGGGAGAGACTAGGAGCCCGACCGCAGCACTGACCCCCAGGAGGGCCAGGGAAGCCCACTCAGAGGAGAGCACAGTTCCCAGAGAAGCCCACCCAGCCCCAGAGCCCAGACATCTGAGCACTGACGCTCATATGCAGGCACGGAGTTTCCCAGACAGAGGCCAGGCCAGGCCTCCACCCAGGTATCCATGTCCCAGTGCAGAGAGTACAAGGTCAGGTCTAAATGTCCTCACTGCAGAGAGCACACGATCTCATCTAAACATCATCAGTGTAGACAGGAATTGGAGAGGTCTAAACCTACCTTGTAGACAGAATTTGATCAGGTTCAAACTAGTTTAGGGCTGGTCTCCCAGGAAGCACAGGTCACACACATGCAGGGTCTCTCACTGTTGGATGGGGACCCACCCTCCTATAGGAGCAAGAATGTAGATTTCTTGAAGAAGAAATCATCACTGGGCTCCACACTTCACCCACATCAGGAAACTGAAAGGATTTGCCTTATTAAACATTTCAGCAGGCAAAACAACAATGTTACCAATTTCTCTGGCCACATGATCATCAGGACCTAGGGGAGACCCAGGAATTTCTTAGAGTGCAACTTGGTGTCCTTTAAAGACAGACAGGAAGTGGCCAGATTTCAGGATCCCAGGTTTCCAGCAGAAGGTGGCCACACTGGAAGCCTTCTGGAAAAGTATATTCTTGGTCAGAATAAAAACATATTGCTGAAATTGCAAGCATATGAATTATTATTTGCAAATGTAAAATATTCTTAAAAGCTTGGCACCCTGATATTTGCAGTTCCCATTGTTGCCTTTGGTTCAGATTTTCTAGGTAGAAGCAAGCCATCATTTCAAACTACTTTCTTCTAATTCTGTTATTTGTTATGATATGAATAAAAGGTCACATTTGAAAAGAAATAAAAGAAAATTCCTGCAAACAATTAGTGGCTCAAAGAGCATGTGATCTGCAGGTGCTTTTTCTTCTAACAGTTTCATTTTTCTCCATGAAGAAAACAGAAAACATAGGCCCCTGACTTTTTGCTTCTCTGCTGAAACTGAGCTAGAATGTAATTGATACTCATATGAACAAGTAGCAGTTTTTGAGGTTTGAAATGTCATACCAGGGAAACAGGACCTGGAGGAAAGGGAGGGCTCCTATGCTGCTGGAGGGAAACCACATCCTAAAACTAAGGCTAAAATTCAGATTGGATTTAACTATGATACGATGGGGTTACATGGAGTATGAACCAAGAGTCTGAATATAGCACACANCCTAAAGATATAATTTTATAATATTTCTTTGGAGTTAGGAACACATAATGATACAATGTGATAATGTCCTGCCTTCTGTGGCCCAGTTTCAAATAATGTTGAAATAATGTATCTAAAATAGAAGATTTGATACCTAGAGTCCCTAAATCAGGACTACCTGCCCATTGATTGAATCTTTCACATACTTTGCAAGATACTGAGGAAAAACAAATAGCCAAGTAATGATATTTGCTTAAGGCCAGCTGTGTTTTTCAGAGTGGTGCTATGTGTAGTAACGGAGTGGTTTTTCAAGGCACTCATGAAAATTAACCAGGTCAGTTTGATATTGTCATATACTTGCCAATATATAATATAGCCAGTTCAACCAAAAAAATTTGATCCCCTTTCTCTCTAATAGTTTTCTTACCTTTCCAAAGCTCCCACCCACTGATGAAGCAAAGGTCCTGTTCATTAACCTCTTTATGCTGACTATGCACACTGCAACCCTCTTCCTTGGGGTAGGACTGTGCAGTTGCCTTCAAAGTGCTTTAACAATTTAGTGCCACTTAAGCAGCGGCATTTTTTTAACCTTCTCATCTTCAGCTTTGAGTGCTGGAGATAATGCAGAAAACTGCCTTTTGAAGTTATGTTGAACTCACTGACTTCCATCAGAAGCATATCAGTAGTTGCAAACGTTACAGTGTAAATTAAATCCTTGAAGAGTCTGAGCCATTTGCAACACTGGAAAGCGAGATGCTAAGGATTTTTTATTGCTTGGAATCCCTAAGCTCGAAATGTCTTTGTCTTTGATGTGTATTTGAATACTCTCTTGATTTTCCATGGCACTGTAGAATTGCTTCACAAAAGAAAAGTCAGATATTTAGTGCTGGAGATATTCTATAAAACTCAAGAATACCTAAAATTATCTAGTACTAATGTATTAATGTTTAATTAGAACTGATTTATAACATGGGTAGCATTGCTACAAGGATGCGTCTTTGCCACTGTTGATAAATGTTCATATTATTACTTTGAAGAACTTACCAATTTTTTATTTATCTGATTTGGGAGACTGAAAAAAAAATTGTATCATGGACTATATAGTAAAGAAAATACTTTTACATTCAAAGATCCAAAGGGNGCGTCTTTGCCACTGTTGATAAATGTTCATATTATTACTTTGAAGAACTTACCAATTTTTTATTTATCTGATTTGGGAGACTGAAAAAAAAATTGTATCATGGACTATATAGTAAAGAAAATACTTTTACATTCAAAGATCCAAAGGGACAAAGAAAGAAATAGAACGGAAACACGTATGGTCTAACTTAGATATTGGCAATTTTTCTCTGTAAAGGACCAGACGGCAAATACTTTAGACTTTATGGGGTCATCGGATCTCTGTGTTAGTTTCCTAGGGTTCCAGTAACAAAATATCCCAAATTTGGTGGCTTAAACCAACAAAAATTCATTTTTTTGTTCTGGAGGCAAGAAGAATGGAATTGAGGTGTTAGAAGGGCCATGTTCCCTCTGAGATTCTAGGGAGAATCTGTTCCATGCATCTGTCTGGCTTCTGCTGGTTGCTGGCAGCCCTTGGCATCACTAGGCTTGTTTCAATCTCTGCCTCCATCCTCACCTGGCCTCCTTTCTTGTTTGTTTGTAATTCTTTGCATCCAAATGCTCCTCTTCTCTCTGTATAAAGAAACCAGTCATTGAAGTTGGAGCCCATGTGAATTTAGTATGACCTCATTCTAACTCTATTATAACTATTAATACAAAGACTGTATTTCTAGATAAGGTAGCATTCACAGGTACCAGGGGCTAGGACTTGGGCATATATTTTGGGGGAACCACAATTTAATTCACTACAGTCTCTGTTGCAGTCACTCAGTTATGTATTTTCAGCAGGAACACAGTCCAGGAGAATACATAAACAAACATATGTGCTGTGTTCCAGTAAAACTTTATTTACAAAAACCGGTCATGGGTCAGATTTTTGGTCAAGGGACTCGTTTTCCAATGCCTTGTCTAACTAACTGAAACAAAACTGCAGCAGAGAAAGAAACTAGTTTTCCCTGGCATTAGTTTATTTTTAAAGTATAAAAATGCATATATATTTGTATAAATAGCAATGTGTATACATGCTCAGTCACTCAGTTGTGCTTACCCTTTGTGACCCCATGGACTGTAGTCTGCCAGATTTCCTTTATCCATGGAATTCTCCAGCAAGAATATTGAAGTAAGTTGTCATTTCCTACTGGAGATCTTCCTTACCCCAGGATCAAACCTGCATCTCCGGCAGATTCTCTAGCACTGCACCACGTGGGAAGCCCTATATATGGCGATACTTATTTTTAAAAAGCTGTCAATTTAGGGCAAGAGATGGAACCTTTATGATGACTTCAAATCCCCAAATTCTATTACCAAAGATGCTTAAGTTACAATTTTTTCTAGTCAGTGAAGTGCTTTTGGATGATCGTACAGTTATGAGAGTCTACGTAAACCTTTCCTCCAAAAAGAGCAAGACTGTTTTGGAAACAAGATTTTCCTTTAACTCAGGGATATTTATTCACTGCATTACAAAAAAATGTATCTGTTTCCCTCACTATGCATGTGTTCCCTGAGGGCAGGGATGTTGTTTGATTCAGTGGCATGCTCTCAGTGTATTAGTGATTCAATAAATATTTATCTAAAGTAACTTTTATTTGTTGGAATAACAAGAGTGAGTTGGTGGGTTGCTGTTTTAATCCTATTGTGTAAAAATACTCCTGTCACCACACCTTGAAATTATTTATTGTCTTAAATAGAAAAGAAAGCTACATTAAGGGAAATCCAATTTCTATTAAAAGCTATTGGAAGGATTGGTAAAGAGAAAAATGGAGTAATGAATCAGCAGGGGTCAGTGAAAAACATTCGTCTTTTTAAATCAGAAGGGGTCAGTGAAAAATAGTCATCTTTTTAAAATAGAATTCATCAAAAAGAAGACAAAGGTAGGGATGTCAAGATACATTTCAACAACCAAGCTAAAATATTAGCAACTCCTTTTAAGCGCCAAGCTCAAATCATAGCAGAGATACATGAAACCCCATGTGGGGTAGCTGTCAGTATGGGAAGGGTAGGATTTAGTTCAGTTGGAGAGGTGGCAGGAGGAATATCCAAATTTTTCACGCAAAGGCTCTGGAACTCTGGGGTCATTCCAGCTCAGACTTTTCCCCATCTCCTCATCACTGGATAGAAGGCAGAAGTGAGAAAGTGAAAAGTATTAGAAGTTGTAATTTTGCTCAGAAAGAGTTGAGACTTGTTGACAGTCGGCGCAGATGTCAGCTGAGCCACTGTCAGTGAATCAGAGTTAGCTATGAGACTCCATGTTGGAAGCACAAGAAAGAGCAGGGTAATGTACATCCTCATGGCTGAGGTTGAGGAGGCGGAGACTGCTGGGAGAGGGGCTTTATAAGTGGGAGAAAGTAGCTATATATGAGTCCCAGCACTAAGGATGCGGAACCCCAGAGAAAGACCGGGGGCCACTGGGACTCAACTGTTTCAAGTTGATTATGGAATTAGTCAAGTATAAAGTGGGTTTAGGAAAGGAGTGGGGGTAGGGGAAGGCCTGAGAGCTGAAGACAAGGCCTTTGGGGACCTTCAGATTAAAAGGAGAGACAAAATGAGAAAGAATAAAGACAAAGGAGGACCAATTAAAATGTGGATCAGCCCTGGGCCACTCTCCCTCTCCTGGGCTCGCATCTTCAGGGACAGAGGCTTTTCTGCCTACCTTAACCCCTGTCAGGAAATTCAAGAAAGAGTAGGTAGGCAAAGAAACACTATTCACCTTGCTTCTTCTGACTCATTCTTGCTACTGGCCCTTGTAAGAAACTACCCCATCAAATTAGCTACTCAAATTGCCTTAAATATCAAGATAGTGGTGCTTCAATCCATTTTCTCAAGAGGAAATGCTTTTGAAGGAGAGGAATAGGAGAGAAGGGCCCACTTTTGCCACCAGTCAAGACATGTAGGTCCTTAACACATGATACCTGTGCCCTCCGAAGGAAATGTCTGTAAAAAATAAAATATATGTTCGGTGCACTTAACAAAGTTTTACTTCTAAGAAGCTCCCAATTTTNGGCAAGAAGAATGGAATTGAGGTGTTAGAAGGGCCATGTTCCCTCTGAGATTCTAGGGAGAATCTGTTCCATGCATCTGTCTGGCTTCTGCTGGTTGCTGGCAGCCCTTGGCATCACTAGGCTTGTTTCAATCTCTGCCTCCATCCTCACCTGGCCTCCTTTCTTGTTTGTTTGTAATTCTTTGCATCCAAATGCTCCTCTTCTCTCTGTATAAAGAAACCAGTCATTGAAGTTGGAGCCCATGTGAATTTAGTATGACCTCATTCTAACTCTATTATAACTATTAATACAAAGACTGTATTTCTAGATAAGGTAGCATTCACAGGTACCAGGGGCTAGGACTTGGGCATATATTTTGGGGGAACCACAATTTAATTCACTACAGTCTCTGTTGCAGTCACTCAGTTATGTATTTTCAGCAGGAACACAGTCCAGGAGAATACATAAACAAACATATGTGCTGTGTTCCAGTAAAACTTTATTTACAAAAACCGGTCATGGGTCAGATTTTTGGTCAAGGGACTCGTTTTCCAATGCCTTGTCTAACTAACTGAAACAAAACTGCAGCAGAGAAAGAAACTAGTTTTCCCTGGCATTAGATTATTTTTAAAGTATAAAAATGCATATATATTTGTATAAATAGCAATGTGTATACATGCTCAGTCACTCAGTTGTGCTTACCCTTTGTGACCCCATGGACTGTAGTCTGCCAGATTTCCTTTATCCATGGAATTCTCCAGCAAGAATATTGAAGTAAGTTGTCATTTCCTACTGGAGATCTTCCTTACCCCAGGATCAAACCTGCATCTCCGGCAGATTCTCTAGCACTGCACCACGTGGGAAGCCCTATATATGGCGATACTTATTTTTAAAAAGCTGTCAATTTAGGGCAAGAGATGGAACCTTTATGATGACTTCAAATCCCCAAATTCTATTACCAAAGATGCTTAAGTTACAATTTTTTCTAGTCAGTGAAGTGCTTTTGGATGATCGTACAGTTATGAGAGTCTACGTAAACCTTTCCTCCAAAAAGAGCAAGACTGTTTTGGAAACAAGATTTTCCTTTAACTCAGGGATATTTATTCACTGCATTACAAAAAAAGTATCTGTTTCCCTCACTATGCATGTGTTCCCTGAGGGCAGGGATGTTGTTTGATTCAGTGGCATGCTCTCAGTGTATTAGTGATTCAATAAATATTTATCTAAAGTAACTTTTATTTGTTGGAATAACAAGAGTGAGTTGGTGGGTTGCTGTTTTAATCCTATTGTGTAAAAATACTCCTGTCACCACACCTTGAAATTATTTATTGTCTTAAATAGAAAAGAAAGCTACATTAAGGGAAATCCAATTTCTATTAAAAGCTATTGGAAGGATTGGTAAAGAGAAAAATGGAGTAATGAATCAGCAGGGGTCAGTGAAAAACATTCGTCTTTTTAAATCAGAAGGGGTCAGTGAAAAATAGTCATCTTTTTAAAATAGAATTCATCAAAAAGAAGACAAAGGTAGGGATGTCAAGATACATTTCAACAACCAAGCTAAAATATTAGCAACTCCTTTTAAGCGCCAAGCTCAAATCATAGCAGAGATACATGAAACCCCATGTGGGGTAGCTGTCAGTATGGGAAGGGTAGGATTTAGTTCAGTTGGAGAGGTGGCAGGAGGAATATCCAAATTTTTCACGCAAAGGCTCTGGAACTCTGGGGTCATTCCAGCTCAGACTTTTCCCCATCTCCTCATCACTGGATAGAAGGCAGAAGTGAGAAAGTGAAAAGTATTAGAAGTTGTAATTTTGCTCAGAAAGAGTTGAGACTTGTTGACAGTCGGCGCAGATGTCAGCTGAGCCACTGTCAGTGAATCAGAGTTAGCTATGAGACTCCATGTTGGAAGCACAAGAAAGAGCAGGGTAATGTACATCCTCATGGCTGAGGTTGAGGAGGCGGAGACTGCTGGGAGAGGGGCTTTATAAGTGGGAGAAAGTAGCTATATATGAGTCCCAGCACTAAGGATGCGGAACCCCAGAGAAAGACCGGGGAACACTGGGACTCAACTGTTTCAAGTTGATTATGGAATTAGTCAAGTATAAAGTGGGTTTAGGAAAGGAGTGGGGGTAGGGGAAGGCCTGAGAGCTGAAGACAAGGCCTTTGGGGACCTTCAGATTAAAAGGAGAGACAAAATGAGAAAGAATAAAGACAAAGGAGGACCAATTAAAATGTGGATCAGCCCTGGGCCACTCTCCCTCTCCTGGGCTCGCATCTTCAGGGACAGAGGCTTTTCTGCCTACCTTAACCCCTGTCAGGAAATTCAAGAAAGAGTAGGTAGGCAAAGAAACACTATTCACCTTGCTTCTTCTGACTCATTCTTGCTACTGGCCCTTGTAAGAAACTACCCCATCAAATTAGCTACTCAAATTGCCTTAAATATCAAGATAGTGGTGCTTCAATCCATTTTCTCAAGAGGAAATGCTTTTGAAGGAGAGGAATAGGAGAGAAGGGCCCACTTTTGCCACCAGTCAAGACATGTAGGTCCTTAACACATGATACCTGTGCCCTCCGAAGGAAATGTCTGTAAAAAATAAAATATATGTTCGGTGCACTTAACAAAGTTTTACTTCTAAGAAGCTCCCAATTTTCTCTTGCTCTTTTTAGAAAAATTAAAGAAATTAAAAATAGTATTTTTTTTTAAAGAAACTTTTTTCATGAACAAAGAAAATGCAGAAGGAGAAAACTTTTCCATTGTGGAAAATTTAGAAAACATTGAGGCCAGTTTTTAGCTAAGTTCTGGATCAAGATTCGAGCTTGAGCTTATTGTGTGTGTGTGTGTATTAAGGTGATGGAGAAGGAAATGGCCACCCATTCCAGTATTCTTGCCTGGAGAATCCCATGGACAGAGGAGCCTGGTGGGCTGCTGTCCATGGGGTCAGAAGAGTCAGATATGACTTAGCAACTAGGTCATCATTAAGGTGAAGATTCGGTCTAGTAGCTTCAACAAGGACTCATAACACTCATTACCAGAAGGTGCGCCTCACCCCCTGATGAGACAGGACACCTTAACCTGATTTCAGCAGTGTCCATTTCTTGGGGAAAGTGAGTTTCCACCATATGCAATAACACCCTTCCTCCCACCATTCTCCAGGTTAAGGAGTTCATCGGGTTTTAGATGAACATAATGCTGACAGAGGATGAGATGGTTGGATGGCATCACCAACTCAATGGACATGAGTTTGAGTAAGCTCTGGGAGTTGGTGATGGACAGGGAAGCCTGGTGTGCTGCAGTCCATGGGGTCACAAAGAGTCGGACACGACTGAGCGACTGAACTGAACTGGACTGATGCTGGCATCATGCCAACCTTTTATCTCCACAGACAGACCACTGAGGATGGACCCCTGAGCCGACCCGGCCGCAGCCAGGACTGATGTGCCCCGGGAAGGAATGAAGTATGGATGTGAAGGAACGGCGGCCCTACTGCTCACTGACCAAGAACCGCCGGGAGAAGGAGCGGCGCTATACCAACTCCTCGGCGGACAACGAGGAGTGCCGGGTTCCCACGCAGAAGTCTTACAGCTCCAGCGAAACCCTGAAAGCCTTTGATCACGATTCCTCGCGGCTGCTTTACGGAAACAGAGTGAAGGATTTGGTTCACAGAGAAGCGGATGAGTTCTCCAGGCAAGGTAGGTAGGTCCTTGTCCAAGTGAAACGCCGGGCACGCTTAGTTTGCGCTAACTTGCTGGTGTCACGATGCCATGATTATTTTCTTAGATTGATATTCTAGCGTCTGTTTCAAACTTTGAGAGTTAGGTGATCCCAGAGTGTGACGCATTAGAAGTGGAAAGCCACCCATGGGCATATGGAGTCTCAGACACAAGTCCTTCCTGCACACAAGAGTGTTGGAGCATAAACCATCTGGTCTCCTTTCCAGCTCAGGAAGATGCTCACAGTGTTTTTCTAGTTAGAGTTGGTGTAAGGAGAATAGAACTGTCGGTGAGGAAACCCATCTTTATTCTTCCTCTGGATCACCTCCTGATCCTTCCAGCCCAGTTGTTTCTGACTGTTTATAGGAGAACCTGCTTCAGAAGAGTTCCATTTTCCCTCTCAAAGGCAATCTAGGGCATTAAGGTTAAAACATCCTAGTTTCCCATAATATAATCTGTTATGGTTTGATCATTCACATTTATTTGTTGAACATTTTTACACTCTTGTTTTCTGCCTGCGTGTTCAACCAGTGAAACAGTGACTGCTGGAACTTGACCTCACAATCCTAACCTTTCTGATATCCACCCATTAAAGGCAGTAGCTTCTTTAAAGTTAGCATAAGTGTTAGTTGCTCAGTTGTGTCTGATTCTGTGCGACCCCATGGGCTGTAGCCCACCAGGCTCCTCTGTCCATGGAATGCTCCAGGTAAGAATACTGGAGTGGGCTGCCATTTCAAAATGGGGAAATCTTCCTGACCCATGGAACAAACCTGGGTCTCCTGCATTGCAGGCAGATTCTTTACCATCTGAACCCGGGAAGTATACATAGAGACATTTTGTTTCTTCTAACATAGTCTTGAGATATGTGCAACATTACTACTAATAAAATCTCCTTGCTCCTGCATTGTACATTTAGCCATAGCTTAGCGTCACTTAGCAAATTGCATCAAGAAATGAGGAAAAATAAACTTCAAAATAAAGAATATATTCATTCTTTTCCAGTCACCTTTCAGGAAGTGTGACTCAGTCTGATCCTGACCAGGAACAAATTTCAGAAAAAGTAATAATGCAACAAATCATTCAAAAATTTGAAAATTTTCCACTTTTTTTTTTTTTTTTTGTCTTCTCTGCATTGTGGAAAGAGCAGCATTCCCTCACCTAAAACTAGCTTATGTCTAGAAAACTTATCTGATTTACCAAAGGGAGATCCCCCCTCCCCCACTTAATGCCTTACTAAGTTTTTTTTCCCCCACCTGCCTTACTAATTACATATAGTAAATTGCATGAAAGAAGACAAAATTGTTTAACAGTTTTAATTCAGTTTTTAAAGGAAATATGGAACACATATTTGAGATAGATACTCTTGCTAAATGAAGGGTCTTGAGCTCATTGTCCAATGGGCGATCATTCTAAACCCGATTTTTTGTTTCATGTTATCTATACAGCTACTGTAGATTATCAGGGTATATTTTTCACCAATTGCAAAAATAGGTACTGTAGACATGCAGGCAATGGGAGCCTGGTGAAGTCTTGCCTTTTATAACAAAAGTAACTGTGTAGTGACCTATTGGGGGAAAAACTACCTTGTGGAATAGTATTAGAGAAAAAAGCTGCACATGTGGCATGATGCACCCAGGAAACACATCCCCACCCCAAGCAACCGATTAGTTTTGGCAGAGAGGAGGATGCTTAACAGGTTAAAAATAGCGAGCTGAAATTTTCACCTCCCAGGCAGCGTTAATCCAGTGCAGACTGTTGTTGATGACACAGCGAGACCATCTGTGGAAACCCTGGAACCTTAGACTTAGGGGACCAGGCAGTCCTATTGCCCAGCGCCTTGCCAGCCAAGGGCTAAAGCGGGAAGGGGCCAGAGGAAAGAGACAGAGAGCCGGGCAGCTGACAGAGGCCTCCTGTCAGGAGAGACTGAGGGGAGTAGCGCGAGGAGGGTTAAGAGAAGTGAAAGGAAAAGCGAATGCAGCGTGTGCTGGTGCTACAGTGCACTCGACACGTTCATAAATCAGATCGTATGAAAAACGTAAATGGAATGCACCGCTATTTATAGCCAAGGCGCGCTGACTCCTTACCTCGCTGCTGTCTATGTGCTAGGAGGTGTGTGCACCATCACTGAAGCCTCCCAGCACCTTGGCAGGTGGGGCCTGAGGGAAGGATCCTTTCGCAAGTTGAGACAGTCAAGCCTGGAGGCCTGAGATCCCATGGTTAGTGAGGGCCCCGAAGGGACTTGAACCCGCGTGCTACCTCCAGTGCTCAGGCTTCTAACCTCTGTGCATTTGCTAAAGCAGCAAGCAGGCAATCTAGTGTCATCCTTGCCCTGCAGTTTTGTGCAGTCAATTTTAGCCAGTTTTGATGGTACTGAAAGGAGGAGACTGAAGACATCATGGATGGATGCGAGAGTTGGACTGTGAAGGCTGAGCGCCAAAGAACTGATGCTTCTGAACTGTGGTGTTGGAGAAGACTCTTGAGAGTCCCTTGGACTGCAAGGAGATCCAACCAGTCCATTCTGAAGGAGATCAGCCCTGGGATTTCTTTGGAAGGAGTGATGCTAAAGCTGAAACTCCAGTACTTTGGCCACCTCATGCAAAGAGTTGACTCATTGGAAAAGACTCTGATGCTGGGAGGGATTGGGGGCAGGAGGAGAAGGGGACGACCGAGGATGAGATGGCTGGATGGCATCACCGACTAGATGGATGTGACTCTGAGTGAACTCCGGAAGTTGGTGATGGACAGGGAGGCCTGGCGTGCTGCAATTCATGGGGTCACAAGGAGTCAGACACGACTGAACGACTGAACTGAACATGATTTTGTGATTGGGTGGATGAGGATGGGGTGGGGGAGAGAAGTATTACAGATGCTTTTTCTTTCCTGTGATTTGATACAGGGAATGTTTGTAGCAGGAGGGGTAGATGAGGAAAGGAACAAGTCAAATCTGCTCTCAGATTATGTGTTTCCTGAGCAAGAGTAATGAAACCTTCTCCCCAGCTTTCATTTTCTTTGAACCTGACAAATGTCAGTTTTTCCTCCCTGACTATTATGCTGTGGGATTAATTATTTAATTGACAAAATGTGCTTCCTGCCACAGCTCTTGACATCATACACATAATAAAAATGAAAGATTAAAAATATTAATAGTAGCCAAAGATCATTGAATCCCTTCCAAAGAATTATGCTAATTGAGCTTGTCCGTGGAGTTCTAAAACATCTTGTCAGTCCAAACCCACTTCTTTGAATGACCCGGGAAAATGTGCCTTCAGCTGGAGGAAGGGATAAAGAGAGAACCCACCCCCACCCCCGGAGGCTCAGTGGTAAAGAATTCCTCTTGCCAGTGCAGGAGATGCAGGTTAGATCCCTGGGTTGGGAAGACCCCCTGGAGAAGGAAATGGCAACTCACTCCAGTATTCTTGCCTGGGAAATCCATGGACAGAGGAGCCTGGCAGGCTACGGAGTCAGATATGACTTAGCAACTAAACAACAACAACCCATTAATTCAATTACATAGAAGAATCAAATCTAGAAATACAGTAATTTTAGGCAACTATTTAAAAAAACAGAAATATAATTTCCTTATTTTTATCAACCAATTTTATGGTCAATTCTCAAACTTGGTTTTAATCATTTTTATGGCCTGACTGACGGCCAGGTGACTATTTTAAGTTATATGTTCTATTTAGATACTGTAAAGCTGAGGATGGCTTCCTTTTCACAGTAAAGTGTAATGTGACTGGATCTTACAGAGATCTCTTTCTGTCAATCCTTTTAAGTCTCTCCATGTAGTTTATTGGGTGATGGAAAGAGTTGTCCTTTCAGCAGCTGTGGCGCTCACTGTAGGTGTGTTGGGGTTTGGCTAATAGTGGATTCTTTGGCATCTTGGATACTATTTTCTTTGATTCATCTTTGAAGGGAATTTATCCCATCAGATGTGAGACACATTTCTTATGAAACAGCTGCATAAGGTCATCCCCAGTGTTTAGAGAAGTGATAAAATATCTTCTTTTCAGCACTGTGTACATTGCCTGTAATGTTCTTGACCACACAAGGAAGCTCATCAATCCAACGGGAATGTTGGCCCTGAAGGTGAATTTTGAAATGAGGTGACATCTAGAAATGGGAACACTTTTGTTCCACAGAACTACAAGCCTGAAAAAAAAAGAAAAAGAAAAGAAAAACACCTCTGAGACAATCTTAACCCAAAGTATTTATCTGTTAGTCAGGCATCAGGTTTGAGGTTGTGAATCTCAGGATTTTAAAATGAAAAGATTACCATTTACTCTTCTGTTATATAATGTCAGTGGGAAGGAAAGCTATCTGTTCTTACATCTGAAAAGCAGACCGCATTATGTCTGTGTTTGTACCACACCTGAAATCAAAATAGAGAATCCACTTATACTGTATGGAAGGGAAGGATGGAGGTAGATGGACAGACCAACACTCTCTGACTTCTGCGAGTGGCTCACATGCTTTCCTGACCACTCGCTTCTGGTCCCGAAAACTTTCCGCTCTCCTCACTGCTGCTTCAGGATTTGCCTTCTCTTCCTGCTCATCATCAGCAGTCCCTGGCTCCCATGGACATGACTTCTCACCTTGAAGGATGGTGGGTCCAAGGCCAGTAGGTAGGTCCCACAAGCACCGAAGCCTCCCACTGCCCTTCCTTGGAGGATTACATCCTGAGTCCCAGTCCATCTTTTATATAAGATTCCAGATGCTAGCCCCTTCCATTACCACAAAACGCTGAGGAGCAGGGTGAGTCCCCCTAAAAATGTGCACCCAGGATTCTGGAATAAGGGTGGCTTGAATGGTGCCTCATCCTCCCATCTCCAGCCAATTCTTTCCCTACCCTGAGCTGAGCAGTGATATGGGTGCAGATGAGATCTAGAATCTTCTTCAAGTCCTGATGGTCAGAGCTGATGCAGGTGCTTTCCTTGTGAGGCCAGATGAAAGCTCCAAAGTGGGTGCAGCAATTTCAACAAACTGAGAGCAGAAAGACAACCCAATAGGAAATGGCTTGAAGAGACAATTCACAGAGGAGCAAATTCAAGCGGTCAGTGAACATATGAAGAAGTCATCAGTTTTTGTATTAGTCTGAGAAAGGCAGTAGCCCATCCTGAGTCTCCCCTCTTCAGGTCCCAAATGATGATGATAGATCAAATGTGAAATGTACAAGAACCACTATAAGGGAAACCTTTAAAAAGACTAGAAATAAAACTCCTTCCCTATCAGCAAAATCCAATAGCTGGAAGAAACTAGTACGGAAATTAAGTGGTCCAAAAATCTCATCCAAAGAGAGAGGGGAGAAACAGTTACAGAATAGAGCTTTAGCGGAGGGAATAATTTGCATCTTGCGTTCATACAAGAATGCTGTCTTGCATTCATGTAATAATGAAAAATAAGTATTTGAATATGAATGTCAGGAAAGGGAAGATAGTCATTAGTGAAATGAAGAAAAGCACAATAGACTTACCTAATTAGCAGGGGGAAAAGAAATGAGTAGCAGTCTGATCACTTGAGCAAAAACAGCTCCAAGGAAAAAGAGGAAATGAGTAGAATCAGGAAAAACCATAAAATAAGATNGCCAGGTGACTATTTTAAGTTATATGTTCTATTTAGATACTGTAAAGCTGAGGATGGCTTCCTTTTCACAGTAAAGTGTAATGTGACTGGATCTTACAGAGATCTCTTTCTGTCAATCCTTTTAAGTCTCTCCATGTAGTTTATTGGGTGATGGAAAGAGTTGTCCTTTCAGCAGCTGTGGCGCTCACTGTAGGTGTGTTGGGGTTTGGCTAATAGTGGATTCTTTGGCATCTTGGATACTATTTTCTTTGATTCATCTTTGAAGGGAATTTATCCCATCAGATGTGAGACACATTTCTTATGAAACAGCTGCATAAGGTCATCCCCAGTGTTTAGAGAAGTGATAAAATATCTTCTTTTCAGCACTGTGTACATTGCCTGTAATGTTCTTGACCACACAAGGAAGCTCATCAATCCAACGGGAATGTTGGCCCTGAAGGTGAATTTTGAAATGAGGTGACATCTAGAAATGGGAACACTTTTGTTCCACAGAACTACAAGCCTGAAAAAAAAAGAAAAAGAAAAGAAAAACACCTCTGAGACAATCTTAACCCAAAGTATTTATCTGTTAGTCAGGCATCAGGTTTGAGGTTGTGAATCTCAGGATTTTAAAATGAAAAGATTACCATTTACTCTTCTGTTATATAATGTCAGTGGGAAGGAAAGCTATCTGTTCTTACATCTGAAAAGCAGACCGCATTATGTCTGTGTTTGTACTACACCTGAAATCAAAATAGAGAATCCACTTATACTGTATGGAAGGGAAGGATGGAGGTAGATGGACAGACCAACACTCTCTGACTTCTGCGAGTGGCTCACATGCTTTCCTGACCACTCGCTTCTGGTCCCGAAAACTTTCCGCTCTCCTCACTGCTGCTTCAGGATTTGCCTTCTCTTCCTGCTCATCATCAGCAGTCCCTGGCTCCCATGGACATGACTTCTCACCTTGAAGGATGGTGGGTCCAAGGCCAGTAGGTAGGTCCCACAAGCACCGAAGCCTCCCACTGCCCTTCCTTGGAGGATTACATCCTGAGTCCCAGTCCATCTTTTATATAAGATTCCAGATGCTAGCCCCTTCCATTACCACAAAACGCTGAGGAGCAGGGTGAGTCCCCCTAAAAATGTGCACCCAGGATTCTGGAATAAGGGTGGCTTGAATGGTGCCTCATCCTCCCATCTCCAGCCAATTCTTTCCCTACCCTGAGCTGAGCAGTGATATGGGTGCAGATGAGATCTAGAATCTTCTTCAAGTCCTGATGGTCAGAGCTGATGCAGGTGCTTTCCTTGTGAGGCCAGATGAAAGCTCCAAAGTGGGTGCAGCAATTTCAACAAACTGAGAGCAGAAAGACAACCCAATAGGAAATGGCTTGAAGAGACAATTCACAGAGGAGCAAATTCAAGCGGTCAGTGAACATATGAAGAAGTCATCAGTTTTTGTATTAGTCTGAGAAAGGCAGTAGCCCATCCTGAGTCTCCCCTCTTCAGGTCCCAAATGATGATGATAGATCAAATGTGAAATGTACAAGAACCACTATAAGGGAAACCTTTAAAAAGACTAGAAATAAAACTCCTTCCCTATCAGCAAAATCCAATAGCTGGAAGAAACTAGTACGGAAATTAAGTGGTCCAAAAATCTCATCCAAAGAGAGAGGGGAGAAACAGTTACAGAATAGAGCTTTAGCGGAGGGAATAATTTGCATCTTGCGTTCATACAAGAATGCTGTCTTGCATTCATGTAATAATGAAAAATAAGTATTTGAATATGAATGTCAGGAAAGGGAAGATAGTCATTAGTGAAATGAAGAAAAGCACAATAGACTTACCTAATTAGCAGGGGGAAAAGAAATGAGTAGCAGTCTGATCACTTGAGCAAAAACAGCTCCAAGGAAAAAGAGGAAATGAGTAGAATCAGGAAAAACCATAAAATAAGATGGAAAAAGGGAACTCTATATATNGAGGAGAGAGTCGACGGGAAGGAGAGCACAGCCGCAACCTCACCTGCTGCCCATTGACTTTATGCCCGATCCCTGTGCCCTGGAACCAATTCACCAGGTGAACCTGCCTCCCTACTCAACCTGAATGTGCTGGAAAATTGGAATGATTACCAGGTAGCCACCTGAGGGGTCTCCAGGAGCCCCAGGGAGGTGAACCTGGCAGGGGAGAGACTAGGAGCCCGACCGCAGCACTGACCCCCAGGAGGGCCAGGGAAGCCCACTCAGAGGAGAGCACAGTTCCCAGAGAAGCCCACCCAGCCCCAGAGCCCAGACATCTGAGCACTGACGCTCATATGCAGGCACGGAGTTTCCCAGACAGAGGCCAGGCCAGGCCTCCACCCAGGTATCCATGTCCCAGTGCAGAGAGTACAAGGTCAGGTCTAAATGTCCTCACTGCAGAGAGCACACGATCTCATCTAAACATCATCAGTGTAGACAGGAATTGGAGAGGTCTAAACCTACCTTGTAGACAGAATTTGATCAGGTTCAAACTAGTTTAGGGCTGGTCTCCCAGGAAGCACAGGTCACACACATGCAGGGTCTCTCACTGTTGGATGGGGACCCACCCTCCTATAGGAGCAAGAATGTAGATTTCTTGAAGAAGAAATCATCACTGGGCTCCACACTTCACCCACATCAGGAAACTGAAAGGATTTGCCTTATTAAACATTTCAGCAGGCAAAACAACAATGTTACCAATTTCTCTGGCCACATGATCATCAGGACCTAGGGGAGACCCAGGAATTTCTTAGAGTGCAACTTGGTGTCCTTTAAAGACAGACAGGAAGTGGCCAGATTTCAGGATCCCAGGTTTCCAGCAGAAGGTGGCCACACTGGAAGCCTTCTGGAAAAGTATATTCTTGGTCAGAATAAAAACATATTGCTGAAATTGCAAGCATATGAATTATTATTTGCAAATGTAAAATATTCTTAAAAGCTTGGCACCCTGATATTTGCAGTTCCCATTGTTGCCTTTGGTTCAGATTTTCTAGGTAGAAGCAAGCCATCATTTCAAACTACTTTCTTCTAATTCTGTTATTTGTTATGATATGAATAAAAGGTCACATTTGAAAAGAAATAAAAGAAAATTCCTGCAAACAATTAGTGGCTCAAAGAGCATGTGATCTGCAGGTGCTTTTTCTTCTAACAGTTTCATTTTTCTCCATGAAGAAAACAGAAAACATAGGCCCCTGACTTTTTGCTTCTCTGCTGAAACTGAGCTAGAATGTAATTGATACTCATATGAACAAGTAGCAGTTTTTGAGGTTTGAAATGTCATACCAGGGAAACAGGACCTGGAGAAAAGGGAGGGCTCCTATGCTGCTGGAGGGAAACCACATCCTAAAACTAAGGCTAAAATTCAGATTGGATTTAACTATGATACGATGGGGTTACATGGAGTATGAACCAAGAGTCTGAATATAGCACACAATATATGAAAACAAATTTGGTATCTCAGATGTGAGAGTAAAGGTTTCTTGTCAGACCTGCAGCTGATACTCATGCACAAATTCTTTTAGAATACTGCACGTATCTTTTTGAATTATAGCTTTGTCTGGATGTTTGGCTACAAGTGGCATTGCAGGATCATATGGTAACTCTAGTTTTAGTTTTTTTGAGGAATTGCCATACTGTTCTCTACAGTGACTCTACCAATTTACATTCCCACCAACAGTGTTAGAGGATTTCCTTTTCTCCACACCCTCTGCAACACTCATTATTTGGAGACTTTTTAATGATGGCTCTTCTGACCAATTTGAATCAGTACCTCAGTGTAGATTTGATTTGCATTTCTCAAATAATAAACAAGAGGAGCATTATAGGATGATTCTTTACTTTTCAGATGTGTAAAATAAAGTTTAACATGTCAACTTGACAATTTTTTCACAGATAAGAACTTATTACATATTTAGTATTTCCTTTCTTCTTAGTCTAACTATAAGAACATATGTTTTCATGTTACTCAAGGTGATGAGTTTGGTTACGCATCTTTAAGCAGTTTTAAAGACATGCATTTTGTGTAATGGTATTTTAAATTGATTTAAACTTCAAATATTTGTATCAGTGATATGTGGACTCTTTTTTATATTGAAAACAGGTATGTTTTCAACTGAAGAATAGTTGTTTCATGTTTCTGTGCTAGTTCCAAGAGCAGGCCAAATGGATTCAGTTTGATATATTATATATATATAGTATATAATAAACTTTATGTTTATTATATATAAATGTATAATATATACATATATAAACACACCTGCATACATACTTTCAGGTTATTAGGTGATTTCAAATATTGAATATAGTTCCCTGTGCTATATAGGAGGGTCTTGTTTATCTATTTATATATAGCACTATATATTGGTTAATACCAACTTCCTAATTAATCCCCCATCCCTTTCCCCTTTGAAAACCCTAAAAGTTTGTTTTCTCTGTCTGAGACTGTTTGTCAAGAAATTCATGTGCATCGTAGTTCAGAGTCTACTCATAAGTGATATATAATATTTGTCTTTCTCTGTCTTCTCTTAATGTGCGAATCTCTACATCCACCCATGTTGCTGAAATGGCATTATTTCATTTTTATGACTGAGTAATATTCCATAATATATTCTATGATAGGTGGACTCTTGATTCAGGCCCTACAGATGTTACACATAGACCTGTTAGCATGAACATCCTCTCATGGTGAGGGCTAAACCACGATTCCCCAGAAGAAACTTACCTGTGGTCTGGGCCTCCTGGAAGAAATCATCTGACATGGAGCCTTCCTTGATCACCTTAACAGAACATTACACTGCCCCTTGAACCTGCCCAGATGGACTGCTCCAAACGGGCCACTTCCTAGCTCCTTCAACACAGTAATCTCTTCAATTTGCAATTCCCAAATTCCTAATAATGAAGAACAGGAGCACTTTAGGTTGAGAATAGAAGACTTTGGAGCTAAAAGCCTCACAAGTGACTTCCTTTCCAATGAGAATTTAACATTGACAAGATGAAGTACAGCACAGCTTTTTTTTTTTAATTGCTCAGTCAAAACCCTTGGTAATGCGGTCTTAAGACCTGTTAGACCACATGATGTTGCCACCAGAACAATATTGTTCCTGTCACTACAATTAGTGACAAGAAAGGATAAAGTTAAAAAAAAAAAAAAAAAAAACTTTGCCAAACAGAGGCAT
>SJYV01033035.1:50591-68509 GCA_006410875.1 Neotragus pygmaeus
AAGAAACACAAGCTGGAATCAAGATTGCCAGGAGAAATATCAATAACCTCAGATATGCAGATAACATCACCCTTATGGCAGAAAGTGAAGAGGAACTAAAAAGCCTCTTGATAAAAGTGAAAGAAGAGAGTGAAAAAGTTGGCTTAAAGCTCAACATTCAGAAAACGAAGATCATGGCCTCCAGTCCCGTCACTTCATGGGAAATAGATAGGGAAACAGTGGAAACAGAGTGAGACTTTATTTTGGGGGGCTCCAAAATCACTGCAGATGGTGATTGCAGCCATGAAATTAAAAGACGCTTAGTCCTTGGAAGAAAAGTTATGACCAACCTAGATAGCATATTCAAAAACGGAGACATTACTCTGCTGACTAAGGTCCATCTAGTCAAGGCTATGGTTTTTCCTGTGATCGTGTATGGATGTGAGAGTGGACTGTGAAGAAGGCTGAGCACCGAAGAATTGATGTTTTTGAACTGTGGTGTTGGAGAAGACTCTTGAGAGTCCCTCGGACTGCAGGGAAATACAACCAGTCCATTCTGAAGGAGAATCAGCCCTGGGATTTCCTTGGAAGGAATGATGCTAAAGCTGAAACTCCAGTACTTTGGCCATCTCATGCGAAGAGTTGACTCATTGGAAAAGACTCTGATGCTGGGAAGGACTGGGGGCAGGAGGAGAAGGGGACGACAGAGGATGAGATGGCTGGATGGCATCACGGGCTCGATGAACGTGAGTCTGAGTGAACTCCAGGAGATGGTGATGGACTGGGAGGCCTGGCGTGCTGCGATTCATGGGGTCGCAAAGAGTCGGACACAACTGAGTGACTGAACTGAACTGAACACAGATATTCCATTAAATTAATAACTTCCATAAGATTGAAAATTTCCATAAAATTAATAATTTTCATAAATTGGATAACACATAAAATTATTTACTTTCCTAAAATAAATATCTTTCATACATTAATAATATTCATAGAATTACTTCCATACAATTACTCACTTTAATACAATTTAAAACTTCTTCAGGAGATTAAAACCTTCCCCAGAAAATTAAAAATTTCCCTAGAAAATTAAAAACTTCCTTAGAAAAATAATAATTATAAAATTACTTATAAAGCTTCTACTCTATGAAACACCTTATTCAGAAAAATCCAAAAATGAACCACAAACTGGAAGAGACTATTTTCAAATCACGTATCAGATAAGAGTCAGACAGGACTAAGAGACTTTTACTTTCATTTTCTCTGGGTATAGGGCCACATGTGGGAACATCAGATTCCAGGCTTAGCTCTCTAGAAAAAAAGAAAATTTTTTTTCTGGCAGGGGAGGCTGTCCTTTCTAATGTCTATTGTTAATGTCCATTCCCACATACTGTGTACTCTTTTCCTCAAATTATACCAAACAACCCAACCAAAATTTGGTAAGGATTGAAGGGCACATGTGGCCAAAAAAGATAAACAGTCAATAGGAAGGGAGGAAGAACTGGGTGGGGTAGAGACAGCTCCTGGAGGCAGTTAATCCTATGATCTGACCTTCCCACACCTGGGTCAATGTCCTGAGAAAACCAACATTCAAAAAGGCGTGTGCACCCCAACCTTCACTGCAGCACTCCTTACAATAGCTCCAGCAAGAAGCCCACCAACAGGCTAAAACTTAAAAAATATGTGGTACATGTAGATAACGGACTGCTACTCACCCAAGAAAAACTGCCACTGAAATTGAAATTACGCCACTGCTAGGCACAGGGATGAACCTCGGAAGATCATACACTAAGTGAAGTCAGCCAGACAGAAAAAGACAATAGCATATGAGTCCATTTTAGGCAAAATAGAAAAGCAGATACAGGGAACGAATTTACAAGACAAAAAGAGACTTTGAGACTTCAAACCCAAACAAAGAGAGCCCCAAAAAAGGAGACTTTATCTCCTTCCTTCCTTCCACATATGCAGAAAATCTGTATCCCTAACAGATACTCCACAAGAACTTGATGATCATCACCCCAAACTTTACTTGAGTTTGTGCAATTTCCTCTATGGAAAAAGAATTGAAAAAAACAACAGATGTGCTGTCTGTATACGTCACAGCTGACTCAGGTGGCTGCACACTGCCAACAAGCACAAAACTGAAAATCAAAATGACAGTGACAAAGCAAATCCCATGACTCAAAATGGCGATTCTCACCTGTCACAGCAATAATGCAGGAGTAAGCCAGGAGGAAAGACAGCCCACCTACACAGCACGTGGGAATGGACAGTAGCAATAGCCACTGGAAAGAACAGCCTCCCCTGCCAGAGAAAAAATTTTTTTCTTCTAGAGAGCTAACCCTAGGATCTGACATTCCCACATATGGGCCTATATCCAGAGAAAATGAAAGTGAAAGTCGCTTAGTCGTGTCTGACTCTTTGCGACCCCATGGACGATACAGTCCATGGAATTCTCCAGGCCAGAATACTAGAGTGGGCAGCTGTTCCGTTCTCCAGGGAATCTTCCCAATGCAGGAATGATGTTCCCACACGTAGGCCTATATCCCAAGAGAATCATCATTCAAAAACCGACATGCACCCCGGTGTTCACTGCAGCACCACTTACAGTGGCCAAAACACAGATCCTGGAGAATGTCTACATTTAAATAATAGACACACCAAAGCTTAAAAATATGGTACATATATGCAATCGACCATTTCTCAACCATGAAAAACCACTGTTGAAAGTAGGAATTTATTCCACTGGTCGCTACAAGGATGGACCTTGGAAAATCATACACTAAATTAAGTCAGGCAGACAGAGGGAGAAAACAGCATATGATGTGAATACTAGGCAAAATTTGAAAAGAAATAGACAAATTAATTTACAACACATAAAGAGACTCTGAGAATTCAAACACAGAGGGTTCAAAAAAAAACTGAAAGAGCAAGGATGAATTAGAATGTAATGACTAACATATACAGAAATCTGTATCTAAAATAGATAATCCAAAAGGACTCCCTCCTTTCTTCTTTCCTTGTCCCTCCCCCCGACAAATGGGTTCCTTGGTGACTCAGACAGTAAAGAATCTGCCTGCAATGCAAGGGACCTGGGTTTGATCCCTGCGTCAGGAAGATCCCCTGGAGAAGGAAATGGCTACTCACTCCAGTACTCTTGCCTGGAAAATTCCATGGACAGAGGAACTTGGTGGGCTACAGACCACGGTGTGGCAAAAAGTCAGACATGACAGAGCGACCAACACTTTCACTTTTTTTTTAAACTTTCCTCCCACAAATACAGAAATCTCAGAATCTCTGAGAATACACAGAAATCTGTATCGCTAACACATACACAGAAATCCATATCTGTAATAGATAATCACCTTCCTTGCTTTCTTCCTCCAGATATAAACAAAAATCTGTATGTCTAACATATATACCAAAATTTGTATCTTTAACATATACACAGAAATCTGTATCTCTAACAGATACTCCACAAAGACCTGATGCTCAGCACAGGAAACTTTGCTAGATCTGCAATTCCTCTATGGTAAAAGAATCCAAAAAAAGAGATATGCTGTATGTGTATGCCATAACCAAATCAGGCAGCAGTATAACGATGACAATATAATAATTTCATGGGCTCCAAAATCACTGCGGATGGTGGCTGCAGCCATGGAATTAAAAGACTCTTGCTCCTTGGAAGAAAAGCTATGACAAAGCTAGACAGCATATTAAAAAGCAGAGACATCACTTTGCTGACAAAGGTCTGTCTAGTCAAAACTATGGATTTTCCAGTAGTCATGTATGGATGTGAGAGTTGGACCATAAAGAAGGCTGAGCACTAAAGAATGGATGCTTAGCAATTGTGATGCTGGAAAAAACTCTTGAGAGTCCCTTGGACTGCAAGGAGATCAAACCAGTGAATCCTAAAGGAAATCAATCCTGAACATTCATTGGAAGGACTGATGCTGACACTGAAGCTGAAGCTCCAAGACTTTGGCAACCTGATGTGAAGAGCTGACTCACTGGAAAAGACCCTGATGCTGGGAAAGACTGAAGGCAGGACAGGGGGATGACTGAAGATGAAATGGTTGATGGTATCACTGACTTAATGGACATGAGTTTGAGCGAGCTCTGGGAGATGGTAAAGGACTGGGAGCCTGGTGTGCTGCAGTCCACAGGGTTGAAAAGAGTTGGACACGACTGAGCGATTGAAAACAACAAAATCAAAACTACCGTGAAAAATCACCTCCCACAGGTCAGAATGACCACCATCTAAAACATCTACAGAAAACCCATGCTACGGAGGATGGAGGCCAAAGGGAATCCTCCTACAGTCTCAGTGTGGATGTAAGTGGGTGCAGGAACTGTAAAAGCCAGCAAGGAGGTTCCTTATAAACTAAACATGCAGAAACCGCATGGTCCCACAACCCCACGTCTGGGCTTAGACCCAGAGAAAATCAGAATTCACAAAAATCTATGAACCCTTGTTTTCAGGGCTGCACAATGGCCAAGAACTAGAATTGCTGCTGGACAAAATATTGGCTTTCTCTGCCCAGTGAAGCCAAATAAAAAATATGGAGACAGGGGTTGGAGGAAATAGAAAGTGGCTTTAATTCTCAGTTGGCGAAGAGGCGATCACATTAGGTTTGAGCCTCAAGAACTGTGCCCCCTCCATGAGGAGTTTAGGGGCTCGAGTAAGATGAGGGCTCCTAGAGTCAGTGATGAGGAACAAAGGGGACAGGATTTTGATTTCTTCCTCTTGCTGGTTTCAAGGACAGTCATAAACTGGTGTCAGTAATCCAGTAATTGAGTCTGGCAGTTCGGTGGATCTGCAGCCTTCTTTCTGATGTGCAACTACAAGGGGGAGGGTGTTGTAAAAGCAGACACCAGACAGGAGATGCATTTAGCCTAGAGTCGAAGGAAAATAGGTCCAAAGCATAGCTCCTGCAGAGTTAGGGGACAGAAAAGCACACTCAGTTACAGACACGCAGAGTTAGGAGCAAAGTTTAAAAAACTAGGAACTTTCAGGACTGCTCACTGTTCTCTTTATCATCTTTGTTCTCAGGAAAGCAAAAGAAAAAACTCATTCCTCTTTTTTTTCCTTTTCACTGCAATAAATTCAACCAAGAAATCCATTGACAGAAAAATGAGAACCGAGTGGTGCACCTCTGCACTGGAACACTACTCAGCCACGAATCAGAACAGAATAACGCCATTGACAGCAGCGTGGATGGAGAGAGTGATTACCTTACTCAGTAAAGGAAGTCGGAAAGAGAGACAAATATCACAGGGTATCACTGACAGGTATATCCTTGAAATGAATGCAAATTTCAGATATTATACAATAGAAACAGACACAAACTTAGAAAAAAGCTTATTATTATTAAAAAAAAAAAACACCTTAGGATTGAGGGAAAAATTAAGACTTTGCTAATAACATATGCTCATATATTTATCAGATAGTTGATCAAAATAAATCCATTGAATAGTATAGGGTAGCCTACCGAACACATTTTAATTATATGGAGAAGAGAACCCCCCAAAGAACTGATAAATGTAATATCAGAAACCAACTCTACTCCAAAATAAAATAACAATGGAGGTCCAGCTGCTGCTGCTGCTAAGTCGCTTTAGTCGTGTCCGACCCTGTGCGACCCCAGAGATGGCAGCCCACCAGGCTCAGCCGTCCCTGGGATTCTCCAGGCAAGAACACTGGAGTGGGTTGCCATTTCCTTCTCCAGTGCAGGAAAGTGAAAAGTGAAAGAAGTCGCTCAGTCGTGTCCGACTCTTTGCAACCCCATGGACTGCAGCCTACCAGGCTCCTCCGTCCATGGGATTTTCCAGGCAAGAGTACTGGAGTGGGGTGCCATTGCCTTGAGAAAAAATGAAAGTAGGACATGAAGAAATGCTGCCCCCTGTGGACGTTTTTTGTAACAGCAACTATAAAAGCGGCACTGATGGGCACTTCATATTCCCAAGGTCCGTGGGGCTGGAAGTAAACAACCGCCCTCCAGAAGTCCCCCAGGGGTGGTTACCAAAAAAGAATTCAAAACTGGGCAGACGTTCAGGGAGCCGATTTCAGCAGGTGCCTTTAACTCACATCCTTTAAGGAAAAAGTCACACGATGTCAACATCACTGAGTATTAGGGAAGTCCAGGCAACCCTGCAACGAAGTATCATTCACTCCGGTCAGAGTGGCCATTGTTAAACACTCCACAAACGTTAAATGCTGCAGGCGCTGTGGAAGAACGGGAACACTTCTCCTCTGCTGCTTGAAATTCAAATTGCTGACAGCCACTCTGGAGGACAGTGTGCTGGTCATTTCCAATTCATGCAGTGGTAAGTGGCAGCGAGCGATAGCTGGAAGCAGGGTCTTAGTTTCCCAGACCGCGTCCTTTATACTGGACCACAGAGCCAGCAGTCAGGGCTAAGGTCCCTAGTCTTTGCCTGCCTTGTCAAGAATGAATTCAGGCGAGGAGGCAGAAGGTGAAGAGTAAAGTAAAAAGTTTATTTAAAAGAAAAGTACATGGGGAAAAGTGCACGGGCAAGCTCAGAGACAGAGTCATGCCTTTGAAAGTATATATCCTTTATCCTTTATATCCTATATCCTTTATAAGGGGGCAGTTTTCCAGGTATTTGTCTTCCCTCAGGCCAATCATCTTTGTCTCCCACATCCCAGTAATTTGCTTCAGGACTCATAGGGTATGCACACACACCTTAGCCAAGATGGATCTCGAAGTGAAGGCTTCTGGAAGGAGCAAGCCTCATTATGGCTTGGAATTATCCTCTGATTTTTGACCCCAAAGAGCCTTTCTGTGCCTGTGTAGTGTTCTCCCTAATCCTTCACTCAGACAGGGTTTTGCCTCTCCTTGTCCTTGCCAAGATTACTCCCTGGAGGTGTTTACAAGAGACAAAGACTGGCTACTTACTCTGTTACTTCAATTTCTGAGAGCAAACAGGGGGCTGGTTGTAAATTCTTCAACTGGAACCCACCTATCTGTTGCCCAAGGAAATGCAGAATAGAGGCTGGCTGTGAATTTCCAACCTGGAGCCCATCTGTCTCCTATTTCACTGGTTCCTTGAACAGTGACTTCCCTGATGGCTCAGATGGTAAAGGGATTAAGAGGTACAAACCACTATGTATAAAATAAATAAGCTACGAGTATGTAGTAAACAGCAGAGGGTAAATATAGCCATTATTTTGTAATACCACTTGTCATTGTTCAGTCCCTCGATCGTGTCCAACTCTTTGTGACCCCACGGACTGCAGCAAGCCAGACTTCCCTGTCCTTCACTATCTCCCAGAGTTGGCTTAAGCTCATGTCCACTGAATCGATGATGCCATCCCACCATCTCATTCTCTGTCACTCCCTTCTCCTCCTGCCCTCAATCTTTCCCAGCATCAGGGTCTTTTCCAGTGAGTCAGCTCTTTGCATCAGGTGGCCAAAGTATTGGAGTTTCAGCTTCAGCTGAACTAGTGAGTATTAAGGGTTGATTTCCTGAATCAAAGGAAATTGAAATTAAAAAAAAAAAAAAAGGAACTAAGTAAGTTACAACAGAAAAAGAGAATCGGCGAATACAAACACAAAGGGCTCCCTCGACCCCTCCCCACTTGGCGAAAAAAGAAAGTGAAGAGCTGGGGATGAATTAGGAGGTCAAGACTAACATATTCACAGAAATCGTTATCACCAGTGTAACCACAGAAATCTGTATCTCCCACAGAAACTCCAAAAGGACCTGATGTTTAGTACAAGGAAGTTGGCTCAACCTCTATAATAACCTCTATGGCAGAAGAATCCAAAAAAGCATAGATATGCTTTACATACATGTTATTAATGAATAAGCCATCTATACACAGACAACAAGAAAAACACTGCACATGGATTATACTTGAATACATCACAGGCATGAAATTAAAGAAATGGAAAAAAAAAGCCACGGCTTGTTTTTTCCCTCCAATCTCCCAGACACTGGCTGCGTTTGATCCTTGGAGCTTGAGCAGGCTTGGGTCAGATGGCTGGACTGCATGTGGTCGAGAAAGCCTGGTAGGGTGCCCTTCACTGAGCCCTTTTTAAACTTCTACTGTCTGTTGTCCTCCAGCTAGGACCAGAGTCCCGAGGGGGAACAAGGCCCCGAGGACCTTGGGGCCAACAGTCAACAGAAACACACACCCCAAGCAACACTGCAGCACTAATTCCAATAGCCAAGGCAGACGACAAGCAAAATCTAAGCTGAAAGGTTGAAAGCTTAAAAAGACGTGATGTGTATGTATGATGGACTATGACCCAGCCATAAAAAACCGTCATTGAAATTAGGAAGTTATGACACTGGTCTAGCCACAGAGATGGACCTTGAAGAATCATAAACTAAGGGAGGTCAGTAAGGCCAAGGAAGACAATGATGTGAGACCCTGAGTACTGAACGGGTTCAAAGAGAAAAAAAAATGAAAGGTCAGGAATGAATTAGGAGGTCCGGACTAACATAGGTACAGAAATCTGTACCTGTAGTAGATAATGCACACGGATTATCTTCTTCCTTTCTTCTGTCCTTACACACATACACAGAAATCCATTATCTCTAACCTATACAACAGAAATCTGTGTCTCTAGGAGATAATCCACAAACATTATATCCTTCCTTCCTTCTTTCCTTCGTTGTATACACAAAACACTGTCCCTTCCACAAGGACCTGATGCTTAACAATCGGCTTGACTTTTATGGCAAAATGTCCAAGAAAGAATCCAGATACCCCATAGATATGTCATGCCTGAAATCAAGCCGCTGCACACTGACAACAATCACAACACCGCAAATTGACTGCTGCAACATAGCAAGGGCATGTTGCTAAAGAGAAGGAAAGAAAAGCAGTGCCTTCTTTGTTCCCTCCAACCTCCCTGACTTGGTCTGGTGTCCCATCCCTGGACCCTGAGTGGGCTTGGGTCCCACAGCTGGACTGGGATGGAGTCAAGACAGTCTGGCATGATGCCCTTCACTGAACTTTTTTAAGATCTATTGTTTTTTCATGTTCTGGCTTGCACCAGAGTCCCGACGGGGATCAATGTCTTGAGGAACTTGGGGGCATTAATTACCAAGCCTCCTAATCTCCTGGTGCTGGGGATTCCAGCTCAAGCCTCCTTCTTTCAGTGCAACCCGAGTAGGGTGCTGAGGGCCCAGGAGGAATAAGTCTAGTGGGTATGTGTGTGTGATGCTTTAAAACAGGAAAGTCATAAGAAACAAGCTCTTGGAGGTTTGCTCAGGCATTCCACTCTAAATTGACAGCCCAGGAAGCCAAATTTCCCTAAGGCTCTGGTTGTCCTGATAGCCAGAGGTGGGCATGGGAAAGTGCTACCACCTTGCGTATATTTACTATAACTATAGTTTTATCACAAGTGCCAACTGGCACCTCTAATTCACAAGACCTGGGGTTCTGTGACTGACACCTGGCCTCGTGAAATGTCATGGGGTGGTTATTGCAGAAATAAATTCCAAACACAACTGACTATCAGGAAGGCAACTTCCACCGGGAAATTTTCCTCACACCATTTACTGATAAAAAAGAATGCAAACCTTCACCACAGGACTAGATGCTCAGCATCCCTAATTGCTGGAGGAATGCCATTAGAACAACAAATCAAATCCCATCAGTCACAATGGTCATCCTCATATGTCTACAAACAATAAGTTGAAGGGAGAACCTGAAGGAAGAAGAATCCCCCTGTGCTATCGGTGGGAAGAAAATTGGCAACAGCCCTTAAAGCAGTGGAAGAGCCAAATAGATTCAAGTGACTAGATCTGATAGAGTGTCTGAAAAACTACGGACAGAGGTTCATAACATTGTATAGGATGCGATGATCAAAACCGTCCCCAAGAAAAAGAAATGCAAAAAGGGAAAACGGTTGTCTGAGGAGACCTTGCAAATAGCCAAGAAGAGAAGTGAAAGACAAAGGAGAAAAGGAAATGTATACCCATCTGAATGCAGAGTTCCAAAGAATAGACAGGAGAGATAAGAAAGCCTCCTTAAGTGAACAACACAAAGAAATACAGAAAAACAATAGAATGGGAAAGACTTGGGATTTCTTAAAAATTAGAAATACCAAGGGAACATTTCATGCAAAGATGGGCACAATAAAGGACAGAAACAGTATGGACCTAACAGAAGCAGAAGATACTAAGAAGCGGTGGCAAGAATACACAGAAGAACTGCACCAAAAAAAAAAAGTATTTGCCATGACATGCAGCCAATGCATGCTCCATCAGACACACACTTCTAGACACGAGAGCACTTGCAGAGTCAAGTGCATCATCCCAATTTGCAAGAGTTCCCCTTTGTTAATGGGAAAGCTGCAACAACCCATTTCAGGCAGAACTGTTAATGATGTAGGCAGTGATCAGCAAAATGTAGTCCAAAGGCCAAATCTGTCTCTCCACATATTTTTGTAAATAAAGTTTTACTGTAACACAGCCACGCCCATTTGTTTATATGTTGTCTGTAACTGTTTTGCAGTGACATATTTTATTTTCTTGGGTTCCAAAATCATTGAAAATGGTGACTGCAGCCATGAAAGTAAGACACTTGCTCCTTGGAAGAAAATCTGTGACAAATCTAAACAGTGTATTAAAAATCGGAGACATCATTTTGCCAACAAAGGTCCCTCTAGTCAAAGCTATGGCTTTTCCAGTAGTCATGTATGGACATGTGAATCGGACCATAAAGAAGGCTGAGCACCAAAGAATGGATGCTTTCGAATTGTGGTTCTGGATAAGACTCTTGAGAGTCCCTCGGACAGCAAGAGCAAACCAGTCACTAAAGGAAATCACCCTGAATATTCATTGGATGGATTGTTACTAAAGCTGAAACTCCAATACTTTGACCACCTGATGCAAAGAGCCAACTCACTGGAAAAGACCCTGACGCTGGGAATGATTGAGGGCAGGAGGAGAAGAGGGTGACAGAGGATGAGATGGTTGGATGGCATCATCAACTCAATGGACAAGATTTTAAGCAAACTCTGAGAGAGAGTGAAAGACAGGGAAGCCTGGTGTGCTGCAGTCCATGGGATGGCAGAGTCGGATACTACTTAGCAACTGAACAAGGACAAATGCCTGTTTTCCATTGTAACCACAAAGTTAAGCAGTGGAGACAGAGACTATGACCCTCAGAGCCCTAATGTTTACTATCTGATCCTTCACCAAAAAAGCTTGCAAATTCCTAGCCTAAACCCACCACCCAGGTACCTACTGTAGGCAAAGGAAATACTGAATGAGCAAGGAAATAAGGTGCCTATAAATGCCAGCTATGGCAGGTAACCAGTTGTAGAAAAGGAGACTATCATGCTCATGACTATTTCCTATTTTGATATCAATACTGGTACAAGTAAACCAAGTACTGTTCTATCACCGCCCCCCCCCCCAGCATCTGCATAAGGTGCATTAGCAACATTTAGCTTTATTGGTCGATACTTAATATCTCAAAGGGAGAGTGGTAAGAGAAGAGGGAACAGTACTGCAAGACAGCAACAACAACAAAAAACAGGACTCTATATCCTCTTCTGAGAAAACGGTGAGTGCCTCTTTGACTGAATGTAGGTTCGTTGTAGCATATTACACACAAGCATGACTTTGTCATCGTTTTTATTTGGAGACACTGAACTGAACTGAACTAATAGATTAAGTGATGCATGTGGGGGCCATCTGATAGAAGCTTGGACCATAGGTTTCCTAGAAAAAGATGTGTTGTTTCAACCAGACCTTGCAGGAGAGTGGTTTGCCTTTTTTTTCCTTGTGTGTAGAATGAGTTAATGCATTTTGGTGGGATCGAGTGGGAAAAGGTCATTCTGCAAATATTCAAAAGCAATTTCATGAAACACTGAGTTCTCATCCATCTGCCATAACAAACTGGCTGAGCCCTGTGCAGCTTTAAGCACTGAACATTCTGTGAAATTATGACTCCCGCCAGGGGTAGATCATAATTTTTTTCAAGGCTGAAATGAAAAAATCTACAGTACACTGGACACACAGAACTGTTAGACTGGAGGAAGTCTTACAGCCATTTTGCTGTTCGTGGAAGATGGGTGATAAATCACCCTGTGTAATCTGCAACCGACTGTTTCATTTGCTCTTTAATGTTCCTCAGATCTTTTGGAAATAAAGGAATTTCACATAAAACGAGTAATTTGATGAACTTTAACCTTACTCATAATTGGATAATAAAATTGGGTTCGTGCAGTAATTAAAAAGATTGTAATGGGAGAGTCAATCTTCAGTTTCACGCTGAGCCTTTTCCATAAACTGAAGAGTTCAGTTCAGTTGTTGTCTGAGGAAATGTACTTAAAAGATAAGATATACCATGTCAGTGATGGCCAGCATTACCACCGCAGGCGCCTAGAGATCAGGGGCATCAGTTTTAAAGATTAGGCTTCGACTTGTTAGCGAGCAGGAAATGAACTGCTCAATTTTCACTTAAGTGAGTTCATCTGTCCAGATTATCTGCAGATCAGTTCATCTGCTACCCATGCTCCACTGCTGCTGGTTTTGCATAAATGCAGACTTGCAGCTTGCACACAAGTCCGCCTGTGTCAAAGTAATGCCTGCCAGGCTCACTCCCAGGCTCAGAAGTATTCAGTCTCCTCTGCCCAGTTGGATCCTCCTGGTCTGGCTTCTGCTCTTTTTGAGGAAGGGCCTTCAAGTGCTATATCTGGCTACCAGGATCCTGCGTTGGGCCTCCAGTGAGACCATCACTGCTAAGTCAGCCCCTGCTCCTCTCTCCCTCACCACTTTCTGGTTTTTCCAACATTTCTCTTTGGCCTTCTCCAGTCCTGGCTGTGGCTTGCTACCAACCTCTCCATCCTCAACTAGTAACTGACCACAGACCCAACAGTGCAGACCAATCTCCCCCCAGGTCCTGCCCAGCCTCTGCTCGGCTACCACACCACGCCACTCTGTGCTGTGCTTAGCCACTCATTCGTGTCCGACTCTTTGCCAATCCAGCAGACTGTAGCCCGCCAGGCTTCTCTGTCCAAGGGGGTTCTCCAGGCAAGAATACTGGAGTGGGTTACCATACCCTCTTCCAGGGGATCTCCCCAACCCAGGAATTGAACCCAGGTCTCCCACATTGCAGGTGGATTCTTAACCGTCCCTCCCTGGTCAGGGAACTAGACTCCACATGCCACAACTGAGAGTTCTTATGCTGCAACTAAGACCCAGCACAGCCACATAAATTAAAACCACAAACAAAAAAAGGACCTGTCATCAGGAAAGTCCCAAGCATATATGGATGCTATTACATGGAGCAAAGACCACTTCTATGTTACAGATGAGGAAACAGCCCCTCAAAGAGCCAAGGTGACCTGCTTAGGCTCTCTTAGAGCAAAGGAGGCCAATTCACACCTAGAATGGAAGCCACTCTTCCCACACAATAGGGATACGTATTCATACTTTCTTTCTGTCTTTTTGAATAACTCATGTCTCTGTGATTTTTGTGTATGATAAAACAAAGTGATATAGCCATATTAACATTTTAGTATCTGTTTATAAAATGCAATTGTTATGATATATCGCTTTGTAAGCTGTTTTTCTTCTCAAAGCTTAAAGCTTGAACATTTCTCTTCTTTAAACCTTCATCAGCAATATTTTTAATGGCTCTGCAGTGTATCATTGGTATAATAATGCCAGTCCCCTGTAGTTATGTGGCTGTATTTCACCAGATAACACCAATTATCACTATGAAAACAGCCCCATGCCGAACATCCCTGTATATAACTCTGGACAAAAAGCTTATGTTGTTTCACTAGGATGATGGTGTTGCTGTTCAATTGCTAAGTCATGTCCGACTCTGCGAAATTCCTGCAAGTAAAAACATAGGGCTGGGACATCCCTGGGGTCCAGTGGTAAAGAAACCTCCTTCCAATGCAGGGGACTCAGGTTCAATCCCTGGTCAGGAAACTAAGATCCCACATGCAGTGGAGCAACTAAGTCTGCACACTCTTGAGCCCACACACAGTAACTGAGCCCACACAGCCGAATTTAAAGAAACAAAAAAATCCAACCACCACCAACAACAAAACGCACAGCATCAAAAGTCATAGAAAATTACAAGATTTCTGTTACATTTTGCCAAATTGCTTTCCAGAAAGACTGAACAATTTATAATCTCACAGCAGTATATGCATATGTGTGTGCTCATTTGCTTAGTCATGTCTTGCTCTGTGACCCCGTGGACTGTAGTCTGCCAGGTTTCTCTGTCCATGGAATTCTCCAGGCAAGAAAACTGGGGTGGGTTGCCAAACTCAGAGCCCAAAGTCACTATGATTATTCTGATTAGTTTTTTATCACTCCAATGGTTGGACTTGCAGTTCTGTGATGATACATGAAATTAACTTTTTCTCATACGTTTATGGCTATTTGTGCCTTTTTCTTTATGAATTACCTATTCACATCCTTTTTTCTTTTTCCTTGGGCATATTTTCATCGCTTTCTTATTGGCTGTTGTTCAGTCACTAAGTCGTCTCCAACTCTTTATGACCCCAAGGACTGCAGACTGCTAGACTCCTCTGTCCATGGGGTTTTCCAGGCAAGAATACTGGAGTGGGTTGCCATTTCCTTCTCCAGTGCATCTTCCTGACCCGAGTCTCCTGCATTAGCAGGCGCATTCTTTACCACTAAGCCACCAAGCTGGCAAAGGGAACTTGCACTAACAGAGGGAGAAATAGAGGTGATGAGGGGCTCCTAGGCCACCCAGGTACTCTGGGCTCATCACCCCGACCCCAGATTTTAGGTCCCTTTCTACAGCACCACTCTGGCTTCTGCGCTAAAGCCATTGCAAATTAATGGACCTTTAAGAGGAAAATAACTTCCTCTTAGACTGAAAAACCTGGCTGAAGACCAATCATTTTTCATCTCTGATTAAAATGTCTGAAGAGGAAATTGGAAATAATTCAGCAAAAGGAAGCTCCCACTCTTGAAGCTGTGAAATGCAAAGGAAATTTCGAGGAGGTAGTGAAAAAGCGGCTCTCTGCCCTGCCTGTGTCTCAGAGCAACCAGGCTCTTTCTCATCCATATACATAGGGCTTGCTGGTAGGTAGAGAGGGGTCACTGGGGTAACTGGAATAGCTTGGACAAGCAGAACACAAGTGGACTGTGCTTTGGACTCTTAGTCAGGGCTTCCCTGTTGGCTCAAGAAGTAAAGAGTCTGCCTGCCAATGTGGGAGACACAGGAGGCATGAATTCGATCCCTGGGTGGGGAAGATCCCCTGGAGGAGGAAACGGCAACCCACTCCAGTATTCTTGCCTGGGAAATCCCATAGACAGAGGAGCCTGCTGGGCTACAGTCCATGGGGTCACAAAGAGCTGGAGACGACTAAACACACACGCACACACGCACTTGGACCCTAGTCATGTTCAGTGTTTCCTTATCGTGCCTGTGTTAGACGTACTTGTTGGAACTACAGATCACCAGGCTTTTTCCCTGGAGCCTGTGATTCAGTATGCCTAAGGTAGGACCAGAAATAAGACTTTTAAACAAGGGCCTCAGGTGCTTCTTATGATCTGTCAAGGAGTTGGTTCTGTCCAACGCGTCTCACACTAAAATCCTCTGAGAAGATCTGACAAACAATACCAAGGAGCTCCATTTCTGTGGCAGACTAATGTATACAGTCAGTCCTGAATATTCATCGGAAGGACTGATGTTGAAGCAGAAACTCCAATACTTTGGCCACCTGATGAGAAGAACTGACTTATTTGAAAAGATCTTGATGCTGGAAAAGATGGAAGGCAGGAGGATGAGGGGACAACTGAGGATGAGATGGTTGGATGGCATTACTGACTCAGTGGATGTGAGTTTGAGTAAACTCCGGGAGTTGGTGATGAAACAGGGAGGCCTGGCATGCTGCAGTCTATGCGGTTGCAAAGAGTCGGACATGACTGAGTGACTGAACTGAACTGAACTGAATGTATACAGATCAACATTTTTACCACGAACAAAAACTATGAACAAAACTACATTTAAAAAAAATTCTGTTTAGAAACAACAGAGAGGGGACTTCCCTAGTGGTTCCGTGGTTATAATTCCATGCTCCCAATGCAGAAGTCATGGGTTCCATCCCTGAGCAGGGAAGATTCCTGCCACATGTCGTGGCCAAAAAATAAAAGAGAGTTATCAAAGGTGGTAAGATCTTAAGGCACTCAGATCTCACAGAAGGCAATCACAAGAGGTGAACCTGATACTTGGCACAGCTTTTTGCCTTGAGGCTTTTGCTGATTCTTAAGCAAAACCTAAAAGCAGAGAGTGCTTTGTTGAAACTGATCGCTGAGAAAGCCAAGAGGAGAAACAAAGGAGAAACTAGCAGCCAAGCAGATTGAAGCTAAGCAGGGCTTTTGTCATCTCGGCAAACNCTCAGCCTTCTTCACATTCCGACTCTCACATCCATGAAATACATATCATTACCCCTGTTTGCTCGGTGAAGAAAATTGATGAGCACAGGAGGGAGGGACCACAGGGCTTCACTGGTGGGCCAGTGGTTAAGAATCAGCCTGCTAGTACCGGGGACACAGGTTCGATCCCTGATTCGGGCAGGTTCCGTGTGCTGAGGAGCAACTAAGCTTGTGCACTATAACTGCTGAGCCTGTGCTCTAGAGCCTGGGCGCTACAAGCACTGAAGCGCATGCGCCCTAGAGCCTGTGCGCCACAGCTAGAGAAGCCGCCACAGAGGAGCTCACGCGCCGCAGCTGGAGAGTAGACCGTGCTCACTGCAGCTCAAGACAAACTTGCTCGGCAGTGAAGACCCAGTGCAGCCAAAAACAAATAAATAATTTTTAAATTTTAATTAATTAATTGAAAATAAATACAGAATCACAGAATGGAGTGGCAGAGCTAGGGCAGTAGTAGCTCAGATTTTCCAAGTCCTAGTCACGTGCGCCCTTTGCTCTATCAGGCTACTTTACCACCAAAAGNCCAGTGCAGCCAAAAACAAATAAATAATTTTTAAATTTTAATTAATTAATTGAAAATAAATACAGAATCACAGAATGGAGTGGCAGAGCTAGGGCAGTAGTAGCTCAGATTTTCCAAGTCCTAGTCACGTGCGCCCTTTGCTCTATCAGGCTACTTTACCACCAAAAGCACTCTAGAGGGAGACGTTAGCGGAACCATCTTTTGGCCTCAGGGTTAAATGTGCAAGAATTGATAGGTGAAAGGGGCATGGGAGTTAGGTAGAGGCCGTGGAACGTAGAGGTTACAAGTATAGATTCTAAAATCGAGCTCTGGGAGTTCAATTCCTGGGTTCCCCACTTAGGAACTGTGTGACCTTGTATAAGGTACTTAACGTCTCTGTGTCTGTTTGTAAAAATGGGAAATGATAATAATATCTACCTTGTAGGTTTGTGGTAAAGTTTAAAAAAAATAAGGGGGAACTTCGCTGGTGGTCCAGTGGTTAAGACTTTGCACTCCCAGTGCAAAGGGAGTCCTCGATCCTGGGTCAAGAAACTAGATCCCACATGCAGCATGGCCTTATTTGCTATTAAACCAAGCCTTTGACTGCGTGGAGAAACTGTGGAAAATTCTGAAAGAGATGGGAATACCAGAGCACCAGACCTGCCTCTTGAGAAACCTGTATGCAGGTTAGGAAGCAACAGTTAGAACTGGACATGGAACAATAGACTGGTTCCAAATAGGAAAAGGAGTACGTCAAGGCTGTATATTGTCACCCTGCTTATTTAACTTATATGCAGAGTACATCATGAGAAACTCTGGGCTGGAAGAAGCACAAGCTGGAATCAAGATTGCCAGGAGAAATATCAATAACGTCAGATATGCAGATGACAACACCCTTATGGCAGAAAGTGAAGGGGAACTAAAAAGCCTCTTGATGAAAGTGAAAAAGGAGAGTGAAAAAGTTGGTGTAAAGCTCAACTTTCAGAAAACGAAGATCATGGCATCTGGTCCCATCACTTCATGG
>SJYV01033035.1:72741-95669 GCA_006410875.1 Neotragus pygmaeus
GAGCTCCGGGAGTTGGTGATGGACAGGGAGGCCTGGCATGCTGCGATTCATGGGGTCGCAAAGAGTCGGACACGACTGAGCGACTGAACTGAACTGAACTGAAAGACCTTTCACTGCTCAAAAAGGGAGCTCCGGGGTGAGGCAAATCTGAACATCTCATCCTCTGAAATCTCCCTTCTGGTGCCAAATGTTGAGGGGATTTTTAAAACTTTATCTAAATTTTAATTAAAAAAAATCTTTTTAAAGGAAGGATTTGACAGTAGAAATAAATCGCATTTACAGGCAAAAATAACACTGGCAGGACTAGTTCTGAGCAAAACTGTCAAGAGGATAAAATGAGGTGGGGAACCCCTCCCCTCTCCTTCTGTCATGTTCTTGCTCACTCAAGGGGTGGGAGGGGCAGTTATCCACCTTCATTCGCACAGCAGCTGTCCCAAGCCCAGCACCTTCCAGAGTTTCCATCATATTCAGGACTCCTTCATGAACCCTCAGCCCCAAGCAGAACATTCCCAGGGTACTGCTTTCTATTAGATAAAGGGAGAAAGGGTCCCGAACTGACTTTTGGACACAGAGGGGGAAGGGGAGGGACAAATTGAGAGAGCAGCATTGACATATATACACTGTGTGTGTGTGTGTGTGTGTGTGTGTGTGTGTGTGTGAGCTCAGTCATGCCCAACTCGTTGTGACCCCATGGACTGTAGCTTGTCAGGCTCCTCTATCCATGAGATTCTCCAAGCAAGAATACTGGAGCAGGTTGCCATTTCCTTCTCTAGGGATCTTCCCAACCCAGAGATTGAACCCGAGTCCCTTGCATGTCCTGCACTGGCAGGCAGGTTCTTTACCACTAGCACCACCTAGAAAGCCCCACACTACCATGTGTAAAACAGACAGCTGGCAGGAAGCCGCTGTATAGCACAGGGAGCTCAGCTTAGTGCTCTGTGATGACCTAGAGGGGTGGGATTCGGAGGTGGGAAAGAGGCTCCAGAGGGAGGGAATATATGTGTACATATAGTTGATTCATGTTGCTGTACAGCAAAAATTAACACAGCAGTGTAAAGCAATGATACTGTGATTTAAACTTTTTTAATTAAAAAAAAACATAGGGAGGTGCCTCATACTCATGTGACTGAGACCCCCTCCTTTGCAAATAGCCCTGTCCCTGTAGGGTTCAAAGTGAGGGGCTTAGGGAAGAAGAGAGAATAAGAGAGAGACAGAGATGGGAGACAGATTTGGAGGGAGACAAGGAAGGAGAGAAAGAATGAAAGAGAGGGGGCAAAGAGATGCAGGAGTCAGGGGAAGAAGAAAGAAGAAGAAAGAGGAGGGGAAGGGATGCAGGTGTGTGATGGTTGGACCATATGTAGAAATTGAAAAGCAAAAAACATAATCACTCGGTGGTGACAGAAAGGCTGATAAGGAAATCAAGAGAAAACCCAGATTTGAGGAAAGTAGCCTGCGGAAGGGGCTTCCCAGGTGGCGCTAGTGGTAAAGAATCCCCCTGTCAATGCCCGAAACACACGTTTGATCCCTGATGAGAAGATCCCACATGCTGCGGAGCAACTAAGCCCTGGGAGCTGCAACTACTGAGCCACGTGTCACAAATACTGAAGCCCATGAGCCGTAGATCCTGTGCCCTGCAACAAGAGAAGCCACCACAAAGAGAAGCCGGCATAGTGCAACTAGAGTAGCCCCCACTGTCTGCAACTAGAGAAAGCCAGAGGGCAGAATCTCCAGAACAGCCAAAAAAAAGCCCACAAAAGTTAATATAATTTTAAAAAAGGAAGTAGAACTGCAATGCAGGCATGCACGGGCACACCGCCTCAGGCAGGCCCATGGAGGCTGCCCCGGGATGGCCCCTCACCAGTGGCCTGCCCTGAAGCAAACGGGCCAGACCTTCCCACCTCTTCAGTGACCAGATGCTAGTGTGGGCTGTCACCAAGAAGGGGCTCTAACCTTGGGAGAGATGCCTTTGTTTTTTGTTGTTGTTCAGTCACTAAGTCATGTCTGACTCTTTGCGACCCCATGGACTACAGCACACCAGGCTTCTCTGTCCTTCACCAACTCCCGGAGTTTGCTCAAACTCATGTCCATTGAGTCAGTGATGCCATCCAACCATCTCATCCTCTGTTGCCCCCTTCTCCTTCTGCCCTCAATCTTTCCCAGCATCAGCCTCTTTGCATCAGTTGGCCNCTGTCCTTCACCAACTCCCGGAGTTTGCTCAAACTCATGTCCATTGAGTCAGTGATGCCATCCAACCATCTCATCCTCTGTTGCCCCCTTCTCCTTCTGCCCTCAATCTTTCCCAGCATCAGCCTCTTTGCATCAGTTGGCCAAATGACTGGAGCTGCAGCATCGGGAGCAATTGTTTAGCCAGGAGCAATTCCAGGGGAGGGGCTCAGCTCTGGGCCACCAGCACCTGGAGGAAAGCGTAGTTGAGACCTCCAGGAGGGGTCGGGCAGCTCGTCACAGCACCCGCTGCTCCTTCCATCATCTACTTCTCAGACTTAAGTTCAGTCTCTGCTTGAAGTAAAGGACCACAGCTGACTTACTCAGACACAGAGAGATATCGGACAGTAGACTTCAATTTACCTCCTGCCTTTGGAGAGCTCTCTTCAACAACTAACTCCAGCTCTGTCTGTCCACTGTGCATGGCCCCAATTAAAAATGAGCACAAGCACATGAACTTCTATCAGCAGGAAAACTCTGCAGACTGCTAACCATCGTAGAGTTTTGCCTTGGCATAAGTCCCTGCCTGTCAACCCTCCTGGTCCAATTACCCTGTGAAAAGGGTTGTTACACAGGGTTTTTCCTTCTGTGTGGAATTTCTGGAATCTCCAAGGCAGGGACAATGGGAGACTGGTATCTACATTTTGTTAACGTTGTTCTTGCTGCACTGGGTCTTGTGTGTGTGTTAGTCACTCAGTCATGTCTGACCTTCTGTGACCCCCACCCTGGACTGTAGCCCTCCAAGCTCCTCTGCCATGGGATGTCCCAGGCAAGAATACTGGAGTGGGATGCCATGCCCTTCTCCAAGGAATCTTCCTGACCCAGGGATTGAACCTGGGTCTCCTGCATTGCAGGCAGTCTCCTTACCGTCTGAGCCACCAGGGAAGTCCATATGCTGGGTCTTAGTCACCACATACGGGTTCTAGTTCCCTGACCAGGAATTGAACCCAGACTCCCTGCATTGCAAGTGCAGAATGCACATGGGACCACAGAACACAACTGGGATAGGCCACATACCTGCAGAACACTGCTGACTTGAGGGGTTCACACCTCTTTCACCCTACACGACTTTGGTGCCAGAGGTCAGCCCCACCAGGTGAAACCTACTGTACCTATAGACAACTGCATATACTATTCATGGCTGGCAAAAAGGGCATTCCAGTTTAAGCTGAGCTGCCCCATTACCTATCCCCACATTTGGAGAAGGAAATGGCATGGGATTTCTTGCCTGGGAAATGAGCACAAGCCCCATGAACAGAGGGGCCTGGTGGGCTACAGTCCATGGCATTGAAAAAGAGCCAGACATGACTGAGCAAGTAAACATTACATTTATCTCTAAACATCAGACTCTAGTTCTCTATAAAAGCTTTCCCATGGTTTTAACATGCATAAGAACCCATAGGGGTGCTTGCTTACAATGCAAATTCCTAGGCCACTCCCCCTAGAGATTCTGATTTAGCAGATGGCCTGTAGAAAACCATTTGAAAAACAGCGCTCTAGGAAACAGTGCTGTCTAACAGAACTTTCTGCAGTGATGGCCATGTTTTCTCTCAACACTATTCAGTATAGTAGGCACCTAATAGGTGGCTAGTGTGATCAAGCAAGTGAATTTTAAGTTTCATTCAGTTCTGAAAAGTGAAAGAAAGTGTAATCTCTCAGTCGTGTTTGACTCTTCGCAACCCCATGGATACGAAGGAGCCCAGTAGGCTCCTCTGTCCATGAAATTCTCCAGGCAAGAATACTGGAGTGGGTAGCCATTCAGTTTTAATCAGTTTCAATTTAAATAGCTACATGTGACAAGGGTCACCGTCTTGAACAGCAAAGCTTAGGACCTTGATGCCCAGAGTGTACAGCAAACAAATAGCAGCTCCTGGGGGTTTGTTAGAAATGCAGAATTTCAGGTCCCACTCTAGACCTACTGAATCAGGATCTGCAGTCTAACAAGATGCCCAGGCAGGAGCTCCCTGGAGATTCAGTGGCTAAGACTCCAAGCTTCCACTGCAGCAAGGAGTGGGTTTGATCCCTGGTCAGGGAACTATGATCTCACATGCCAAAAAATAATAATAAATAAAACGAACAAGATCCCCAGGCAAACCATAAGTCAATGAAGGTTGACACTCACTTTCGAGAACATTTGGTGCCTGACTGAGATGCCCCATTTCTAGGCCACTTACCATCTGTTAACACCACTCTCTTGTTTTGGACAAATTCTAATATCCGACTGTATTAACAGTCTAACCCAATTTTTACTCAGAATGCTGGATTCTGATGTAACTAGCATTATTGGTTTAGAAGAAATAAGAGAATGTGTGTGCGTGTTAACATAAAGAGGGAAAGAGAAAGATGAAGTGATGGTGTAGTCAAGTTCGAATGGGTCCTATATGCTAGCCAAGGGTTTCAGCAATAGAGAACCATCAAGGATGTTAAGCAGGCAGATGACATAAGTAGGATTGTTTTCTGACAATAAAGCTCCTAACTGTGGAGGATGGGGTAGAGGAGATGGCTAGTCACAGAGGAATCTCCATTATCCATTGAGTCTTATACAAAGTATAATTACAGGGAGAAGCATTTGCTATCTAATCTTATTGCTAGATTTGAGGAACGGCAAATATTTAGGACTTACAAAACCTATCTATTCTCCAGCACCCATGTCCACAAGTATCTCAACCCAGATCTTCAGAATAATGAAGTACTCTCTTTTCTTGAGAGAAAATAACAGACAATTTTTGTATTTTAATCCCTAAGAGATAATTTCTCAACAATAAACCAGACGTCCAGCATTTCTAGTAGTGAACTATTTGGGATCCGATTCACCCCTGCAACAACTGTTTGCTTCTAAAGTATACTTTTTAAATTTTTTATTTATTTTGAATTGAAGGATAATTGCTATACATATTGGTTTCATTTTTGGCATACATCACCGTGAATTAGCCATAGGTGTAAAGTGCACTTTTTTACACTTCATTGTACAGCAGAAACTAACGCAACATTACAAACCAACTATACTCAAGTAAAAATAATGTAAATACACATTTAAAAAATAAAGTGTACTTTCTACACATTTTAAGGCTAAAATATAAGGAGGATATTCACAGAACACACATAATCAAAACAATGGACTTTCCTTTAGATATATTTCCCATTAGTATTCATGTGGTCTGTTGTCGCAAACATGAAAATGAAAAATAGCTGCAACTGGGGTGGACTGAGGGATGACATGCAAGGAAGTGAAGGACTTAAAAAGTGTTCCTCATCTTTTATCTGGGCTCAGAAGTCCTTTGATGCATCCAAAGGGTGGAGATTGGTCAGCCAGGGTCTCTGAGAGGGAAAGAACCAAGAGATAGGAATCTGCTGTTTTCTAGGCCATGCTGTTTTTCAAGGAATAACTTGGAGAAATGATTTTTCCTAGTACTTGAACATGATGGGCAAGAGAATAGCTCAGCAGAGCACTCAGAAGACAAGGAGACCAGAGAGATGAAGGGGTCACGGGAGGCCAGATACATGTGGTCAATAAGAGGCAAGGAGAGGGACTTTTCTGTTAGTCCAGTGGTTAAGAATCCACCTGCTATGGAAGGGGACACAGGTTCAATCCCTGGACTGGGAAGATCCTACGTGCTGTGACGCAACTAAGCCTGTGTTCACCACTAGAGCCCGTGCTCCAGAGCCCGTGCTCCACAAGAGAAGCCACTGCAATGAGAAGCCTGTGCACTGCAGCTAGAGAGTAGCCCCCACTCAGTGCAACTAGAGAAAGCCTGCAAGCAGCAATGAAGACCCAGTGCATCCAAAAATATTAAATCAATGAAAACAATTTTTTAAAAGAGGCAAGGAGAGAAGGGGTGGATGAAGTCAGTGCCCCAAAGCTCAGGCAAGTCTGTTAGTGGAGGGACCAGCGAACTGAAACCTCTATCAATTCCACTAGGAGGACAAGTCCTTGGAAAAGTGGTCTCCAAACAAGGTGACATGTACCAGGGAGTGGGCAAGGTGAACCACTGAGGCTTCAAAGAAGAAATTAGAATCTCTATTTGTACTTACTTTTTATCTTCAAAAGACAATGAATTAAGTTTTGCTAAAACTTAAAACACAGATTGGCATCTGCCCTGAACTCCAGTGGTACATCAGGTCCCATGTCCAATTAGGACACAAGCCAGAAAATAGTTGTTGGAAGTGTGAAAAGAGGTGTTTAGTTCCTTTCAGCATATTGTGATGTATTGTGTTTTTTCAATATTCCCAGACATGTGGATTTATGTTTTATATTATGGAGTTGTTACTAAATCCATCCTCTTAAAATGGGTCTGTCTGTGTGCTCAGTCACTCAGTCATGTCGAACTCTTTGCGACCCCATGAACTGTATCTCACAAGGCCCCTCTATCCATGGGATTTTCCCAGCAAGAATACTGGAGTGGGCAGCTATTCCCTTCTCCAAGGGATCTTGACACTACAGTCATCGAAATACCACCACTTTGAACAAACTTACGGTTGCTGGGGGGACAGGATAGTTAGGGAGTTTGGGACAGACATGTCAGTTCAGTCACTCAGTTGTATCCGACTTTTTGTGACCTTATGGACTGCAGCAAGCCAGGCCTCCCTGTCCATCACCAACTCCTGGAGATTATTCAAACTAATGTCCATTGAGATGGTGATGCCTTCCAACCATCTCATCCTCTGTCGTCCCCTTCTCCTCCAACCTTCAATCTTTCTCAGCATCAGGGTCTTTTCAAATGAGTCAGTTCTTCGCATCAGGTGGCCAAAGTATTGGAGTTTCACCTTCAGCATCAGTCCTTACAATGAATATTCAGGGTTGATTTCCTTTAGAATTTACTGGTTTGATCTCTTTGCAGTCCAAANTTTCAAATGAGTCAGTTCTTCGCATCAGGTGGCCAAAGTATTGGAGTTTCACCTTCAGCATCAGTCCTTACAATGAATATTCAGGGTTGATTTCCTTTAGAATTTACTGGTTTGATCTCTTTGCAGTCCAAAGGACTTCAAGAGTCTTCTCCAACATTGATGTTGGAAATGATGTTCAAAGCATCAGTTCATCAGTGCTCAGCTTTCTTTGTAGTCTAACTCTCACATCCATACATGACTACTGGAAACTCATAGCTTTGACTAGATGGACCTTCTTGACAAAGTAATGTCTCTGCACTTTAATATGCTGTCTAGGTTGGTAATAGCTTCTCTTTCAAGGAGTAAGCATTTTTAAATTTCATGGCTGCAATCACCACCTGCAGTGATTTTGGAGCCCCCCAAAATGAAGTCTGCCTCTGTTTCCATTGTTTCCCCATCTATTTGCAATGAAGTGAATGGGACCAGATGCCATGATCTTAAGTTTTCTGAGTGTTGAGTCTTAAGCCAATTTTTTCACCCTGCTCTTTCACTTTCATCAAGAAGCNTCTGCCTCTGTTTCCATTGTTTCCCCATCTATTTGCAATGAAGTGAATGGGACCAGATGCCATGATCTTAAGTTTTCTGAGTGTTGAGTCTTAAGCCAATTTTTTCACCCTGCTCTTTCACTTTCATCAAGAAGCTCTTCACTTTCTGCCATAAGGGTGGTGTCATATGCATATCTGAGGTTATTGATATTTCTCCCAGAAATCTTGATTAAAGATTGTACTTCATCTAGCCTGGCATTTCTCATGATGTACTCTGCATATAAGTTAAATAAGGAGGGTGACAATGTACAACCTTGATGTACTCCTTTCCTGATTTGGAACCTTCTGTTCTTCTATGTCCAGTTCTAATTGTTGCTTCTTGACCGCAAACAGGTTTCCCAGGAGGCAGGTCAGGTGGTCTGGTATTCCCATCTCTTTAAGAATTTTCCACAGTTGGTTGTGATCCACACAATCAACGGCTTTGGCGTAGTCATAAAGCAGAAATAGATGTATTTCTGGAACTCTCTTGCTTTTTCTATGATCCAACGGATGTTGTCAATTCGATCTCTGGTTCCTCTGCCTTTTCTAAATCAAGCTTGAACATCTGGAAGTTCACAGTTCATGTACTGTTGAAGCCTAGCTTGGAGAATTTAGAGCATTACTTCAATAGCCTGTGAGATGAGTGCAATCATGTGGTAGTTTGAACATTCTTTGGCATTGCCTTTCTTTGGGATTGGAATGAAAACTGACCTTTTCAAGTCCTATGGCCGCTGCTGAGTTTTCCAAATTTGCTGACATTGAGTGTAGCGCTTTCACAGCATCATCTTAGGATTTGAAATAGNAGATCAACCCTGGGATTTCTTTGGAAGGAATGATGCTAAAGCTGAAACTCCAGTACTTTGGCCACCTGATGCGAAGAGTTGACTCATTGGAAAAGACTTTAATGGTGGGAGGGATTGGGGCAGAAGGAGAGGGGACGACAGAGGATGAGATGGCTGGATGACATCACTGACTCGATGGACATGAATCTGAGTGAACTCCGGGAGTTGGTGATGGACACGGAGGCCTGGCGTGCTGCGATTCATGGGGTCGCAAAGAGTCGGACACGACTGAGCGACTGAACTGAACTGAACTGTGGTCCATGTGATCAGTTTGATTAGTTTTCTGTGATTGTGGTTTTCATTCTGTCCAGCCCTCTGATGGATAAGGATAAGAGGCAAATGGAAGTTTCCTGATAGGAGAGACTGACTGAGGGGGAAATCGGGCTTTTTTTGATGGGCAGGGCCATGCTCAGTAAACTTTAATCCAATTTCCTATTGATGGGTGGGGCTGTGTTTCCTAATGTTTGACCTGAGGCCAAACTATGGTGGAGGTAATGAAGATAATGGTGACTTCCTCCAAAAGGTCCCATGCAGGCACTGCCACACTCAGTGCCCCCAACCCTGTACTAGGTCATAGCCGACCATGCCTCTGCCAGACTACTGGTCACTCACAGACAAGTCTGGGTCAGTCTCTTGTGGGGTCACTGCTCCTTTCTCCTGGGTCTTGGAGCACACAAGGTTGTTTGTGCCCTTCAGAAGTCTGTTTCCCCCGTCCTGTGTAAGTTCTGGCAGCTCTATGGTGGGGTTAATGGCAATGTACGATGATGTGATGAGGAGAACAATGCCCAGGGCCACTTATGCAAGTGAAGGGACAGGGGAAGACTTCACAGAAGAGGAGGCAATGGAGCTAAGTCTTGAAGGATAAACAGGAGTCTCCCAGATGAACAAAAGAGGAAGAAGCACAGCAGCCAGAGAAAAAGCAGCTCAAGAGGCAGGAAGGGTGGAAGAAACTGGTGGTGTTTGAGGAGCTGTGTGGTTGTCCACACAACTGGGATGGGAAAGAGTACAGGGAGAGCTGAGCCTGGAAGGAGATGAGTAGGGGTACTTCATGGTCAGGTTCATGTCTGATAAGGTCACCTTGACTGTGATCTGAGAAATAAAGTGAAAAGAAGTAGACTGAAGGCAGGAGTCAAGGATGGGGCTCTTGCCCAGTTTAGCTTAGACACTCAGAGTCTGGACAAAAGGGACAGCAGGATGAGGAGAGGAAGGAACAGGTTAAGAGAGACTTCCCAGGTGGCTCAGTGGTTAAGGAATCTGCCTGCAATCCAGGAGACACGAGACATGGGTTTGATCCTGAGTTAGGAAGATCCCCTGGAGAAAGGTATGGCAACCCACTCTAGTTCTTGCCTGGAGAATCCCATAAACAGAGGAGCCTGGTGGGCTACAGTCCCTGGTGTCTCAAAGAGACAATCAGACACGACTGAAGAGACTGAGCTCATATGCATGCTCAAAGGCAGAATCAATGGGACCTGGGGACAGGTACAGTGTGGGATGTGAGTGAAAGAGCAGCACCTTGGAAGCCTCCTGGGTCTCTGGCTATAACCAGACTTCCCCCATGAGACTCCTGTTCCCTGGCTGTGATGCCATCTACCAACCATCAGACCTCATCTCCTGAGCAGACACCACCAATCAACAGAAATAATGTCTAGCTTGCAGGACACCAGATTTTTTTTTTTTTAATCTACTTATTTATTTTAATTGGAGACTAGTTACTTTATAATATTGTGGTGGTTTCTGCCATACATTGACATGAATCACCCATGGTGTACATATGTCCCCCATCCTGAACCCCCCTCCCGCCTCCCTCCCATCCCATCCCTCAGTGCTGCCCCAGAGCACCGACTTCGAGTGCCCTGTTTCATGCACTGAACTTGGACTGGTCAGCTATTTCACAGACTGTAATATACATGTTTCAATGCTATTCTCTCAAATCATCCCACCCTCACCTTCTCTCAGAGTCCAAAAGTCTGTTCTTTATAGCTGTGTCTCTTTTGCTGTCTCGCATATAGTGTCATCGTTATTATCTTTCTAAATTCCATCTATATGCCTTAATATACTCTACTGGTGTTTTCCTTTCTGACTTACTTCACTCTGTATAATAGGCTCTAGTTTCATCCATCTCATTAGAACTGATTCAAATGTGTCCTTTTAAGACACCAGATCTTAAACTCATCAGTGACTGACACCTGGAACAGCAGAGATGGGAACATATTAGCCAGATTTAAATATTTAAATCATAAAAGGCTTCGGTCTGTTGTCCGTCAAATGTTAGAAAGCGTCAGACATAATTTCTGGTTAAGTAAGTGAAGCCATGATAAAAGAGGAGAATATTCTTGGGGAACTTTGAATGCAAAGCAAACTCCAAGTCATTTAGTAATTGGTGGGTCTCTGTGTGCCTGCCAGACTGACTCAGACCCCTGACAGGACTTCATGACAGTGTCTATTCCCCATAAGTTTCCTTTCCCCTCACACTCTGAGTTGGAGCACAGCGCCTCGTGAATGTTCAACTTACACTTCAAAGCAGAACCAGGGGTTCCCTAATGGCTCAAGTGGTAAAAAATCTGCCTGCAACGTGAGAGACCTGGGTTCAATCCCTGGGTCGAGAGGAGGTAATGGCAATCCACCCCAGTTTTCTTGCCTGGAGAATCCCACAGACAGGGAAGCCTGGCAGGCTATAGTCCATGTGGTCGCCAAGAGTCAGGCTTGACTGAGCAACCAAACCACCACCACCACAAAGCAGACAGACCAGCCTGGGACATTAAAGCCAGAAAGTTAACTTGAAAATCACACGGTGATAGCCTCCATTTTAATCAATGTTCTATTACACACACGGCTATTGATTTTTAAAACTGGTTTCATGTTAGGTGTACCTTACGTTAAAAACAATATAGCCCATATTCACATTAGTGTGCAATTTCCACTAATTTCTGACAAAGAGAAAATACACATATTTGACGTTTTTCTGGCACAAAACCTTGATTATTCAGCTGCGGTCGTCAGAGCCAAAGGTGCTCAGGAGTCTTCGTAAAGCACTTCGTCTACCTTCACATCGTTCTCATCCACCGGGACCTGGAGGCAGATCTGCTCTTTGAAAGCCAAGGCCAGGGTGTAGGGTTTCACGTCCTGGGACTGCAGACAGCGCTTCAGGTAGGTGTCATAGTAGCCCTTGCCCCGTCCCAAACGGTTGCTCTGTTTGTCGAACCCGAGACCTGGCACGAAGATGAAGTCAAGTCCCCCTGTGGAAAAGAAGAGCAAATTTATAAGGAAGGTTAATATGGACAGGGACCAGGGCCACACCAGGTACCCACTGACTGGAGAGGGGGCAGCTACTGTATTTGTGATTGATGAGGCCACAGGCAATACCCATGTCACCAAGAGCCTGGGCCAGGAGGGGGAGGCACAGTACGTGCTACTGGCCCAAGCCATGGATCAGACCGCCAACTGACCTCCAGAGCCCCCACCGGAGTTCATTATCGAGATGCAAGACGTCAGTAACAACCCACTCACCTTTCTCCTCGGGCCCTACCATGGCACAATGTCCAGTGTGGGCAAGAAAAAACCGATCACTTCCGATCTCGTTTTTGTTTTGCGACGCCCCCCTTTTTTTTTTTTTCCAATACAGTTGCTTTACAATGTTGTGTTAGTTTCTGCTGTACAGCAAAGTGAATCAGCCATATGTTTACATATGCCTGCTCCCACTTGGATCTCCCACCCTCACCCATCTAGGTCATCACAGAGCACCCAGCTGAGCTCCGTGTGCTATACAGCAGCTTCCCACTAGCTCTATTTTACACATGGTGGTGTATATAACGACTGATAAATGATGTCTATTTTTTCTATGATTTTTAATGAAATACACCATCACTGTAGAAAATCTGAAAAAACTAAAACGACAAAGAAAGAAATAAAAATTACTCAGCCACTAGTAAGCCCATCACCCATCCTCTGGCAGTTCTTTCAAGTATGCATGCTAAGTTGCTTCAGTCGTTTCTGACTCTGCGACCCCACGGACTGTAGCCTGCCAGGCTCCTCTGTCCATGGGATTCTCCAGGCAAGAATACTGGTGGGTTGCCATGCCCTTCTCCATTTTTCATGTATACATGTACAGAAATGCCAGATTCCCAGGCCCTATCCACAACTAATTAAAGAGAATCTCAAAACTTCCCCAGTGATCCAGTGGCTGAGAGGCTGCTACCCCTATACAGGTGCCCTGGATTCTATCTCTGGTCAGGGAACTAGATCCTACGAACCACAATTAAGAGTTCACATGGCTCAATTAAAGATCCCACATGCCACAACTAAGACCTGGTACAGCCAAATAAAAAAATAAAAATAAATGTTAAAGAAGATAAACAGAATCTCCAGGGATAGAGCCTAAGTCCTTTTTCTCTTAATTTCTTTCTCTAAGCATACAGATGACCCTACACACACTCCTGCCAAGTTTGGGAGCCAATGTCCCAGGGCGCTGACAACTGGCAGAGTGGGAGAGAGTCAGAGGGAAATCAGGAAGGACAGAGCTCTTGTCAAAGTCGATTAGCAGCAGTAGGGTGAGCTGTTAGGAGGGCTAAGCTGACCCTTTTCATCTCCCCTATTGCAGAAGCAGGGAGGCCAAATTGTCCTGCTTTCCTGGATTCACATGAGTGCAACCTCTGACCTATTCAGGAACATTCCAAAGGTACCAGACGGGGTCCCACGGTTGGTCCTCTAGCTGGAACTCTCCCAGGGACACAAGGATCAGAACTGGCCACGGCCTTGTCAGCACAGGTCTCAGAGAGGAAGGCAGGGTCTTCAAAGTTACAAAAAGCTGCCCAGTGAGAGGTGTGCAGAAGGCTACAAAGGTCGTGAGGAGCTCCGTGGACTCTGTGAGGTTCAGGGAGTGACCTTCCAGCCCCTGGTGGGGAGCTGGACACACCAGCACTGCTCACAAGCAGCAGCACACACCCAACCCAGCCATCTACCCGGTGGCCATCCTGTACTGAGCCTCAGCCTTCTGAGGGCTGTCCTGGGGGGTCCAAGTGACCTCCAGCTTGGCAGGGACTGACCACGCATGCAGCGTTACTGGCAAAGATGTACCAGTGAGGGCTGGGAGCCATGAATTCTTTGGAATGGGCTGTTCAGGGTAGAGGTGTTCAGACTGCCAGCTAGGCTGACCCCCACTATCAGCAGCTGTTCTGACTTCCTGCAGAACTGCAAGATGAACTCAGCTTCTCCTGGGGGCCCAGCACGCCTGCCAACCCCTGCCTGCAAAACCTGGCCGAGCACAACTCCAATGACAGGCTAACCTTCTTGAGGAAACCTGCTCATCTACTCTAATCCCAACTTGCTATAGGGCTCTGGCCCCTGACCATCACCTTCCCTCCCTGTCCCTGCTCTGCTTCTCTCTCTCTCAGGAATCACAGTGACTTCTGGCTCAGACTCCGCCCCTTCCAAGTCTTCCTCCTAAGCTTAAAGTTCAGCTCTGTCATTACGCCCAGAACATAACCTGCACACATCTTTTCCTCTGTTCCTTTGCGGACCCACATTACAGAACATAAGGAAAGAGTTTCCCGTAGAAGGAAGTGGAAACAATGTCAGGAGCTGGCAAAAAGGACAGTAAGGTGCAGACTGGACAGTATTGTCAGAGTCAGCAACAAGGGAATTGGCAGGGTAAGGTTAACTTTGGGAGATGGGGCAGATGCTGAGCTGCAGAATTCATCAACATCTCCTGCCCCCTGGCAAAAAAATAAAAGCCTAGGAACTAGGCCCTGAAAGAAAATGAGGAAAGGGTATTCTCTAAAGGTCTTGGTTTATTCTTGAGACTGAAACTACACACTAGGCACTGAAGATTCAGTTAACCTTCACAAAACATCCTTTTTACCTCTGGCCAAGGAGGCAGCAGTTGGGCCACAGACACCTCTTAGGATGCTCTGAACTCAGACTGTCCATCCTGGGTTTTGCAGGACAATATAATCAGTTTGGCCAGAGGACTCCCATTAATACTAAAGAGAAAGCTGAAAACAGTAAGTGTGAGAGTCCGGCAGTTAAACGGAGCTTTCTAACACTCCTTTCAACACATCCTATGCATAACCTTCTCTCTCTTTCTCCTTGCTCTTCTTGCTAAGTTCAGTGTCATGGCCACATCTCCCACAAAGTCCTCTGCAGGAACTTGATAAACTTCTCCATGCCCGCTCTGCATACTGGCAGAAACCTCAGCTCAGCTTTTTGAAGATGCCATTTCTCCTGGAATTTCAACTGTCATCCTACCTCCAGGCCCTGCTGGTCCCAATCCATCCTTCACCATGACTCCCCATGCCCCAAAACTCTCCATCAGTAACAATCTCCTAAAGGTAACATCCACGTCCTTAACTGGGTGCACGGCCACGACACTCTCACCCCAATCACCTCACCCATAGCATCGCCCATTACACTTGGGCGATCCTAGATAAATGGATAGATTCCTTGTCCCACACACCTGCCCCACGATTTCCTGCTTTTGCTCTTGGGATGCTATTTTCCATGTCTGTAAATAATCTTTTTTTTTTAAACTTTTTATTTTGTTTTGGGGTATAGTCGATTAACAATGTTGTGATAGTTTCAGGTGAACAGAGAAGGGACTCAGCCATACATGTACATGTATCCATTCTCCCCCAAACTCCCCTCCCATTCAGGCTACCATGTAACATTCAGCAGAGTTCCCTGTGCTGTACTGTAGATCCTTGTTAGTTATCCATTTTAAATATAGCAGTGTGCACATGTCTAACCTTTTCAACAATTTGTCTAATTATAACAGTCCTCATAGACCTCAGTGAAATGTCTATTCATCCATCCCTGCCCACGCAGTCTGATGTGACCAGCCTGTATCCTACACTGTGAGGTGCCCGTGGTCCACTAAGCAGGTGGAATCCTTTCCCCTACCTCTGGGAACAGTTTTTTGTGGTTTCCCAGAAAGATGCTGATCTCCGTTCTATTTACTATGAAGGGAAGAATGAGAGTAAAAGATAAAATAAGACATCTCTTGATCATATTTATCTAAGTTTCCTGACTATATTCAAGTAGCTACCTGTTCAGATCATCCTACGCAACTTCTGACTCTTATCCAAAGTCCAGCTTCTAGAAGAGGAAAAGAAGCACAGAAGCTAACATTTGTAAAATGTCTACAATGTGGCAGGCACCAATCTATACCCCAGGGACAGAAGGATGAATCACATAAGCTGATCAGTTCATCTACCTGGTGAGGCAGGAGGGCAAGTATTACTACCATCCCCTGAAGAAAGAAACATACACAGTGCTCAGAGAGGTCTAACTGCTCTTTCAAGGCATTCAGCTCACAAGAAATGAAGCTGAGGGCCTGCAGTCCAGGTGGACTCCACAGCACACACTGTTCCTGCTGCTGAAAGGCACAGGTGACCTCAGTCAAATGGACAGAGGACAAGAGCAAGCACCTTAGAGGGGGGTGCAGAGGAGTTGAGGGTGCAGGGTGCAAGATAGGCTATTGTTGTTGTCTGGTCGCTCAGTCGCTCCTGTTCAACTCTTTTGTGGCTCCATGGACGGTAGCCTGCCAGGCTCCTCTGTCCATGGGATTCTCCAGGCAAGAATACTGCAGTGGGTTGTCATTTCCTCCTCCAAATGATCTTCTTGACCGACCCAGGGATCCAACCCATGTCTCCTGTGGCTCCTGCATTGCAAGCAGATTCTTTACTGAGCCACCAGCGAAGCCCATCATGGATGGATATAATATCAAATATTACATGATCTCACTTGTATATGGAACCTAAAAAAATAATACAATGAATCTACACGCAAAATAGAAACAGCCTCATAGACGAAGAAAACAAACTCATGTTTACCAAAGGGGGAAAGAGGTTTGGATAAATTAGGAGTATAGGACTAACAGACACAAATTAATATGCAAAAAATAGATAAGCAATAAGGATTTACTATATAGCACAGGAAACTATGTTCAATATCTTAACTTTTAATGGACGACAATGGAAAAAATACATATATGTAACAAATGTATGACTGAATCACTTTGCTACTCACCTAAAACTAACACAATATTGTAAATCAACTATATTTCAAATTTTTTTTAAATAGGATTGGGAAACTGAAAGAGATTCAGAGTCGCTGGAATTCAGATGATAAAGTAAGGGAGTAGAAAGATGTACAAAAGGAAAGAATAGCAAGACTCAATCAGGAAGAGTCTCGGATTTTTTGTTTCACTTTTATTTTTTTGGTCATATCTTGCAGCATGTGGGACCTTAGTTCCCTCACCAGGGATCTAACCTGCACCCCTTATACTGGAAGGTGGCATCTAAACCACTGGACCTTCAGGGAAGTCCAGGAAGAACCTTGTTAAATATTTACTTCAAAGTAAGGGCAGCAGAAAGTCACTGAAAGACTTTAAACTGGGGAGAGAAGAAGTTAACTTTGCATTTCAGAAATCTTGTTGCAATGACTATATAAATAATGTGACTGAGAGGGAGGACAGAATACAAGGCGTGGAGAGGAAGAAGAGTTGGGAGGCTATTATAATAACCCAGACAAGGGGGGATGGTGGCTTGGACTGCAGTGGGATAAGAGAGAAGTGGACAGATTCAATAAGTATTAATTCTCAGCAGTTTCCCTGGTGGCACAGTAGTAAAGAACCTATCTACCAATGCAGGAGACCTGGGTTCAATCCCTGGATCAGGAAGATCCCCAGGAAAAGGAAATGGAAACCCACTCCAGTATTCTTGCCTGGGAAATCTCATGAACAGAGAAGAATATCAGGCTGCCGTCCATGGGGTCACAAAGGGTTGGACACAACTTAGCGAATGAACAACAAGAAAAATCACCAGGAATTGGCAATGGGTCACACATGGAACATGCGAGAAAGAGAATAGTCAAGGGTGATCTTGAGACATTTGACACGGTCAAGTGGGTGAGTGATGTCACTAAACACTAAGAGAAACACAAGACAGGAGGCATAAGGGAGCATGATTCATTTTGGAACATGTTATATGTGATATGACCATGGGACTCCCAAGTAGTTGACAAGTCTGTGCAGGAGACACAAATGCTTATTGCATTAACAATAATGTTCTCATTACCAGACTTCCCTGGTGGCTCAGATGGTAAAGCATCTGCCAACAATGCGGGAGACCTGGGTTCAATCCGTGGGTTGGGAAGATCTCCTGGAGAAGGAAATGGCAACCCACTCCAGTATTCTTGCCTGGAAAATCCCATGGACGGAGGAGCCTGCAGTCCATGGGGTCTCAAAGAGTCGGACACAACTGAGCGACTTCACTCATTCACTCATTACCAGACAGACTGCAACTGAAACCACGGAAAATGCAGGGTGTTTAATTTGGTTGCGCTGGGTCTTTGCTGCAGCACAAGGGTTCTTCCTACAACTGGAGAATTTAGTTGCCCCAGGCCATGTGGGATCTGTTTCCCAACCGGTGATTGAACCCGCATCCCCTGCATTGGAAAGCGGTTTCTTAAACACTGGACCTCCGGGAAGTTCTGGGAAACAGAGTATTATTTAGGAAAAATGTATTATCCAACCCAGAAGTTCAGGGCAAGAGTCTGTGGAAAGGAACAATACCTTCATCCTGCTCACTCAGTCGTGTCTGACTCTTTGTGACCCCATGGACTGCAGTTCGCCAGGCTCCTCTGTCCATGGGATTCTCCAGGCAAGAAAGGTGGAGTAGGTTGCCATTTCTTTTCCCAGGAGATCTTCCCGACCCAGGGAGCGAACCCAGGTCTCCTTGTGTTGTAGATGGATTCTTTGCCAACTGAGCTACCAGGGAAGCCCCGAACAATACCTTGATACTTTACTATTACAGTTGACATGTCACAGCTTACAGAGGGCATCTCACCGTAAGTCAGGTTAGGTGGGTGGCTTGGAACTTAAGTGAAATACATCCTTGTAGAATGTAGAATGAAATACATCCCTGTAGAATACTTGGAACTTAAGTGAAATTCATCCCTGTAGAAAAAGTGACCCTCCTGACTCAACCATGACAAGCAGATCAGAGGTCTAACAAGCCAAAGCAGCAGGACAGCACCGTAAGAGGGCAGTTCTAATACTGTAATGCTCACCTGTTGACAAGGCCTCCTCCAGAACCTCATCCTCAGCGGGCTGCTGAATGTTCCAGGAAGTTCTGGGCAGTGAAGCGATTTCCTCTGGCGATGCTAACTTCACCATATCCATGTGATTGCTCTGCAGCTGGTACCGCGGGATAAAGCAGGTTTTGCCTTGTCGGAAAATGTCCTTGATGATCTCCTCTGTCTCAATTTCATCTGGCATGCTCAGAAAGATGGACACTCTTTTGGACTTTTGATATTTACTATGGGTAAACACCTAAGCGAGAAATGATGGCAGTTAAATTTTCCCAGATGATACTTTTTAAAACAAGTGGCTCCCCTTAACAGTTTTAACACTTCCCCCTTTTCTCTCAGCCTTCTCCAAACTTTTTAACCAAAAACAAACACACAAACAGTGGGGTGATACAATATGTCAAATAATGTTGCATCCGGAAGCCTGACTTTTACTTCTGGACCCAATGCTTACTTCTCTGATCCCTGAACGCCTCTCTGGCACATCTACTCTCTGTTGTTGTTGTTGTTCAGTCTCTAAGTCGTGTCTGACTCTTTGGGACCCCATGGACTGCCACACGCCAGACTCCTCTGCCCTCCACCATCTCCCAGAGTTTGCTCAGATTCATGTCAACTGAGTCGGTGATGCTATATAACCATCTCATCCTCTGCTGGCCCATTCTCCTTTTGCCTTCAACCTTCCCAGATCTTTTCCTACTCTAGCAGATGCAAAATTTCATTAAAAGGTCACGGTGGGACCCTGCTGTCTAAAAATATGGAAAATTCCAAACTTGACCCCCGCCACTGGGAGGGAGGTGAGTAGTGCCAATGGGTAGAATGGGTAGTGCCCATTCGAGCAGACTTGTGTGTCTCTCCCTGGGAGTCTCTGCTTCGACTCTGAACCTTGGCTCCCACAAGCTTGCTTTCTTTTCCTCTGTGGCTATTGTTGTCGTCGTTTTAATATTTATTTATCTGACTGCACCAGATCTTAGTTGCGACATGTGAGATATTTAGTTGTAGCATGTGGTATCTATTTCCCTGACCAGGGATGGAACCCAGCCCCCTGCATTAGAAGCACATAGTCTTAGGCACTGGACCACCAGGGAAGCCACCCTCAAACCCCCAACCAGCACAAGTTTCTTTACTCCCTAGATTGTCAGCCTTCTCTCCTCTCAAATTCCACCACTTACGCCCAATTCCAGTCCTCACTTTTCCTGACTTCTGCAGAACCCTTACTATGTGTAGTCACTATACAACCTAACAGCTATGTGCTATCATAAGTCAATTATTCATTGTTTTCTGTGTCCTAAACATAGCATCCTAGCCAGTCTATAAACTCCCCAGGGCAGATGACATGCCATACAATTCTGTTGGCACTACCCACCTCCCTCCCAATTGCTAAAGCTCTTCTATTCAAACGAATGTTAAAATGTTAACAAAGACAAGGACTTCTCTGGTGGGCCAGCGGTTAAGACTTCCACCACAGGGGGCAAGGGTTGATCCCCGGTCAGGCAACTAAGATCCCACATGCCACGGTTGTTCCTGTTCAGTCGCTCAGTCATGTCCAACTCTTTGCAACCCCATGGACTGCAGCACATGAGGTTTCCCTGTCCTTCACCATCTCCCAGAGTTTGCTCAAACTTAGGTCCATTGAGTCAGTGATGCCATCCAACCATCTCATCCTCTGCTGTCCCCCTTCTCCTCCTGTCCTCAATCTTTCCCAGCATCAGGGTCTTTTCCAGTGGGTCAGCTCTTCACATCAGGTGGCCAAAGTATTGGGGCATCAGCCTGGGCATTATTCCTTCCAATGAATATTTAGCATTAGTAGGTGCACCAAAAATAATTTTTTTAAATAATATAAAAAGTGTTCACAAAAATGGAAGGTGGGGGGGTCCTGGAGAAGCAAAGGCCCTCTAAAATGCGTGCCATGTTGTGTTAATAAGAAGGAGGACCTGGATGAAAGCATTCTTTTGTACTCAGTTTAACAAGAAGCAGGAGCAATCAGCAGAGCTTTGCTCACTATAGAAATGTTAATAATCCCAGAACATCCCTAGTCTCTGAAGTTAGCCCTCAGCTCCCTTTTTCTTCCTTTTCTGTTCTTCCCTGTTCTCCAAGCTAAGAAGGAAAAGTGACTGCAAAGATGGCTTATAAATATGAATGCCAGAAAGACACAGTTATTCCTAAAAGGGACACAGAGTTAAGTAGACAAAAGCACACCAACCCAGTGCCAAGGAAGGAAGCTAACTCCATCTTTCTGAGAAGTTACAAAGCTGTTATCAGGCCCAAAGTGGGCAAAGCAAGTGGAACTGTGAGACCTGGACACTGGGCAGACCTGAGGCTTTTGGCACCCAAGTACTTTCTGGGAAAGTTAAGTGTCTATCTTGGGCTCTTTAAAGCAGAACATAGAGAATCAAAACCTGAACAAGCAGTAACAAACATCAGTTAAAATTCACTGTGAGACTGTTAGGNCCTCCCAGCATCAGAGTCTTTTCCAGTGAGTCAACTCTTCGCATGAGGTGGCCAAAGTACTGGAGTACTGGAGTACTGAGCTTCAGCATCATTCCTTCCAAAGATTGCATAGGAACCTGGAATGTTAGGTCCATGAATCAAGGTAAATTGAAAGTGGTCCGAGAGATGGAGATGTCAAGAGTGACCATCAACATTTCAGGAATCAGTTAACTAAAATGGACCAAAATGGTGAATTTAATTTAGATGACCATTATAATCTACTACTGTTGGCAAGAATTCTTTGGGACAATGGAGTAACCCTTATAGTCAATAAGAGTCTGAAATGCAGTACTTGGGTGCAGTCTCAAAAATGACACAATGATCTCTGCTTCCAAGGCAAATCATTCAATATCACAGTAATTCAAGTCTATGCCCCAATCACTAATGCCAAAGAAACTGAAGTTGAATGTTCTGTGATGACCTACAAGACCTTCTAGAACTAACACAAAAAAAGATGTCCTTTTCATCATAGGGGAGTGGAGAATGTAAAAGTAGGAAGTCAAGATATACCTAGAGTAACAGTCAACTTTTGCCTTGGAGTACAAAATGAAGCAGGACAAAGGCTAACAAAGAGTTTTGCCAAGAGAATGCACTGGTNAAAGATGTCCTTTTCATCATAGGGGAGTGGAGAATGTAAAAGTAGGAAGTCAAGATATACCTAGAGTAACAGTCAACTTTTGCCTTGGAGTACAAAATGAAGCAGGACAAAGGCTAACAAAGAGTTTTGCCAAGAGAATGCACTGGTCATAGCAAACACCCTCTTCCAACAACACAAGAAACAACTCTACACATGAACATCACCAGATGGTCAATACCAAAATCAGATCGATTATATTCTTTGCAGCTGAAGATGGAGAAGCTCTATACAGTCAGCAAAAACAAGACCAGGAGCTGACTGTGGCTCAGATCATGAACCCCTTATTGCCAAATTCAGTCTTGAAAGTAGGGAAAACCACTAGATCATTCAGGTATGATCTAAATCAAATCCCTTATGATTATATAGTGGAAGTGATAAACAGATACAAAGGATTAGATCTGATAGACAGTGCCTGAAAAACTATGGAGAGAGGTTTGTGTTATTGTACAGGAGGCAGTGATAAAGACCATCCCCAAGTAAAAGAAATGCAAAAAGGCAATATGGTTGTCTGAGGAGGCCTTACAAATAGCTGAGAATAGAAGAGAAGCTAAAGGCAAAGGAGAAAAGGAAACATATACCCATCTGAATGCAGAGTTCCAAAGAATAGAGAGATAAGAAAGCCTTCCTTAGTGATCAATGCAAAGAAACAGAGAAAAACAACAGAATGGGAAAGACTAGAGATCTCTTCAAGAAAATCAGATATACCAAGGGAACATTTCATGCAAAGATGGGCACAATAAAGGACCGAAATGGTATGGACCTAACAGAAGGAGAAGATTATTAAGAGGTGGCAAGAATACACAGATGAACTGTACAAAAAAGATCTTCATGACCCAAATAACCACAATGGTGTGATCACTGACCTAGAACCAGACATCCTGGAGTGCGAAGTCAAGTGGGCCTTAGAAGCATCACTATGAATAAAGCTAGTGGAGGTGATGGAATTCCAGCTGAGCTATTTCATATTCTTAAAGATGATGCTGTGAAAGTGCTACACTCAATATGCCAGCAAATTTGGAAAACTCAGCAGTGGCCACAGGACTGGAAATCCTGTGATTTCCAATTTCCTGGAAAATCCCAAAGAAAGGCAGTGCCAAAGAATGCTCAACTGCATAATTGCACTCATCTCACATGCTATCAAAGTAATGCTCAAACTTCTCCAAGTAAGGCTCCAACAGTATGTGAACTGAGAACTTCCAGATGTTCAAGCTGGATTTAGAAAAGGCAGAGGAACCAGAGATCAAATTG
>SJYV01033035.1:99544-123761 GCA_006410875.1 Neotragus pygmaeus
AGAAAATCAGATATACCAAGGGAACATTTCATGCAAAGATGGGCACAATAAAGGACCGAAATGGTATGGACCTAACAGAAGGAGAAGATTATTAAGAGGTGGCAAGAATACACAGATGAACTGTACAAAAAAGATCTTCATGACCCAAATAACCACAATGGTGTGATCACTGACCTAGAACCAGACATCCTGGAGTGTGAAGTCAAGTGGGCCTTAGAAGCATCACTATGAATAAAGCTAGTGGAGGTGATGGAATTCCAGCTGAGCTATTTCATATTCTTAAAGATGATGCTGTGAAAGTGCTACACTCAATATGCCAGCAAATTTGGAAAACTCAGCAGTGGCCACAGGACTGGAAATCCTGTGATTTCCAATTTCCTGGAAAATCCCAAAGAAAGGCAGTGCCAAAGAATGCTCAACTGCATAATTGCACTCATCTCACATGCTATCAAAGTAATGCTCAAACTTCTCCAAGTAAGGCTCCAACAGTATGTGAACTGAGAACTTCCAGATGTTCAAGCTGGATTTAGAAAAGGCAGAGGAACCAGAGATCAAATTGGCAACATCTGTTGGATCATTGAAAAAGCAAAAGATTCCAGAAAAACATCTTCTGCTTTATTGACTATGCCAAAGTCTTTGACTGTGTGGATCACAACAAACTGGAAAATTCTTCAAGAGATGGGAATACCAGAACACCTGACTTACCTTCTGAAAATCTGTATGCAGGTCAAGAAGCAACAGTATGAACTGGAAATAGAACAATGGACTGATTCCAAATCAGGAAAGGAGTATGTCAAGGCTGTATATTGTCACCCTGCTTATTTAACTTATATGCAAACTACATCATGTGAGATGCTGGGCTGGATGAAGCTCAAGATGGAATCAAAATATCAGTAACCTCAGATATTCAGATGACACCACCCTTATGGCAGAAAGCAAAGAGGAACTGAAGAGTCTCTTGATGAAAGTGAAAGAGGAGAGTGGCTTAGAACTCAACATTCAAAAAAAAAAAAACAAAGATTATGGCATCTGGTCCCATCACTTCATGGCAAATAGATGGGAAAACAATGGAAACAGTGACAGACTTTATTTTCTTGGCTCCAAAAATCACTGCGGATGGTGACTGCAGCCATGAAATGAAAAGACACCTGTTCCTTGGAAGAAAAGCTATGACCAACGTAGACAGCATATTAAAAAGCAGAGACGTTACTTTGCCAACAAAGATCTGTCTAGTCAAAGCTATGGTTTTTCCAGTCATGTATAGATGTGAGAGTTCACTTAGTTCAATTCAGTCTCTCATTGGTGTCCGATTCTTTGCTACCCCATGGACTGCAGCATGCCAAGCTTCCCCATCACCAACTCCTGAAGTTTACTCTAAATGTGAGAGATGGACCATCAAGAAAACTGAGCACCAAAAACTGATGCTTTTGAACTGGTGTTGGAGAAGACTCTTGAGACTCCCTTGGACTGCAAAGAGATCAAACCAGTCATTCCTAAAAGAAATCAGTCTTGAATATTTATTGGAAGGACTGATGCTGAAGCTCCAATATTTTGGCCGCCTGATGCGAAGAACTGACTGGTTGGAAAAGACTCTGATACTGGGAAAGATAGAAGGCAGGAGTTTTGCCCTAAAGGTCCAGGAGCAAATGATGAGAATGAAAACAGAACACAAAATCTGGTGCAATGGGTCAGGGGACCTGCAGCCTCTATTGGACTGAGGTGCAGAGTCTACTCTGAGACCAGCTTTTATTCCTGATTGCAGACTACAAAACTTTCTTTGATCTATCTTTCCCAAGACACTACATTGACATAGTCTAGATCTCCTGTTTTTACCCCAGGCCGTTCCCTTCTAGTCTTTGGAACAATCAGCAAGTGCATAGGCAGTGTTCATGCCTAATGCCGACTCCGTGTTCCAAGGTCCATACTTTCATGATCCCAGCCATACTCCCTTCTAGGTCTGGCCTTGGGGTTTGTAACAAGTCTATTAGTCTAAGAAAAATATGAAGAATAATCATCAAGTCATGCTGTTTTTCCAGGTGCTATTTATATGAAATTTCTCAAGGCTCTGAAAGTACACTATTAGAAATTCCCACTATGCAGGAGGAGAAGGGGATGACAGAGGATGAGATGGTTGGATGGCATCACCAACTCAATGGACATGTGTTTGAGTAAGCTCCGGGAGTTGGTGGTGGACAGGAAAGCCTGGTGTGCTAGAGTCCATGGGTTCGCAAAGAGTCGGACTTGACTGGTGACTGAACTGAACTGGATTCAGTGTGTGTTCACTCCAACATCTGGGAGGGGCTTGATCACTTTGCTCAGCTAAGCTGGAGGCTCTCCAACCTTAAAAGACTACTTGAACCTCGTCTGAGTGTGCTTTTTTGACCCCTTCACCAGATAAACCCACAGATCTAGGGCAGAGTGTCTGGAGCAGATCCCAGGAAGAGAATCCTAGCACAGACTCTAAGGGGCAAGGAGCAAGGATACAGCTGCTGAAAATGACTCTTCTCCATTTGAACAACAGCTCCAGACCTGCTGGTGGACACTGGTGGAGAGAGACCAAATACCAGGCCCCACGAGGGTATGTGGGCTGAGCTGCTTGCCTCACTGCACTGTCCAGGGGAGGTTGATGTGGAAGATGATGCCAGCCTTGAGCACATCTCTGGAGCACAAGGAAGTCAGATGAACATGTGGCTGAGACTCTAGGACACCTCCTCTGCTCCCCAAGCCCCCCACTCCCCACAGTGATGGCCTCAGATTATCTATGGGCAGAAGAGTGCCAACCTAGGACCCAGGTAATAGACTGCTTTGTAAACGTGCTGGCACCAGGCACCCTGGGAATGCTACACCAAGCAGCTTCACCCAGTGTGCCTGAAAGGTAGCCACTTGCCTGGGAAGAGAGAAAGCCAGAGGTCAGGATCAACACCAGTTCAGGGGCAGCAGCTAACAGATTGACTGGTGCTCTGGGAGCTTGGAAAGAACCAGATTGGAGACCTAGTGACAAAAGGGTCTGGGGAAGGGGTTTGTGGGTGAACTTGCCAAAATGAGGAGAGGTGTGAAGGTGAGTGTAGCCTGTATGCATGCCCACCAAAGGGCTCCTACATGGGAGGCCTCTGGTAAACAGGTGGCAGGGTGCCTCACTTGTGCACGTCCGCTGTTCCCTGTCGGCAGCCACTCTGGCGTTGCCCAGTGCTTGCTCCACTGAGTTTATGTATGGTGGCTATGGTCCCATCTGGGGCTGATGCAGGAAGGATATCATTATGGACCTTCCATCTTTCTGCTCTGTCATTCTTGGAATGTTGGTTTTAGTCTTCATGTTTATTGCCTCATAGTTTCAAAAGGGCTGCTGCTGTTCCAGACTTCACTTCATTAGACCGGAATAAGGGGAAAGGGCCACGAGCAAAAGGCTCTTTCCCCATTAGGTCTCAAGCCTTTGTCTTTTTCCAAAGGAAGAGAAGATCTCCTTAGGGGTCTTCTTCTTCCATTTATTTGTCAGAATTGATTCACCCTGAGACCAATTACTGTCTGAAGAGAAGGAGACTGCTAGGATTGCTTTATACCAATTAAGATTTAACCCCTAGGGCTATCTTCCTGTGATCAAAGGATATCTGATCCCCACTGACAAAAATTGAGGGACATGGGAGGTGAGGTTTGAGGCAAAGAATGATTGTAGATTAGAGAACAACCAGTATCTGCCAAAGTTGGCAACATTTAAAATTCTGGAGATTTCACTTGTAAATCTATCTCAAAGAGTGGGAAGATCAGGGGACACGACCCCATGTTGCTTCATGGCAGACTTGGTGGCTGTCATTAGATGAGTCATGTGCTCTTGGGTTTGCCACAGTTCCCACCACTCTCTATCACTCACCTGTCTGCTTTATCATCTCCACTCCTTGCTTGACTCCTGGGAGCATTTGACTGTATGATCCCAGACTTAGGACCTTGTTTTAGAGCCATCTGTTTGTGCATGTGTTTCTCCCACTGGACTGGCATAGTGTTTGGCTTGTAAGATGTAAATCAGGTGGAAAAGAAAGAAGCCCTTCCTAATAAGCCAAGCTATCACATTGCACGAGAGAAGTGGGAAAGGCTTTCCCATCACAAGGACCTAAATTACTAACTCACTAGCTCCCCTAGTCTGCCTATCACGTTCCTCCCCTGTAAGCTGAGGGTGATCACACCTGCTCCCTGAGTGTCACTGAAATGCTTGTATGATATAAAGAGAAGCTTGTATAATATAAACCTTATATGCATAAAAAGCCCCAGGCAAAAAAAAAAAACCAAACAAACATAGAAGCTGGAGTGGCGCTTCTTGGAGAAGTGCCTTCTCCAAGAAGGAGGAAAACTGAAGTTGAAATGAATTTGGAATGAGATTAGGCAGGAAGATTTTTTTAGAGCTGAAGCTACATCTTATTTTTCTTTGCATGGCTGAAAGTGCTTAATAAATATTGAATAAAAATAATAATGATCACTTAGCTCAATAGAATATAATTATACAAATTGTAAAAATATAATTATGCCAGGCTGTCATTACAGATAATGGCCTGAATACAGGGCTAATGTGGGCAAACCAGAGCCCACCATGGTGACGGTTGCCAGCAGGCAGGCATCTTGCAGAGCTGCTCCAGAGATTCCTGTNTGATTATGTATGATCAGAGAGTTTCCAGCAGGAAAGTGACAAGAGCTGACATATACTTTTGGGGGGATAAAATTTTTATAATGGCAAAATATAAAATTTACCTTTTGAGCCTTTTTTAAGTGTACAGTTCAGTAGCATTAAGTGTATTCACCCTGTTGTGCAGCCGTCATCACCATCCATTTTCAGGACCTTTTCATCTTCCTGAACAAAACTCTGTCCCCGTCAAACACCAACTCGCCACCCCATCTCCCTTCAGCCCCTGGCCCCCACCATCCTACTTTCTGTCTCTATGATCAAGCCTACACAAGGTCCCTTATATAAGTGGAATAATACGGCATTTGTCCTGTTGAGACTGGCTTATTTCACTGAGCATAATGAACTCAAGCCTTATCCATGTCAGAACTTCTCTCCTTTTTAAGACAGTAATATTCCATTGCATGGATGGAATTTGGTTTATCTGTCCTAGGGTGCTTGGGTGGATTTCACCTTTTGACTGTTGTAAATAATGCTGCTATGAGCATGGGTGTTGTTCAAATGTCAGTTCCAGTCTCTGCTTCTAACTCTTGGGTGTATATATATGTGTGTGTGTGTATATATATATATATATATATATATGTATGTATGTATGTACACCCAGAAGTGAAGTTGCTGGCTGTTGTTGTTCAATCACTAAGTCATGTCTGACTCTTTGTGACCCTGTGAACTGCATCACACCAGGCTTCCCTGTCCTTCCCTGTCTCCTGGAGTTGCTCAAATTCATGTCCATTGAGCCAGTGATGCTGTTTAACCATCTCATCCTCTGCTGCCCACTTCTCCTTTTGTCTTCAATCTTTGCTAGCATTAGGGTCTTTTCCAATGAATCAGCTCTTGGTAATGAGTGGTGAAAGTATTGGAGCTTCGGCTTTAGCATCAGATGTGGGTGGGGAGAAGAAAAGGAATCAAGAATGATTCCTTGGTTGTGGATTAGAGCAAATAGCGGTGCCTATTTCTGGGATGGAAAGAATGGAGAAGGGACAGGTCTGGAGGCAGGAGTGTCCAGAGTTCCCTTAAGAGCACGGATACCTGGGAGACAGCCAGCAGGAAAGAATGGCAGCCACACCATGGATACCCAGGCTTGGGGCCCAGGGGAGACTGCAGGGCTTGGAGGAGGAATGAGTCTCAGGACTGGATGGGTGACCTGTGGAGCCTGGAGACTGGTTGGGCAGTGAAGGAAAGAGAGTAGCTAGAGAAGAGAGGTCCAGGGTCAGCCCTCCTGGTTATTCCACGCTTGGGGCCTGGAGGAGGAGGAGCTAGCAAAGGTGGCTGTAAGCTCCTGGGGAGATTATGCCCGAGCATGGAAATCTCAGGAAACCCAGGGGCTGGGGTGCACACAGAGCTGGTGCCCTGTGGCTGCAGGATCAGGCAGAGCCGCAGGGGCCAACTGGGGAGCATCCTCCTTAGCCTTGGGAAGCCCCAGCCCCCCATGCAGCCCACTTCTAGCCCACTGCTCTCCACCAGCACCCCCACATGTCCCTTCTTCCTTCCCTTCTTCCCCCCTTGAAAGCTTTCCTAACTGCCTCCCCTGTGTACCCATCTCCTCTGGGTCACCCCATGTGGGGTGTCCCTGTCCAAGGAGCTAGAGCCGGCAGAGCCCTTGCAGACTGCCAGCATGTGTGTGTGTTTTCTTAATATAAATAGTTTTTATGTATTTATTTTTCTGTTTATTTTTGGCCGTGCTGGGTTTTCGCTGTGGTGTGGCCTTTTCTGTAATTGCGGCAAGCAGGGGCCACTCTCTGTTGCAGGGCACGGGTTTCTTGTTGCTGTGGCTTCTCCCATTGCTGAGCTCAGGCTCTAGGGCCTGTGGGTCCAGTGGGTGCAGCTCCCAGGCTCTCAAGCACAGGCTTAATAGTTGTGGCTCATGGGCTTCGTAGCTCCACGGCAGGTGGGATCTTCCCAAAAAGATATAGGTTCAATCCCTATATCTCCTGCATTGGCAGGTAGATTCTTTACCACCGAGCCACCAGGGAAGCCCCCTGTCAGTGTGTTTTATTCATCTCTGTTTTCCCAGCACCCAGTATGGAGCCTGGAATGTGGATCTCTAGACAGACAGAAGAAGGGGTAATTTTAAAATTGTGTTTTTCATTACTGTTCTAATTTCTGTACCCTGATCCTGTACAATATGTGTTATCCTGTACAATAAGAATAACAAAAGATTTTAAAACACCCAGAGAAGTGGAAGTGGAATAAACATGGGTTTAGAATTGATAACAAAGTGACAAAAGCAAAGTGCCTTCACACATGCATTCGATAGGATGGATGGGGTGCCCTTGGTGAGCAGCACTGGGCCAGGGGCTGAGGATGCCGCTCTGCACGAAGAGGCACAGCCGTGGTCTCCAGTGTTGGAGAGTGAGCAGTCACTGCTGCCCGCCCCCTCCTCGCGCTGCTGCTGACGAGTTACACGGTACAGACTCTTTGGAGAACAGGTTGGCAGTTCTTAAAAAGTTATTACACGTGACCCAGCAGTTCCAGTCCCAATATTTACCCAAAGAAATGAATGCTTATGTCCACACAGATGATTGTCCCTGAATGTCCATATCAGCTTTACTCATAATGACTAAAGATGGAAACAACCCAAATGTCCACGAACAGATGGAGCGTAACAAATGGTGGCACGTCCATGCAAGGGACTCAGCAACAAACAAAGAACCGCTAAGACACGCAGCAACCTGGACGAATCTTGAAAGCATTATGCGAAAGAAAAGAAGCCAGACGCAGAAGGGGACACGCTGCATGCCTCCACCTATCTGAGATTCCGGGCTGGGCAAAGTGAATTTACACTGACAGAAAACAGACCCTCAGTGACCTGCCAGGGTGTGGAGGGGGCTGACTGCAGGAGGCACGGTGTAATTTGATTGTGATGGTTGGTTACAAGGGTGTATACGTTTGCCAAAATTCATTAAACTGCACACTTAAAATGGATGCCTTTTATCATATGAAATTATATCTTGATGAAGTTGGTTTTTTGAAAAAGGAAAGACGCTGTCTCTGTTCTTATGGAGCCAGTGTGGGCAGATGTAATTCAAGCAATAGTGGATATGCACACAGGCAGATATAATTCAAGCAATAGCGGATATGCACACAGTCATGAACTGTGGTCGGTGTCCTGAGGAAAGTGCACAGGGGCTCAGAAGGCATGCCACAGAGGGAGCCCCCAAAAGCAAGAGGCCGAGACACCACACTTGGGGGAGGCACAGTGCGCTTCACAGTAGGGATGACTGACCTGGAACTTGGCATCCTCCTTTTTTGTTTGGCTGTGTGTCACGCCGTACTGGATCTTAGTGCCTGACCTGGGATTGAAACTGTGCCTGCTGCAGTGGAAGCGCCGAACCTTAACCACTGGACCGCCAGCAAGTCCCACTCAGCATCCTTCTAGTCATCATCGCAGGTAATCTTTTTCTTTCTCAAAAGCAACACTGCTTGAGTTTAGAGGAAAATAAGAGAAAGACCCACCACTCTACCTCACACAGATCTTGGCTGCTGCCCTTCCAGACCTTCTGCCTGGAGCTGGGCCTTGAGGAAGAACGGGAAGGAATTCCCCAGCTGCCTAGAGAGGGAAAGGCAAGCTGAGCAGAAGGAGCAACCTATGCGAAGACAGGGTGCAAAGTATACTCCAGCCAGAAGCTCCACTAGGAGCCATGCTCCCGAGACTGCCTGGGCTAAAGCCCACATTGGAGAGGACAGGTCAGGCTCTCAGCTGCTGTTGGGGCTGCAAAGAGGGAGTGGCCAGGACCCGAATTCCTGATGGTGAGAGGTGGGGAGGGGATGGAAAGGGGTTCAGGGTCTTGATTTGATGTGGAAATCTTACCATCATCCCCATGGGTCCATGCCCTCCCTCGGGCATACAGAATTTACCTCTTGATTCACAAACCACAAAACTCTTCATTCCACCCATCAGCAATTAGGCTTAGAAATAATTGGGGGAATCATGTCCCCCAGGGCACTCATGTGTTGCCCACATGGCCTGATTCCTCTCCAGGCGGGCCTCTACTGTCTCTGGGTCACTAACACCCCTATTGCCTCTCTCCTTTTTGTGTCTCTCATCAGAACCCAGCACTTTCCTGGGTCTGGGTTATGGGCAAGCTGGAAACAGCGTGGCTTGTTTTGCGGGTGGGCCCTAGATGGGCAAGAAGGAGACAGCTAGGGATCTGTCCTGCTGAGAGCTCCTGTGAGGTGGGGGGGTTTCTCCTTCAGTGAGGGTTGCATGGAGCTTTCAGTCACTCACAGATCAGCCTGCACTGCAAACCCTCTATCCCAGCTCCTGGGAACTGAACTCAGCCCAGGGATTTGCAAGGCTCTCGACCTCAGACCTAGAAACCTGCTCCCAGATCTGAATGACTTTCAGTGCAGCATCCTCGGGAGCCCTAGCCCTTCCTGTCCCCACCAGTGGCCTCTGGGAGCACTTTTGAAAAAAACTTTTAATTAATTCATTTTTGGCCACACAGCTTATGTAATCTTAGTTCCCCCACCAGGGATTGAACCCAGGCCCCTGGCAGTGAAAGCCCAGAGTCTTAACCACTGGACTTCCAAGGAATTCTCTAGGAGTGCTTTTTGTCCTGCTGCTCATTTTGGTGCTCAATTTTATTATTCCCCAGGAAGGAGTTTTTTCGGAGAAGGAAATGGTAACCCACTCCAGTATTCTTGCCTGGAGAGTTCCATGGACAGAAGAGCCTGGCAGGCTACAGTCCATGGGGTCCCAAAGAACTGGACATGACTGAGCGACTATCACTCAGGGAGGGGTTTGCTGGTCTGTGAGGCACGGGGCACGTGGCTCTGGCTCTCTGCCCACTCCACCCTCCAAGCCATAAAAGAACAGCCCCCACTGAGGCCTGGTATGAGGATCTAGAGAGTCAGCCCCAGTACCTGGCACAGAGCAGGCGGTAGATAAATATCTTACATTTTGCCCTGTGATTAAGCAGCTGAGTGTTTGCATATGTCCTGGTGTGTATAGAAGGTCCTGGTTTACATCTTTTGAGTCAGAGTGGTAATTAAGAACTCCCCTCCTCACTCTCAAAAGTGTCCTAACTAGGCTGAAAAATGATATTGTTACCATAGCCTGAGCCAACCACCTTGATCCTTTCTCATCGCAGAAGGAAAAGGAAGAGAGCTTGCTTTATGTCGTCGTATAGACTGAGAGTGAGCCAGCATCCCACAGAGAGGGGTTCCAGATAGGCAGATGGCTTTCAGGGCTGGCTTGGGGTGCTAGAGGGCACACCGATCAAGTTTACATTCCTTACGAGAAAAGATGCTTAGCCTTTAGGGTAATCCTTGCTTTTTTTCCTTTTTAAAGAAGTCTTTTGAACAATATATATACACATATATATTGTAACAACATATATACATATATATGTATATATTGTAACAACTTATATACACATATATAGTATGTACAATATATATGTATAACAATATATACAATATATATGTATGTGTATATATATATTGTTACAACATACACACATATATGCTGCTGCTGCTGCTAAGTCACTTCAGTCGTGTCCAACTCTGTGCGACCCCGTAGACGGCAGCCCACCAGGCTCCCCTGTCTGTGGGATTCTCCAGGCAAGAACACTGGAGTGGGTTGCCATTTCCTTCTCCAATGCATGAAAGTGAAAAGTAAAAGTGAAGTCGCTCAGTCGTATCCGACTCTTAGCGACCCCATGGACTGCAGCCTACCAGGCTCCTCCATCCATAGGATTTTCCAGGCAAGAGTACTGGAGTGGGGTGCCATGGCCTTCTCCAGATACACACATATATAATATACATATATATGTGTATATATATACACACACACATATATGTACACATAACTATATATGTATTTTTTTCTTTTTGGTAAGAATATCTCTCTTGGGACTCCTTTGCCTTAGTTTCAAGCAACAAGCAAACATGCAGGAACACCAGCTAACTTGGTGAGCACATTCAGGAAAAGCCAGTCGGGGGCAGAGATGGCGCTGTTGCCCCCTTAAGAGCTGGGAGGCCATGTCAGCATCTCAGGCACCTGTGTCATCAGGTTTGCCCGTCTTCCCTTGGGGTCTGAAGGAGGCCTGAGTCCCAACACAGGGGATGTGAATGCCATGAGATGGCACAGAGCTCCCTTCAGCCTGGAATCGTGTTGGCTCAGTATGGTCACCCTGTGGGAGGGCCTGCTGATCAGAGGCTCTCAGGGTGATTTTCAGAGGGTTCATTAGTAAGGATGATGAGATGAGCAGTGATTCCTTAGTGAGCAAGGCTTCTGTAGAAAGGCTCTCAGACACACCTCAGGGGTTCAACTGCTCCGACTTACTGAATGGCTCTCTTGTGTTTGTATCTGAGGCCTCCAAAGGCCTTTGATCCAAGGACTCTGCCCCTGGAAATGTCTCTAAGGAAATCACCTGAAATTTGGAAAGATCACTGTGCACAAAGATGTTCGTAACAGTATGGTTTATAACAGTGCAAGTGGGACAGTTCAGCTGTCCAGTGATAGGTATTGGGTTAAACGCACTGTGGTGTAGCCTTGACAGGTTCAGGTACTGTCATGCCCTCCACTACCTCTTCCTATTAATCTGGCTGAATTTGTTTTTAGGGAGGGTTTGGGGGAGAAAATGGAATTATTAATGTCAGAAATAAAAACTTCATATAAAGTTTTTGGAAATGATGTGTACACATAACTGGCAATAGCATGGGAAATGCTTTCGTTAAACAAGAGCAAGGCTACGACACCATACACACACTGTGATCCTAACCAGCTTGGCTGGAAACTCGGGGCAGAACAAGCTTTGGGGAAAAAATTTTCCATGATTACCCCCAAACTTCTGCGTGAGTTCAATATTATTGAATCGTTAGGTAGTTAGAATAGGAAAAAGGAGTCCAGAATGGCGATGGCTAAAAGACAAGGAAGGGGAAAGCCCGTGAAAATAGAACAAAGGAAGGTCCAAGGACCCGAGTGAGGACCTCAGGTAAAACAGACAGCTCTCCTGGCAGGCCCAGTTTGCATAGGGCAGGCCCGGGGGGATGGGGCGGGGGGGATGTAAAAAGAGGAGCCAAAATCGGGCCGGGACCTCTCTTCTCTTCCCGGCTTTTGGGTGACATGCCCCCATGCCTCGAGGATGTATTTCCATTTACTTTCTAAATAAAATGGAGCTGTAATGCTGGTCCGTCCGTTGCTTCAAATTTTTATTGTGACGAGACAGAACGAAGGAAAATTACAGACTCCCCCGACAGAATTAATGGGACATAATAAAATTCTTCACTGCTACATATCACAGAGAACTATATTCAGTATCCTATGATAAACCACAGTAGAAAAGANGTCCGTCCGTTGCTTCAAATTTTTATTGTGACGAGACAGAACGAAGGAAAATTACAGACTCCCCCGACAGAATTAATGGGACATAATAAAATTCTTCACTGCTACATATCACAGAGAACTATATTCAGTATCCTATGATAAACCACAGTAGAAAAGAATGGTAAAAATGTATATATATCTATATATATGACTGAATCACTTTGCTGCACAGCAGTAATTAGCATGACATTGTAAACCAACTCTACTTCAATTTAAAAAATTTGCACATTTATAGTCATGTAATAGAAACTTCTAGTGATTTTGCATCATGGCTTTGAAAATGTTTTTAAAAGACAAATGAAATATGTTCAGTAAATGAAAAAAAAAAANAGATCTAATGCCTGATGGTCTGAGGTAGAACTATTATAATGATAATAAAAATAAAGAATACAATAAACATATTGTGCTTGAATCATCCCCAAACCAGCCTCACCCCCAATCTGTGAAAAAATTGTCTTCCATGAAACTAGTCCCTGGTGCTAAAAAGATTGAGGACTGCTGTTCTAAGTTACTTGAAGGTGGTAGCCCCAAGTCCTTTTTCCTCATGTATTCAATAATTATCTATTTAGCACACACTTTGTGCAATTTGCTGTGTGCGTTCTAGATATTTCACAGTAAATAAGATGGGCATTATCCCTGCCTATACTTTAAACTCCCAAGTTATCTACCTTAGGACCTGTAGCCTATCAAGTACTCTGTGTGTATTTGTTCTTTCCAGCGACATTAGCTAACCATCTTAGTACAAAATTATTGTCATCCTTGTCTTCATGTTGTCCAGGAGAATCTAGTGACATATATTGTGAATATTTTTATAGAATATATGATCATATAAGATATTGCCCCAGAATTGAAAACTTAGATCTATAATTTATTTGCTACTATGTTTTCTTAAAGTTCATGTACTTATTATAGAAGTCTTTGACAAAAACTAGGAAAGTATACAAAATAATCACCCAAATGCTGCCATTCAGAGGGACCTGAATTTTCTCCCTGATATTTTTAACTTATAATTTTTTCCAAAGGTAAAAATTTTGTGTCCTGCTTTTTTCCACTTAACATTATAGCCTGAACATCTCTGTATATTATTAAAAATCATCTTGGTTTGACTAGTTTATATTCCATCATAAATACACTATAGTTCTTAAACATTTCCTTGATGTCTGAATAGCATTCATTTATTCAGTTTTTATAAAAACTGCTTCTTTCAGCATGGTTCCGGGTACTGGAAATATGGTAAAAATGAAATCTGAGAGGGACCCATAAAGAGTTTAGATTCTGAAAGATAGATAATAAATAAAAAACTACATGCTAAGGCTGGGGATATGAAGTAAAAGAAGGGGAAGAGAATAGAGATATGGGAGAGATGCTAATTTCCATATAGTATTCAGAGAGAGTGTCACTGATAAGGGAATATNAGAGTTTAGATTCTGAAAGATAGATAATAAATAAAAAACTACATGCTAAGGCTGGGGATATGAAGTAAAAGAAGGGGAAGAGAATAGAGATATGGGAGAGATGCTAATTTCCATATAGTATTCAGAGAGAGTGTCACTGATAAGGGAATATTTGAGTAACAGCTGGAAGAAATTGAATTCACATGAATGAATCTGGAGCAACAGAGGGAAAGCAGGTGCAAAGGCCCTGAGGTGGGAATGTGCTTGCCTTGTTCATATATGGCAAGGAGGACATTATGACTGGAGGAGAGTTAGCAAAGGGGAAGAGCAGCAGTGAAGTCAGAACAGTAAAAAGTGACAGAAGTATACTGATCACCTAGGGCCTTGCAGGCCGCTGAAGAATTTTTTGGGTCAGATAGGAAGCTAAAATGCCAGCATTTTAAAAGATCACCCTGGTTGTCATATTGAGAATAGACTGTAGGAAAGAAGATTAGAAAAAGAAGCCCACTTAGAAGATTGTTAGCAATAGTGAAGAACTGGTTTTGGTCTTTGAATTAGAAATAACTTTTAAAAATCTTTATTATAACATTTTTATAGAGTAAAAAAAGTAACACGATGAGCTCTTATACTCCAGCTTCAACATGAAAAACACATGAATTATTTTTGTTCACCTATACTCATACCTATTACCAACCGCCACACCTTGTTGGATATTAACAACAACAACAAAGACTTTCCAGAATACACTATCTGTGTAAGTAAGGGAATACTTACTAAGAAAACTAAAAAAAAAAAAAGTGAAGAAATCCCAAAGGAAAATAGTATAGCATTTCTGTAGTCTAGAATTAAATGTTCTGGACATAAAATAATATAGTTGGGAAAGTATTAACATGAAATATATAAAGTTTAAATAGACAAAGTTTATATTGTTATATGTAGAAAATTCATAGAAATTGATAAGAAAATTTACTAATACGGCAGCATACGTTTGGGCAAAGGAAATAAAAACCTTTTTAAAAAAGAGGTANGTTCTCAGGAGCCTTGTTGCCTTGTGTGTTCCCAAGGAGTAACAGCCCAGGATTTGCTAATTCAGTGACTTAAAAAACTTCCTCCAGTAATGAGTTGTCAACTCTTGTTATAGCTTCCCAGGTGGCTCAGTGGTAAAAAGTCCACCTGCTAATGTAGGAGACTCAGGTTCAATCTCTGGGTTGGGAAGATCCCCCTTGAGAAGGACGTGGTGACCCACTCTAATGTTCTTGCCTGGGCAATCCCAAGGACAGAGGAACCTGGTGGGCTACAGTCCATAGGATCGAAAAAGAGTTGGAGATGACTGAGTGGCTAAACAAAAACAGTATCATAAAGCAAACAAAGCCGTTGTGCTCTAGTGGTGAGGTGGCCAAGCCCTGCTCCAGGGCCCTTCTGTGAAATGGTGACATCCCCCAACCGCCACGTGGGACCCACGCGCCGACCCTGCAGCTGGCCGTGCCCCACATCCCTGAGCGTGTTCCTGAACTCTGTTGCCTCTCTGTGTCCTCACCTGTAAATTGAGATTCACACGTCCCTGGTGGAGAGACAGCTGTGTAACCACCCCTACCCCCCAGGCGCCCAGCTCTTACCTGTGGTCAGTTGATGTGTCCCCTCCAGAAAGGTGACTCTGTCTCTCTCACCAGCCCTGGTGACATGAAGGCACAGACACCTTGCCTGGAATCACGTGACACAGAACAGGCGGGATTAGGATTCAAATTCAGGGCTCCCTGACTCTGAAGACGCTTCTTGCTGCCAGGTGAGTCTTCTTGTTCTTTCTACATCTTTTTTTGACTCACTGACGAGTTACAGTCTGTGTAAGTTGGCTCTTGGAACACCCCCTTCTCTTTTCTGAACTGCGGCCGTGAGGCCTACACCCCAACTGAGGAAAGTTTAGAAATTAAAAAATTTTTCTATATCCCTCCACTATCCCAGCCCCATGATTTTCACTTGTGTAAATTCCCTCCCAAATGTTTACCGCGTGCACGTGTATTTTATGTGTTGCCTTCCTGCCCTTTGCCCAATTCAGCATCCTGCATATTTGCTTGATATTAAAGTGTTTATCTTGCTCCTTTTGGACTTCCTGGTGGCTCAGATGGTAAAGAATCTTCCTGCAATACAGGAGACCTGGATTCAGTCCCTGGGTGGGGAAGATCCCCTGGAGAAGGGAATGGCTACCCATTCCAGTATTCTTGCCTGGAGAATTCCATGGATAGAGGAATCTGGCAGGCTAGAGTCCATGGGGCTGCAAAGAGTCGGACACGACTGAGCGCACACACACAGAAGTAGAGATCAGGGAAAAAACAGCTTTTAAAGCTGAAACTACTTCTTTCAATCAACGATCATGTGAAAAATCCCAGGGCCACAGTGCCTGAGAACATTCTTCCTTGAGTTACTAAATTGATCCACCCAAGGCTGCCTTCAGAAACCATCTCCTCCGATCTTATGAAATGCACTACCTGTGTTTTAGTGAGAAGCCCTTCAACGTCGAGATGGAAGAACACGGGGTCCAGGCTTAGCTATGAATTTTCTGTGGAAATAACACTTTTTTTAGTGCTCTCTCTTGAATCTCTATCGAAGATATTGACTGAAGTAGATTTATTTCAGGAGTGGAAAAATAAGAGCATAAATTCATCCAAACGCAGTCTTTGGAGAGCTGCCGCCCGGCTGCTCCAGGAGGATACAGAGCTGTCTGGGCATCAGGAGGAGCCTCTGAATAGAAGTGGATGGATGTGTCTGCTGTATGTCTACTAGTTCTTCTTTACACAGTGTGATTGACTGAACTATGACCTCCAGAGAGACTGCTGCCTGATCCTGGGAACCTGTAAATACGTGAACCTGTGTGGCAAAGGGGAACTCTCATTGCAGATTAAGTCAGGCTTGCTCATCAACTGATATTAACATAGGGAGACTATCTGATATTGACCATATGCCCAGTGTAACCACAAGGGTCTTTAAAGGCGGAAGGAGGATTCAGGAGGCAGACCTCAGAGGGTTCAATTCAGTTCCACTCACTGTAGCCAAGCAAATATTGTGATAAAGTGAGTCACACCAATTTTTTGGTTTCCCAGTGCATATAAAAATTATGTTTATTCTGTAAAAGCCTATTAAGTGTACAGTAGTATTATGTCAAAAAGGGTATATATCTCAGTTTAGAAGTGCTTTATTGCGAAAAAGTGCTAAATATCATTCGAGTCTTCAGCAAGTCATAATCTTTTTTGCTGGTGCAGTTCACTGATCATGGTACTGATGGCTGAAGGTTGGGGTGCCTGTGACCATTTTTTCCAGTTAAGACAGCAAAGAAGTTTGCTGCACTGATTGCCTCTTCCTTTCACGAACAAGTTCTCTGTAGCAGGCAACACTGCTTGAAGACTTTTACCCATAGTAAAGGTTCTTTCAAAATTGGAGCCAGTCCTTTCAAACCCTGCCATTGATTTGTCAACTAAGTTTATGTCATATTTCAAATTCTTTGTTGTCATTTCAATATCTCACTAAGTTTGCTATCTTATATTCGAGCAGTTCATGGTGCCCCAAAACAATTGTGGTCATAACGCCAAAGATCACTGATTACAGATCTTCATAATGAATATAATAATAATGAAAAAGCTCAAAATATTTGGGGAATTACCAAAATGGGACACAGAGATACAAAGTGAGAAAATGCTGTTGGAAAAATGGTACCAATAGACTTGGTCTATGCAGGGTCTATTGAAGGTCTTGCCACAGACCTTCAATCTGTAAAAAAAGAAGAAAAAAAAAAGCAACATTTGCAAAACATAATAAAGAGAAGCACACATACAAAAAAGTGTGCCTGTCGTCAAGCTCATAAAGACAAGCAGAATGGTGTTTGCCATCTGTGATGACCTTGAGGGGTGGGACTGGGGGGACGCTCAAGAGGGTGGGGATATATATATATATATATATATAATTATGACTGATTCTATGGACATGAATTTGAGCAAACTNATGGACTGGTTGGATCTCCTTGCAGTCCAAGGAACTCTCAAGAGTCTTCTTCAACACCACAGTTAGCAAAACCACAAGCAAGAAAAGTACATTGGACTTCATCAAAATTAAAAACATTTGGGCATCAAAGGACACCATCAAGAAAATGAAAAAACAGCCTTGAGAATGGAAGAGACTATTCACAAGTCATATATCTAAAAGGGACCTGTATCTAAAATATACAAAAACTCATAAAACTCAGCAATTTAAGAAAAAAAGATAATCCTATTTAAAAACGAGCAAAGAACTTGACTAGACATTTCTCTACATCAAATTTCCAAATGACCAATAAGCACTTAAAAAGATCATAATTAGTCATTAGAGAAATTCAAATCAAAACCACAGAGAAATACCACTTCTCACTAGAGTGTCGACAGTCAAAAAAACAGGAGACAAATGTTGACAAGAGTTCGGAGAAATTGAAACTATTATAATGTTCTACATATATATACATGCAAGCCAAGTGTGGAGAGATGTCAAAATATTAGAATATACGCAGGGACAAACAAACTGAATTGTAATGTAAATGATTAACATAACCACAACGAAGTGGGTAGAGAAGAAAAGAACTAAGTCAAGTAACTTTGGAAAAGAGTATTTTGACTGTATACCATAAGGCTGAAGACCAAAATAACTTTATAAAAATATTGCACTCTTGTTAGTACATTTGTTTTTCACAAGGATGAGTATTAACAATTGTGAAATGACTTTATTCTAGAATTGAACAATAATGAAAGATATTCTGGATAACAAGAGCCAGATTTCTTGTTGGAAAAACAAGTTACAAATAAAGAGAGAATTGGGGAATGAACCCTCTAGTGCTGGGTTGTAATTGTTGTTGCTGTTGTTCAGTCACTCAGTCGTGTTCGACTCTTTGTGACCTCATGACTGCGGTATGCCAGGCTTCCCTGTCCTTCACTATCTCCAAGAGCGTGCTCAAATTCATGTCCATTGAGTTGGTGGTGCCATCCAACCATCTCGTCCTCTATCATCCCCTTCTCCTCCTGCCTTCAATCTTTCCCAGCATCAGGGTCTTTTCTAATGAGTCAGCTCTTCGCATCAGGTGGCCAAAGTATTGGAGCTTCAGTATCAGTCCTTCCAATTAATATTCAAGATTGATTTCCTTTAGGATTGACTGGTTTGATGTCCTTGCTGTCCAAGGGACTCTCAAGAGTCTTCTCCAATACCACAATTTGAAAGCATCCATTCTTCAGTGCTCAGCCTTTTTTATGGTCCAACTCTCATATCCATATGTGACTACTGGAAAAACCATAGCTTTGACTATACGGACCTTTGTCAGCAAAGTGGTGTCTGCTTTTTAATACACTGTCTAGGTTTGTCATAGCTTTTCTTCTAAGAAGCAAGAGTCTTTTAATTTCATGGCTTCAGTCACCATCTGCAGTGATTTTGGAGTCCAAGAAAATAAAGGGTTGTAATTAGAAGTCTCAATACCAGGACTTCCCTGGCAGTCTAGTGGTTAAGGCTCTGCACTTCCACTGCAGGGAGCACAGGTTCAATACCTGGTGGGGGTATTAAGAGCCCACATGCTGGGTGATATGGCCAAAAGAAAAAGAAGTGTCAGTATTTAACACACAAAAATAGAAGTGTCAGTATGAACCCATGGTTTTAAATATAGTGGGAGGGGGCGGTTATTTGGCTGCATCGTCACACGGGTTCATTGATCTTTGTTGAGACATGCAGGATCTTTAGTTGTGGCACTCAGGATCTAGTTCCCCCAAACAGGGATCTAACCCAGGCCCCCTGCACTAGGAACTCGGAGTCATATCCCTGGACCACCAGGGAAATCCCAATTTACAATAAAAGTTTGAGAAATAAACTAGTGAAAGCATGGAATGGGAAAGCTCCTACTGTGAAACTTTAGTTGACCAAGGTGTAAATCAGCAAGTATTCACTAGCCATCCATTCCAGCAGGCTTCTCACACATCTCCCAGCCAGTAAGCTCTCCTGCAGTCAGGGCACACCATCACCACCAAACCCANAATGGGAAAGCTCCTACTGTGAAACTTTAGTTGACCAAGGTGTAAATCAGCAAGTATTCACTAGCCATCCATTCCAGCAGGCTTCTCACACATCTCCCAGCCAGTAAGCTCTCCTGCAGTCAGGGCACACCACCACCACCAAACCCAGCTTCCTTACAAAGAAAACATTATGTCCATATCACTGTCTCTTTTTAAAGTTACTTTCAAAACCAGCCTCACATCATGGGACACAAGGCTCCTCTCAGCCTGGACCCAGATGAACTGAGCTGCCCCATAGCTCACCACTTGGCCCACAGCGTGCAGTTCCTACAGACCTTTGTGCATGGCTGATGTCACAGCTGCCACAGTGTGCTGATATAGAGGAAGCTTCATTCACTTGGGTTAGAGGGTGAAAACCAGAGTCCTGGAAATATGGTCCCTAACCTGCTATGCATAAGATGACTTTATGTTGCTCCACAAAGGAAGAGAAGGAGAGTAGTGACTCAAATTGGAAAAAAAAAAAAGAAGAAAAAGAAGGGGAGAGATTGTGGAGCTCATGAAGCTAGTTTCCACTGTGTTTGAGGGAAGAGAAGTGTGGAGTCCTGCCCCAAGGCCACAGATGGGAGGCCTTGCACCAAGGCCACAGACGTGGAGCCCAGAACCAAGGTCACCTCTGCAACTGATGGAGCCCCTTTGTAACCATTGCCAAAAGCCTCCTGATCATCACCAGCAGGCTTCCTGGCCCCAAATTAAGCAAAACCGCCCACCTCATAGCACCCTAACAAATCACCTAACACCAACATTCCAGCAGAAATTTTCTTTGACTTGAGGCTATAAGAATTGGCTACTCATTAAAAAAGAATGAAATGATGTGATTTGCAGCAACATGAATGGACCTAGAGAGTGTCATACTGAGTGAAGTAAGTCAGAGAAGGAGAAATATTGTATGACATCCCTTATATATGGAATCTAAAAATAAATGATACAAATGAAGTTACTTACAAAAGAGAAAGATTCTCCCTGACTTAGAGAATGAACTTTTGGTTGCCGGGGGTGAGGGAAGGATGGGGGAAAGGATAGTTTGGAAGTTTGGAATGGACATGTCCACACTGCTATATTTAAAATGGATAACTAACAAGGTCCTACTGTATATAGCACATGGAACTCTGCTCAGTGTTATGTGGCAGCCTGGATGGGAGGGGAGTTTGGAGAAGAATGGATGCATGTATATGTATGGATGAGTCCCTTTGCTATTCACCTGAAACTATCACAACATTGTTAATCAGCTATATGCCAATACAAAAGAAAAGTTTTTTAAAAAAAACTTGGATATTAACCCATACTGAGTTAACTAGATATGGGTTGGGGGGAAGATATGTGGAAATTCTCAGTGAAATAAAAAGCCAAGTCAATAGGAATCAAATTGTGTCAAAATAATCATGTTGCAAGTGTTTCTAAAAAATGCTTCTCCTATAGGTGTCCTCATGTCAAAATCATCAACCGTTAATTTGAACATAGTTTCAGAGAATGTTGGTAATGGGTTTGACTCTCATGTGAGTTGGTTGCATTTATGCTGTTCAGGCAATAAATCGTAGCCATAGGCTCATTAAGCTGCCTTGAAGTCCCACCTTTGGCCATCAGGCAGATGAATCGGAGAAACCCGCCAGCACCGTGGGGAAATGATTTAACCCCAATGCCCAGTCCCTAACTGCATCTTCCAGCAGAAATGGCCACACAGAGCAACCGATTATAAGGAAATAATCTGTTTTATCTTTATGTTCTGTGGAATTATCACATTAAATTGTGGAAAATTCTGAAAGAGATGGGAATATCAGACCACCTGACCTGCCTCTTGAGAAATCTGTATNGTGATGGACAGGGAGGCCTGGGGTCGCGAAGAGTTGGACACAACTGAGCGACTGAACTGAACTGAACTGAAATGAAAGCAACATTTCCCTGTCAGCAGCTTTGCAGCCTCTGAAAACAGTTTCAAGATGTAGGACTTTCCGGGAGACTCAGTGGTAAAGAATTGGCCTGCCAGTGCAGGAGACACAAGTTCCATCCCTGGTCTAGGAAGATCCCACCTGTGCGGAACAACCAAGCCCATGCACCACAACTACTGAAGCCCTCTCTCCTGGAACGTATGCTCTGCAACAAGAGAAACCAGCAAGATGAGAAGCCCAAACACCCCTACAGAAAGGAGCCCCAGGTCGCCACATGTAGAGAAAGCACACACAACAATAAAGACCCAGTGCGGCCATTAATTAATATTTTTTTTAAGTTTTCAGATCCAGAATCATAATGGCCAACTTGAATTGGGCTGACGCTCCAAGGAGGACGTGCATAGTGGAGTGAAGATTATGAGGGGAGAGGCCAAGGCCACCCACAGGGTTGCTAAAGACGCGCGGTCAGCTGGGAGCCAGCTGGCCTTCACACACAACTCCAGCTTGTGAAAGGGCTAGAGAAGGAAGTGGAGGATCTGGGCGGCACCAGGAGATGAGGAGAAAGTGCAGCAGAGAGAGGAAGCTCAGGGCAGTGAGCNCGCGGTCAGCTGGGAGCCAGCTGGCCTTCACACACAACTCCAGCTTGTGAAAGGGCTAGAGAAGGAAGTGGAGGATCTGGGCGGCACCAGGAGATGAGGAGAAAGTGCAGCAGAGAGAGGAAGCTCAGGGCAGTGAGCCCCAGTCTGGGGCACAGGGGCCAGTGTGACACACCCATGCAACTCCAGGATCTGGGGCGAGTTTCTCACTGCCTTTATGCCTGTTTCTCCAGTTAGTAAAATGGGAGTAGGCTGTTCTGGTGGCTCAGATGGTAAAGAATCTGCCTTCAGTGCAGGAGATCCCAGTTTGATCCTTGGGTTGGGAAGATCCCCCGGAGAAGGAAATGGCTAGCCATTCCAGTATTCTTGCCTGGAAAATTCCATGGACAAAGGAGCCTGGCGGGCTACAGTCCATAGGATCACAAAGAGTCAGACATGACCGAGTGACTAACACACACATACAAAATGGGGATAATACCTTGTTCTTGGTATTGTTGTTGAGTCTCTGGTCCTGTCTGACTCTTTGTGATCCCATGGACTGTAGCATTCCAGGCTTCCCCTGTCCTTCACCATCTCCTGGAGTTTGCACAAACTCAGGTCCATTGAATCAATGATGCCATCCACCAATCATCTCTTTCTTTTTCATCCCTTTCTCCTTCTGCCCTTCAATCTTTCCCAACATCAGGGTCTTTTCCAATGAGTTGGGTCTTTGCATCACATGGCCAAAGTATTGGAGCTTCAGCTTGAGCATCTGTCCTACCAATGAATATTCAGGATTCTTTTAGGACTGACTTGTTTGAGCTACTTCAGGTAACTGCCATGAAAATAGAAAGAGATTGAATTCTGAAGCTCCTAGCACGTGAAAGACAACCAATAAACAGCCATCACTCCCTTCCATACACAACACTCAGCCCCACTGCAGCCTCATGTGTGACCCGTCCCCAAACCAGCTGACATCCATTCGTTTATTTTTTTTTAAGATTTTTTAAAAATGTGGACCATTTTAAAAGTCTTTATTGAGCTTGTTACAATATTGCTTCTGTTTTACTTTTTTTTTTTTTTCTTTTGGCCACAGGGCATGTAGGATCTTAGCTTCCTGACCAGGGATAGGACTTGCATCCCCTGCTTTGGAAGGCAGAGTCTTAACCACTGGACTGCTAGGGAAGTCCTCATTCATTTATTTTTGAAACACATGTTTATTGAACTTTCATTTGGCTCTGAACAGGACTCTGAGAGAGAATGGTGAATACAGAGAGCCATGGATCCTGCCCTCCTGTTGAGGAAACAGGTCTATAGATTCCAAACTCACACAGATACAAAACTGTACTTGAGATTGTGGTGTTGCCAGAGACTATGATGGGAGAGTCTAACCTAGTCAGGAGAGGCATCCCAAAGCAAATGACCTTTAAACTGAAATCCAAAGGGCAAGTAAACATGACCAGGTTCAGGGGGCAAAGATGTGTCCTGATCAGAGGGAATACAGATGAAAAGACCGTGGTCTCAAGGGTTATGAAAACAGACCAGCGAAGCTGCAGAAAAGACAAGCCACTGGGAGGAAGCATTGGAAACAAGAGGGATGAATGAAGGGAGGGCCAGACACACACAGTGCCTATTAGGGCATCAGCAAGTCTTTAATATCTGGCCAAGTCCTTTTGCATGACTAGGAGGTGAAAATCAAGTGCTACAGGATTTTATCTGAGTGTCAATAGCATTTCACTTCAAATTAGTATTGAGAGTGGTGTTTATTTCTCTCCTTGTATATTTTTCCTTATTGTTTACATCGTTTGTAATGAGTGTTTATCATTTTTCTCCTCACACAAGAACTTTTTTTCTAAGTCAACTTCATTGAGATATTATTTATCTACAATAAAAGGCACCTATTTTAAGTGTGAACTTCTCTGAATTTTGGCAAATTTCTACCAGCTCAAGCAAGGCATAGAATGTTTTCTTTACTCTTCACCCACACACCAGTCCCAGACCACTATTCAGCTACTCTCTGTCACTATGTATTAGATTTGTCTTTTCTAGAATTTCACTTAGATGATATAGTATGATATATACTGCTTTTGTGACCAGCTGCTTCTGCTCAACATGCTTTTGAGGTTTATCCATTCCATTGTGTGTATCAGTTCTTCATTCCTTTTTTTCCTGTGTAATATCCCATCATGTGGATATGCTATAATTTGCTGAACCACTCACCTGTCAAATAAACATTTGGATTGTTTCCAGGGTTTGGGGTTTGTTTTTTTTTTTTTTTTTCTTTTGGCCATTGTGAAT
>SJYV01033035.1:123870-314129 GCA_006410875.1 Neotragus pygmaeus
GGTTTTTTTTTTTTTTTTTTTTTTTTTTTTTCCTTTTGGCCATTGTGAATAGAGTTGTGATGAATAGTACAGACATATGTTTTTATTTCTTTTGAGTAATTACCTAGGAGTAGAAAGTCTGGGTCTTACAGTAAGTATACTTTTACTTTATGAGAAATTGCCAAGCTGTTTTCCAAAGCAATTATGGTTTTCCATTACCACCAGAAGTGGACAAGACTTCCAGTTATTGCATATCTTCCCCAAGGATGGTATTATCAATCTTCTTCATTTTAGCCATCCTTGAGGGTGTGCAATGGTCTCATTGTGGGTTTTTACTTTATACTTTGGCTGCCCTGGGTCTTAGTTGCAGCATGCAGGGGCTTCTCTTGAGTTGCAGCTTGTGGACTTTTGATTGCAGTGCATGGGCTCCTGTTGGTTTTCACACAGGCTTAGTTGCTCCACAGCATGTGGAATCTTCCCAGACCAGGGGTCAAACCCATGTCTCCTGCATTGACAGGCAGATTCTTAACCACTGGACCTTCAGGGAAGTCCTCTCATTGTGGTTTTAATTTGCATTTCCCTCATGATTAACGGTGTCCAGAATCTTTTTCATGTCTGTTGCCCATCTACATTTGCAAAGTGTGTGGTCAAATTTTTTGCCAATTTTTAAATTAGGTCAACGGTCATGTTTTTATCAAATTGTAAGAGTATTATTGGGGGCAGGAGGAGAAGGGGATGACAGAGGATGAGATGGCTGGATGGCATCACTGACTTGATGGACGTGAATCTGAGTGAACTCTGGGAGTTGCTGATGGACAGGGAGGCCTGGCGTGCTGCGATTCATGGGGTCGCAAAGAGTCGGACATGACTGAGCTACTGAACTTAACTGAAGAGTATTATATTTATTCTGGATACAAGTCCTTTGTCAGAGAGTTATGTGACATATATTATCTCCCATTCTGTAACTTGCTTTGAGTTATTTTTTAAACAGCTTTATTGAGATATAATTCACATACCCTCTCTGACTGCTCAACTGTGTCTTTTAAAAATAATTTTTAAAAGTTTGGTGATTTCTAAATTACCAATCTTTTCTTTTTTCAGTTCAGGTTTTTTGTGTTGTCACTAAGAAATCTACCCATTCCAAGGTTGTGAAGGTTTTCTCCTGTGTGTTCCTCCAGGAGCTTTATAGTTTCAACTTAACATATATGTTTGTGATCTGTTTCACTTTCATTTTTGTTTATGGCATCAGTTAGAAGTTGAGGTTCCTCAAAGCTTTTTTCTTTTAAGTAAGGTGCTGAACAAAGCACGTAGCAAGCTGTAGTTTGAAAGACCAGGTCACCAGCCAAGCCAGAAACGGTCAGTGATATCTCACCGTCACTTTGTTAAATAGATTATCACAGGATATAAAAGCCAGGGTTTGTGGCTTCCTGTGCAAACCTATTCCAGGTAGCACTGCTCTGACACACACTTCCTGTTGACGTTCATTCATGACTATTCATTCCCACCGTTAGTGCTGATTAATGCAAAAAGTGATTACACTGAACACAGTTTGGTAGGGGGAGGAGAGGTGAAGGAGAAAAAGGAAAATGCTCTTCACCTGCTGCAGACACTGCCCAGGTGACCTAGGATTTGTTCAGTAGCCAGAGCTACTTTCATCAGAAATATTCCCCTGCTAACTCACCCCAGTGTCCTAATCCCCACTGTTAAGAGTCACCTGTGTTCCAGTGCTTAAGACTCCAAGTTTCCAATGCAGTTTTTGCTATTAAGTCGCTAAATTGTATCCAACCCTTCTTCAGGGGGCACAGATTGGATCCCTGGTCAGAGAGCTAAAAAGTGAAGGACAGGGAAGCCTGGCATGCTTCAGTCCATGGGATTGCAAAGAGACAGACTCTACAGCAACTGAACAACAGCAGGGAGCTAGGATCCCACATGCTGCATGGCACAACCAAAAAGAGAAAAAGAATCACCGTGAGAGCTAAAACGTTTAACTGAAATCCCCTGTGAACATGCCCATAGCCTGAAGGGCAATGGGGAGAGGAGGCTCTGGTTTCTTTACTGGATCAACAACTTCAGGGGAAGGGTAAAACAGCCCCAGGGTGGGTAGAGATTGTATTGTGGGAGGAGAGGAAGAAGGAGAAAGTCTAGAACAAGGTACAGTGCTCCCATATTGCAATCAGATGTGCTGATGTAAAAATCAGAACACAGGGGCTAATAAATGATATCATTTTCCACTTTGTTAAAATTTTTTTGTATTTGTTTTTGGCTGAGTCCGATCTTAGGGTTAGGTTGTAGGGGCACACAGGCTCAGTAGCTGTAGATCACGGGCTTAGTTGCCCTGTGGCATGTGGGATCTTAGTTCACCAACCAAAGATTGAACCCGTGTCCCCAGTACTGGAAGGCAGACCTTCCAATGGACCTTACACTGGACCACAAGGGTGTCCCTACTTTGTGAAATTTCTTAAATGGAGAGTTTAACAGTGGCTCAACATTGAGTCATTTACCTGACTATCCTCGTTCAGATTCTCCCAAGGTATCCTCCATATCTTGCTGCCATATTCATAAACTTTAAAGGACATCTCTGAAGTGAGCTGAGAGGGCATCAGTGGAAAACCACACGTAACTATTCAGGGGCGCTGGGGTCTTCAGAAAACTTGGATCCCAGAGGCATGTGGGCAGACCTCACCCACTATCAGTCTAGACTGTGGTGTAGTGGTTTAGTCGGTAAGTTGTGTCTGACTCTTTGTGACCCCCAAGGACTATAGCCTGCCAGTTTCCTTGGCCCATGGAATTTTCCAAGCAAGAATACTGGTGTGGGTTGCCATTTCCTCCTATAGAGGATCTCCCTGACCTAGGGGTCGAACCCAGGTTTCCTGCATCTCCTTCCTGGCAGTGGATTCTTTACCGACTGAGCCGCCTGGGAAGGGGCTTCCCTGCTGGCTCAGACAGTAAAGAATCTGGCTGTAATTTAACCCCTGGGTCGGGAAGATCCCCTGGAGGAGGGCATGGCAACCCACTCCAGTATATTTGCCTGGAGAATTCCCATGGACAGAGGAGTCTGGCGGGCTACAATCCATGGTGTTGCAAAGAATCAGGACATGACTGAGTGACTGAGCACAGCACCTGGGAAGCCCATCAATCTAGACTACTGACACTGGAAATGATTTGGGGGTAGTGGACACACCCTTGAGAAAATCTGCCAAAGACGTCACCTTCTGGGTCATCCTTCTCTTAGTTCAGCCCCTGTTCCTTTATTGAGCTTTATCATTTTGTTGCTAGACTCCCAGACAGTACACATCACATATAGCTGCAAATAATATATACAATTTATTCACTAAAATGGGGACAAAATTCCCATAACTCCAGAATGTCAAGTTACAACATCAAAGTTCTCTGTTTAGAAGTAGAAGTAAGTGTTGACAGTACTTCTTGTATGAGTTTAAAAAATTAGACAAATTTCACAATCTGGAGTGTCCTTTTCAGTCAGTAGTATTGCTTCAGGTGACATAATATTTCACAGATCTTTCCTGTAACTTCCAGAAAAGTCAGCCAGCCAGATTTGGTTTCAAACTTCTTTACAAACCCATTTTCCTACAAGAGAACAAAGTTAACATTTTAAAAATCAGTGGAGACTAAATTTGTTGGAATGAAAAGCAAATAAACTTTCATTTAATTAATATACGTAGTCTTCTCTATATTTTCACTGGTTTTATTCTATTCAGCCTCATTACCATTCTCTGTCTTCAATTCCAGACCACCCTAGAGCAGTACTGTCCAGCAGAAATATAGCGCAAGGTACATATGTAATCTTTTTAGCCACAGGTTTTTTTTTTTGCTGGATCTTTCTTATATCCTCAAGCAGGGATTGAATCTTCTCCTTTGGCATTGAAACCATGGAGTCCTAACAACTGGACTGCCAGGGAATTCCCAGTAGCCACATATTTATAAGTAAAAAGAGGCAAAATTAATTTTTAAAATATAATAAATTTATCTAAAAATATTATGATTTTGGGATTTTCCTGGTGGTTCAGTAATTAAGACTGTGCTTCCAATGTGGGGGACGTGGGTTTGATCGCTGATGGAAAACTAGGATCCCACATGCCTTGCTGCTCTTGGCCAAAAATAAATAAATAGATAGGTAAGCAAACAAATAAATTGTGGTTTCAATATGTAAGCATGATGGAAATAAGATATTTTCTTTATTGGTACTATATCTTTACAATCCAATGTGTGTTTTAACTTACAGCATATCTCGATTCAGACCAGCCACATTGAAACTGTTCAACAGTCACTGGTGACAAGTGGCTACTGTATTGGATGGCATAGTGCTAGAGGGTAGAGTCTATCTTTTCCCCCCTGCCCCCCACCCCTCTTTTTCTTCTGAATGTTTGGGACTAAAATAAGCATTTATTAAACAGTTGTATTTACTGATTTATTTTTGGCTGCGCTGTGTCTTTGTTGCTGCATGTGGGCTTCCTCTAGTTGTGGCAAATGAGGGGTAACTCCCTAGTTTCAGTGCTTAGGCTTCTCATTGCAGTGGCTTCTCTTGCTGCAGAGCAAGAGCTGTAGGTGCTTAGGCTTCAGTAGTTGTAATATATGGGCTTAATAGTTGTGGCTCTCCGGCTCTAGAGCACAGGCTCAATAGTTGTGGCACATGGGCTTAGTTGCTCCAAGGCATGTGGATCTTCATGGATAAGGACCCATGTCTCCTGCATTGGCAGGCAGATTCCTTACCATTAAGCCACTAGGGAAGCCCCTGAAATTAGCCTTTATTTGTAAACTCCTTTGTGCTGAGAGTCATGAGGATGCAACAAAAAGCCAGATTACACTCATTCCTTTTATAATCAGACTTTTTTTTAAAGAAGCATATAAACTGAACCCCTTGGAGTAGGAAATGGCAACCCAATCCAGTATTCTTGCCCAGAAAATTCCATGAACAGAGAAGCCTGGCAGGCTATAGTCCATGGAGTTGCAAAGAGTTGGACACAACTGAGCAACTGAGAAACTGAGAATGCATGTACACATAAACTGGGCACTGTATTTAATTACCTTTTGATATATTATTATAGAGCACCCTCACTGAAAAGCACCTCTGAGCTTATCCAGCCTAATGTCCTCTCTTATTTTGACAAACGAGGAAACGGAGATCCAGAAAAAAATGTTATGTAAGTAAGGCTACCTGATTTCTTAGTACCTGGACCTGTACTGAAATGCAAGCACTGCTCTTTTCAATCCATAAATTTTCAAACCACTCCCAAGAAGATTAGAAAATTGTTTTAAAAATTTTTTTAGATGTTCATCTAGTAAAGTTCCATTTCTGGGGTTACAAACGTCTTTAAGTAGTTCGAAGTTCACAGTCTAGTGTGACTAACACAAAAGTGTAAACCAAACATTTCTTTGACTGAGAACTCTGTAATGTTGTGGAACTGTCTTTTGGAGCATCACCGGCAGTGAAGACTAACACCATTCAGAGGAATTTTCCATTGAAAAGATTGCATAAGAAAGCCAGCTTCCGCTTCTGTGTAAAGTGTGATGTCATGCCTGGAGACGCTTGCTGTCACACGCTCACAGAGGGGACAGGCTGCTCCTGCTTTTCTTCCTCTTTCTCCCACCTTTACACACTCAGGCATTTCCCACCTGTCCCAGGTGTGAGATCCACTTCAGTGCTCCTCTTCCTAGAATTTCTATAAACCCTGTACTGTGGGTCTACAATGATTTTTATTATTATCACAATGTTCACCATTATGATCAGGCAGTTAATGGGTTAATATATCACCCTCTTATATTTGTTAAAGTTCTAAAGCAAGAACAAAGGAAAATAACTGACAATTCAGCTATATGAAGATTCTTTTTAAGCTACAAGGAACTAAAATAAGAACAACAGACCAGGATACTATTTATTACACATTTGCCATGAAAGAGTTCATTCAAACATAAGAGAAAATCATCAAGCCCTCAATAATTTAAAAGGCAAAGGCTGTTGAGAAGATAAATATCAATCATGAGCAAGTATATGGGAAAAAAAACCTCCACATTACCAGCTGTTAAATTCACATTTTAATGGAATCTTACTGTTTTTTAGACTTATTAACTTGACCTTATTAATAGAAGTCTATTAAACCCTCAAGATTATGTTTAGTGGTTCCACCTAATGCTGATCAAGTTGTGAGCTTGTCCCATTGGTAGCAAAACTTTTGAAGGCAATGTGTATTCCAAAATGTATAAGTAGTATGATTATAGATGAACCAATCATTCTATTATAGATGAACCAATCATTCTATGGTGAGAAGGTGATCATGAGGCAGCCTTCTTTTTTTTTTTTTTTTTTTTTGAGGCAAGGAATAAGACTTTATTTGGAAACCCAGCTGACTGAGAAGATGGCAGACTTTAGTGTCAAAGTAACCATCCATTGGGCCCTGGATACCAAGTTCTTTTCTAGTGTCAGAGAGAGAAGCAGTGAGGACCTAAAGTCAAAACGCAGAATGGAGAGGGAGGAGCAGTGAAAGGCAGTCTTCTTTTATGGTGGGGGAGGTGGGGGGAGGGGGTGGAAAACCATCTCCATGTTTAGTATTGAAGCGTTATCTCTAAGAAGGAAAAAACAGAAAACAACCCAAATGTCTAGCTGTTGGAAACTGCTTAAGTAAATTATGATGCATAAAAATGATGGGATAGTCTATAAACATTGGAAGTGTTAACATGGAATATGTAAGGTGAGTTATTTTAAAAATTCCTTTGATGGCTCTGATCACTCTGCTATGTGGGGAACAGAGCATCACAGGGCAAACTTGGAAGCAGGGAAACTGGGAGGAGCCTACTGTCACAGTTAAGTGAGAGAAGACTGGTGCTCCAATGTGCTGGGTGTGCAGAATCAGAATTTGCTGATGCATCAAATGCAGGGTATGCACAGAGGAGTCACAGAGGACTCCCAAGGGGAGAGAGCTGATCTGGTCAAGTGGAAAGGCTATTCCAACAGATACTCCTTGAAGGAGCCCTCAGGGAGACCTGAACTACATCTAACCTTATTCTTCATTAAATGATTTTTAAATCTCAAGTTAAAATTCAAAAAGATATGCAAGAAGAATTTGGCCCCCAAATCTATTTTATATATCAAAGGATATATAAAAAAATTTTGAGCTTGTATTATATCATTTTGGAAATGCCTTTGCCAGGCTGAACACTTGGTTAATCATCTACGTGCCTGTGTAGGTCCTTTGATTTGCCCTCAAATTCACCAGACCATTATCGAGAGCAAGATGATCATAACAAAATAAAACCTACTTTGCATAACACTTATGACTCAGACTTCAACATGCTGGTTACATGGAAAGAACCAGTTCTGACTGTACATTCCTATTTTCAAAAGAGGCTTTCTTTTGGTATTAGAGTAGTTTTAAGAAATTGCATATTTAAACTTTTTGGAATTTCCCATGTAACCTTCACAGTTGTATTGTATCTGACAGTTTACTCTTACAGAAAAGTTCTTACACTCTTTTTCAGAATAAGTACCAAGAACTATTTATACAAACAGTTTCTGAAAGGCTACCCATTCCGGTATTTTGGCCTGGAGAATTCCATGGACTGTATAGTTGATGGGGTCACAAAGAGTTGGACACAACTGAGCAACTTTCACTTCAAATATTAGTATTAGTATTGTTAAATATTATTTAACAACATAATTTTTTTTACAAAGAAGTGCTATGTATATTTTCTATGGATATATCCAACAAGCATTTTTTTTATTAACAGGGATGCTTTGCATGTGAAATAACTGATAACAGTGGACAGCTTTGAGAAGAGGGGAGGCCAGGGATTGTGGGTTGAAGAGGGGATCTATGGGAAATCAATATTGTAAGAAAAGTGAGCATTAAGTTTATTGGAATATCAAGAAAAGTATGTACATTCAGCCAGAACAGGCCCCTTATCAATGAGTTGTGTGGAGTTTCCCTGGTGGCTCAGACAGTAAAGAATCTGCCTGCAATGCAAGACACCTGGGTTTGATCCCTGGGTCAGGAAGAGCCCGCTGGAGGAGAGCATGGCAACCTATTCCGGTATTCTTGCCTGGAGAATCCCATGGACAGGGGAGCCTGGCAAGCTATAGTCCATGGGGCTGCAAAGAGTCAGAAACGACTAAACGTGCATGATATGCTACAATTCGAGTTGTAATCTAGGACCCCTGCATAGTCTCAGTTTTTGAGGCATTGATAATAAAGTGAATTTTTAGTTTGGAAAATCTTGAATAGATTCTAGCTGGTGATACAGTACATTATTTTTGTTTTAATCACCAAGCTTTACTGGCCAGAATCTGGTATATTAGAAAACTGGGCGGGGCAGGGAGAGGGGGCAGGAAGCAACAAACCCGAAAAAATTTACACCTGTCTTTTGCAACATAAGAAATACCTAAATATGACAGATTCTAATACCAACTCATTCTGTACTAATTCTCCATTGTCATGACAACCCTGGCAAGACCTCGGTCCTGTGGACTAGACTCTGGAGAAGCATAAGGGAGGTGCTTTATTAATCCCCCAAACTCACTCTCCAACTTACACTGTAGGAATAAAAACTGAAACCTATAAAGTTTTAAGATTCACTGGAAATCAGCTGGAAATGTCTTTTTTTATTATTTCAATTTATTTGGCTGTGCTGGGTCTTAGTTGCACCATGTGCGATCTAGTTCCCTGACCAGGGATTCAAATCCGGGCCCCCTGAGTTAGAAGAGCAGAGTCCTAGCCACGAGACAACCAAGGAAATTCCCCTTTATTTTAAAATTTAAAAAAAAAAATTAAAACAAACTACTCAAAGAAAATATAATCCTTTAGGTAGATTTCTTTTTTAAATTAGCAAAGAGACTTGCTATTTCCATTCCTATTTTAAAGTAGAGAACAAAGAAGAATACTTCCATCACACATACCCAGCCTCCATTTTGGCTTATCCACTCTCCTGTGTTTTCGGTGATGAACTCCGCCACAAAATAAGAAATGTCCTTGCACATATCCATGTCTGAGGCAATACACTTGCCCAGAAGTTTCTTGATAAGAATACCTTCAAAGGCGAATATGGTTACAATCCTGCCCCAGTTAACAATGCCATCTTCAAATTCCTTTTCCATCACTTGGTTGAATATTGTTCTGGCAGTGTCTACAGACACCACATCAAACTTATCCAAGCACTGCTTCAAAGTACTTTCCACTTCGTCCTGGACAGAGGAAGCCACGTCTTGTAACACCCTGGATGTTTTGCTTGGCTTGGATCCAGGTTGCTGTATCTGCAACACATACTTCAGATAGTCCTCGGCCAGCCTGTGAACGTAGTCAAACTCAGTGTCGGTCATCTTCTCCTTACTGGGGAGTAGAGTCTTGAGCCTGCTCACCTGCAAGTGACCAAGACAGTCTGAAGCACAAGCTTGTGGAGCCTGGCGAAACATGACACATGATAGTATCTGGAGGCCGGTGGAATTTCTGTTTGCATCATCTAAAGCTATCCTTCCTCCTGGTCGCTTTCAGGCGTGGGCTGCATGCGAAAGAGAAAGTATAAAATGCGAAAGAGGAAAATGTCTCTAAGGCAGGCCACTTCCTCATCCTGTAAGTGATTAATGTAGTTTTTGAAGCCTTAAATTCAAGGAAGTGGAGGAATCAGAACCCTCCTGCATTGCTGGTAGGATTGTAAAACAGTTTTCACAAACTTTTACTGTGAAACGTTTGGCAGTTTCTCAAAAACTTAAATAGAGAGGCTTTCCTGGAGGCCAGTGTTTAATTTCCACTTTCCAATGCATGGGGCACAGGTTTTATCCCCGGTGGAGGAACTAAGATTCTACATGTCGAATAGTGTGACCAAAAACAAATTTAAAAAGTTAAATATAAAACTTCCATGTGACCCAGCAATTCCAGTTATAAGTATATGCCCAAAAGAAACGAAAACAGGGATTCACCCAACTCCTGACACACGAATGTTCACAGCAACACCACTTAAAATAGCCAAAAGGTGGAGACAAACCAAATGTTCATCCTCAGACAAACGGATAAATGAATTGTGGGACGTTCTTAAGCCACAGAAAAAAATGAAGTGCCCATACACTTTACAACATGGACAAACCTCAAAAACAGGACGCCCAGTGGAAGAAGCCAAATGTAAGAGCTCTCCTACTGTATGATCCCATTATGTGAAATAGCCAGAATAAGTAAATCCACAGAGACAGAAACCAAATTGATGATTGCTGGGGGCTGAGGGTAGAAGGGAGTAACTGCTGAGTAGGTACAAGTTTCTATCTTGTGATAAAAATGGTTTGGAACTACATCGAGGTGGTGGCTGGCTGCGAAACATTGTGAAGATGCTAAACGTCACTAAATTGTACACTTTAAAATGGGTCATGTGGGGACTTCTCTGGTGGTCCAGTGGGTAAGACTCTGAGCTCCCAATGCAGGGGGCCCAGGTTCGATCCCTGGTTAGGGAACTAGATCTCACATGCCACAATGAAGATCCTGTATACCACAACTAAAACCCAGCACAGTGAAATAAATTAAATATAAAAAATAAAGGGAATAAAATAAGATGTATCATTTTTACATTATGTGAATTTATCCTCCAAAAGAAAAAAAGTTCAATATAGCCAAGTGGCTAAGCTGAATTACTGAAAATTTGGAATACAGATTAGCAAACAGCCAGTAAACAGGGCCTCTCAAGCACTATTGAGGCAACACAGCGCTTGACACTTTGGTGCTCAGATAGGATGACATGGGAGGGAAGAAGAACGTATCTGCTTCTTTCTTCACATCCCATTTACCCTAGAACTTTGTTTTTTTAAGGCAAATATTTGTTGCATAACTACCAGATGAACACAAATTTTTTAAAAATACAATCAAGAATGAAAAATATGTTTCCCAAGAGCATTAAGCAATGGGTTAGGTGTTAAACACATACAAATCTAAAGACTGCAACACGAGATACTTCCAGACAAAACTAAAGGGGTTTGGGACTTCCCTGGTGGTCCAGTAACACTCTGGGCTCCCGATGTAGGGGGCCTGTGTTGATGTCTCAGTGGGTAAGGAGTCCACCTGCCAATGCAGGGGCACAGGAGATGTGGGTTCAATCCCTGGGTTGGGAAGGTGCCCTGGAGAAGGGAATGGCTACTCACTCCGGTATTCTTGCCTGGAAAATGCCCCGAACAGAGGAGCCTGGTGGACTACAGTCCATGGGGTCACAAAGAGTCAGACACGGCTGAGCGACAAAGCACACACACAGGGACTAGATCCCACATGCCACAGCCAAGACCCAGCACAGCCAAATAAACAAATAATTTTTTTTAAAAAAAGACAAAATCCTGCTATAAGCCAATACCTCTGTCTCCTCTTATTTAAGTCAGCCAAATTGTCCAACATGAGGATAGAATTTAGGGGCCAGAAGGAACACTAAACTTGGAGTCAGAGGACCCAAGCCTCATTCCCACCCAAATCTCGGTTTCCTTACTCAGTATGTGCCCAGGGTTTGTAAAACGCAGCCATACACAATGAACTCCCAGGGGTGAGGCTGCAACTGATGACCCGTGTAGCACCTGTGACCACAGCTGGCACAACGTGGGGGCTTCATCAGCCCTAATTCTCCATCAGTCTTTTACAGACTAACGAGAAACTCAGCTTCCCAATAAGGACATAACTTCCTAAACGCTTAGGTTCAAATGAATTGCAAATCTGTCATTCATTTAGCTTTGGCACCAGTTCTGGGAAACAGTTGGTGGAAACGGTGAAAGGGTTGGCTAAGAAGAGCTCTGGGGAACAGAATATCTGGCAATGAAGGCAGTCAGGGCGCTGTATCCCTGTCTGCTGGCCGCATCTTTCTGTCGACCGAGGAGCCAGGGTTGCTACTAGGCAGGAGTAGAGAGTGGGAGATAGAATTAACAGTGCAGGGTCCCTTGAGAGACGGGATTCACTATTTTTGTTGTTGTTGTTGTTGTTCTATCCACATATGGAGTAACTTTAATTCTTCGCCTCTGTGTCTCTGAAGAGGGCCAAACAGGAAAAATAAAAAAAAATCCCATGTACCTTGTATTTCTGAATTATCTCCAAAGAGTTAAGGAGGACAGGAGAGCTGCTGCTTAGTGTGCTGGCTGAGAGGGACTTGTGGTGGCCGTGAAAATGCACCCCTGGGACTTCCTTGGTGGTCCAGTGGTTAAGGCTCAGCCTCCCAATGCAGAGGGTGCAGGTCAGATCCCTGGTCGGGGAACTAAGACCCTATATGCCACGAGGTGTGGCCAAAATTTAAAAATAAATAAATTAATTACTTAAATTAAAAAATAAAAAGAAGAAAGAAAACAACAATGCACTGTGGACCTCGTGCCACAGCGACGTAATTGGTGTAATTGACCAAGGGCCCCACGGCTGGGCCCTTAATCGGTCGCCCCGATGGCTTGGCACGGAGGTTGTGCTGCCTGCAGGCTGTCCCTGTCAATGACTGGTCAAGGCAGGAGTAAGAAGAGCCATCCCTGCAGGTCAGCCTCCTTTGAAAGGTGGCTCGATGACTCCTCATCAGCTCTGTGAAGAATGGCTGAGACTTTGCTCCAACTGAGACTCTTCCTCCTGGGTCCTCCTTGCTCCTGGTTCTTCCTCAGCCAGGCCGGCCCACACTGTGGTCTGATAGCTCCCTCCCCGTTCTCCCTCACAGGTATTCCCCCCACTAAATCTCTCACACATCTAACCCTCTTTTGGCATTTTCCGCCTAGAGTTATAGAACAAAGGAGCACACAGCCCTGTGGTCAAGTCACTTCTCTGGGATTTCCCCTGGGGAGGTTCCTCCTCCCCTCCTCCCACCACCCGGGACAATGCCTTTTGGCCCACAGGAGCAGGAAGCCAAGTACAGCCAGCTTTTTCTCGTCAAATCATCCTTGAGCACCATAAGAACCATGGCAATGATGGGAAAATTTATTATATCCTGCCAACCCCCACCCCTGCCCAATTACATTCCCGTGGTGATGAGCATTTCTGGAAAAATAGTATGAGCAGGTGGTTTAGGAGTTATTGTACAGGGGACTTCCTTGGTGGTCTAGTGGTTAAGATTTTTTCCTTTCAATGCACGGAGTGCAGATTCGAACCCTGGTCTGGGAGTTAAGATTCCACAAGCCTCCGGGCCAAAAAACCAAGACATAAAATAGAAGCAGTGTTATAACAAATTCAATAAAGACTTTTAAAAAAAAAGTCTGACTTTAAAGAGTTGCAATTCAGTCTCCTAAGGTCAGGGTATACCTTTTTCCCCCTCTCTTGCCAGTGTTCAAGCCTGGACCTAGGGAAGCCAGGGACAGATCTCTGTTGAATAAATAAAACATGACCAATGTCACACCTGGAGCCAACTACATTTAGGGCTCTGGGTTCCTTATCTGGAATTGAAAAGAAATTGTTGTAAAAAGTCTTAAATATTGTAGTCTGCTTTAGTTTATTTTGCAGCATTTCCAAATAATCACTTTTCCAGGATAGGTGGAGGAAAGACGAAGTCTTTTCCAGAAAGAATTATTTGTATATAAAGTATGAAAAGACTGGAATGGGGTGTGTAGGCTTAAAAAACAATCACAATCTAAAAGTTGAGTTGTTTTATTCAGTGGGAATTTTTAGGACTTCAGGCTAGGAAGTAGCATCTTAAGTAACCCTGAGAGAACTGCTCCAAGGAGGTGAGGTGGGAGCCAGTTTATAGAAATTTTGCAACAAAGAGAAGGTCAAAAGGTTGTTGTTGTTTGTTAAAGGAAAACCAGACATCTGAAGATAGTGCTTCTCTTTGTATAGGAAGATGCAAGAGTCTGGACTCACTGAAATCCTTCCTTCAATATGCACCCCAGGTGTCTGGGACCCGTGTCCTGTGTTCTCTCATCCTGAGTTTCCTCAGGGCTTACTGTAGGGCATGGCTGCTAGATGGCAGGTGTTCTTTCCTTCTTAAGCTCCTTCAGGCTCCCTGACTCTGGAAGGTGGCACCTGCTCATGACTGTGAAATTCTTATTTACTGATAGGGCAGGAAATGTTCCATTTCTCAGGTATGTTGGGATGGAGGGCCATGTGGGACAGAGACAAGTAGCTGATCGTGAAGCAGGTATAGAGACGGAATGAACCCTGACCTTAATGCCACTGTGACCTGACTTTGCATTCACCAGGCTCCAGGGCTTCCCTGGTGGCCCAGACAGTAAAGTGTCTGCCTGTAATGTTGGATCCCTGGGTCGGGAAGATCCCCTGGAGAAGGGAATGGCAACCACACCAGTATTCTTACCTGGAAAATCCCATGAACAGAGGAGCCTGGTGGGCTACAGTCCATGGGATCACAAAGAGTCAGACATGACTGAGCAACTAAACACACACACACATGGACTACACTTTCATGTCTATATGTGGTGTTTATGTAAATTGCCACATCTGTACACATATGTTATCTATTGCTTTCTAACTGCTTCCTCACAAAGGAGTTCTCCAAATTCAGTGGCTTCAAACACATTTTGCTCATGAAATGAACCTTGGGCAGGGCTCAGATGGATGACTGGTCTCTCCTCCATGGTGTCTGGGGTTTAGCTGGAGTGTTTCAAATAGTGGCAGCTGGAACAGCTGGGGTTGGCTGGGCATCTCTCTTCACGTAGTCACAGATTTTTTCTGTGTGGTCTGTCCAGCGTGGCAATCTCAGATTGGTCATACTTCTCATGTGGTGGCTAAAGGTGCCAAGAGCAAGCATTCCAGTGACCCATATAGGAGTTGAATAGCTTTTTATAATCCAGGTTAGAATTCACAGAGTATTAGAACTTCTCTGGTGGTCCAGTGGTTAAGAATCCTTGCTTCCACTGCAGGAGGCACAGGTTCAAATCCCTGGTCAGAAAACTAAGATTCTACATGCTGTACAGCCAAAAAAAAGAAAAGAACTCACACAGTATCATTTTTATACTAATCTAGTTGTACAAGTTATTATATGACTGCTCAAATTCAAGGAAAGGAAACATATATTTATTGATAAGAAGACTGTCAAGAATTGGTAGCCATGTTTTAAAATTGCCACAGCATGCAACTCACACGCAAGGTCACTTATAGGCACAATCATGTACAATTTAACCAATGTCACTCTCCTACACTGATGCTGGGAAAGATTGAAGGCAGGAGGAGAAGGGGACGACAGAGGACAAGATGGTTGGATAGCATCACCGATTCGATGTACATGAATTTGAGCAAGCTCTGGGAGATGGTGAAGGACAGGGAAGCCTGGTGTGCTGCAGTCCATGGGGTCCCAAAGAGTCGGACACGACTTAGTGGCTGNTTGCTCATGAAATGAACCTTGGGCAGGGCTCAGATGGATGACTGGTCTCTCCTCCATGGTGTCTGGGGTTTAGCTGGAGTGTTTCAAATAGTGGCAGCTGGAACAGCTGGGGTTGGCTGGGCATCTCTCTTCACGTAGTCACAGATTTTTTCTGTGTGGTCTGTCCAGCGTGGCAATCTCAGATTGGTCATACTTCTCATGTGGTGGCTAAAGGTGCCAAGAGCAAGCATTCCAGTGACCCATATAGGAGTTGAATAGCTTTTTATAATCCAGGTTAGAATTCACAGAGTATTAGAACTTCTCTGGTGGTCCAGTGGTTAAGAATCCTTGCTTCCACTGCAGGAGGCACAGGTTCAAATCCCTGGTCAGAAAACTAAGATTCTACATGCTGTACAGCCAAAAAAAAGAAAAGAACTCACACAGTATCATTTTTATACTAATCTAGTTGTACAAGTTATTATATGACTGCTCAAATTCAAGGAAAGGAAACATATATTTATTGATAAGAAGACTGTCAAGAATTGGTAGCCATGTTTTAAAATTGCCACAGCATGCAACTCACACGCAAGGTCACTTATAGGCACAATCATGTACAATTTAACCAATGTCACTCTCCTACACTGATGCTGGGAAAGATTGAAGGCAGGAGGAGAAGGGGACGACAGAGGACAAGATGGTTGGATAGCATCACCGATTCGATGTACATGAATTTGAGCAAGCTCTGGGAGATGGTGAAGGACAGGGAAGCCTGGTGTGCTGCAGTCCATGGGGTCCCAAAGAGTCGGACACGACTTAGTGGCTGAACAACAAAAATACCCTCCTGCCATCCTTTGGACTGGGAAAGCAGGGAGGCAGTTCAAATCTTTGAGTGATCCAGGAGGTCCTTCAAAGCCACCTTGCTCAGCTCTATAACCATCAAGTTACTAGAGGTCTGAGAATCCTCTGAAGTAGACCCTCGGAAGACAGAGGTATTCTAAGTGGCCTGAAGCACGACTGCCTGAAGATTTCATTTCATCTCCCTCCTGACCTCGGAGACCTTATTAGGTCACGAGCGCACCCAGGAGGAGAGAGCAACGACTGACAGAGGTGGAGTTTTGATGGGGAATCTGAGAGGAGAACCCTGAAGCCACCTTAGCTGACAAGTGGCCAAAGGAACCAAAACTCCAGGACGAGGGGCCCGTGTGTGTGACTTCAGGGAGGGGCTGCTGAGGTCAAGCTCTCTTTTCTCCAAATGCAGACATTGGGAGGAAACTTGCTGCGCTTTCAGCTGCTTCAGAGGAGGTGGCCCGGGGAAACTCCCAGCTTAGCTCACTCTTCAGGTCCTCTGAGCTTATCATGACAACTTCCTTTTTCCACCCCTCTGACCGGGGCCGAGCAGAGAACAATGGTCTTCAGTGGGAATGCCGTCGTAACACAAAAGTGAGGGAGGAATAGAAGTCACCTGGGTGCCCCCCATCCCCGCATCATCTCCCTGGGTCTGGTGGGGCCAAGCCTTGATCATCAGAAAGCACAATGGAAGCTTGTCCACACTGTGTCAGGAAAAATGAGTTGCTCAGTATGACAGGGCTCCCAGCGGAAGCTTGGTTCCTATCTGGAAGATCAATATCCAGGAAATCCTATAAGCAAAATAAGCAGGTGGGGACTTCCCCCAGTTCCCCTGTTGAATTTGGAGACAAAGCTGAAAGTGGGCCCTGAAGAGAACAACCAGTTGTGAACAAAGGAAGCTGAGAGGCAGAGAGGGAAGACGGCGGGTGTCAGAAATGAGGCTTGTGGTGGTGGGTTTTTGACTAACATTGTAGAGGCTACAAAGGAGATGGAGGTGAAAAGAGGAGAGGGGAAAGCCAAGAAGAGGTTGATTTTTTTTTCTTGGTCTAGTTTTTGGCTGTGCCTCATGGCATGTGGGATCTTAGTTCCCTCACACTGAATATTCATTGGAAGGACTGATGCTGAAGCTGAAGCCCCTATACTTTGGCCACCTGATGCAAAGAGTCGACTCATTGAAAAAAGACCCTGATGCTGGGTAAGATTGAGGGTGAGAGGAGAAGGGAACGACAGAGGATGAGATGGTTGGCTGGCATCACCGGCTCAACGGAGGTGAGTTTGAGCAAACTCTAAGAGATAGTTGAAGGAAAGGGGAGCTTGGTGTGCTGCATTCCACTGGGTCACAAAGAATTAGACAGGACTTAGCAACTGAACAACAACCAGGGATCAAAGAGTTCATGTGTCCTGTGCAATGAAAGTGCAGAATCTTAACTACTGGACCACCAGGAAAGTCCCAGCAGAGGTTAAAATTATAGATGGTCACACATAAGGTAGAATGTCTCTGTCCTGATGTGTTGATTTGTGATACATCCCTTTTGCACACCTGTGTGGACAGACCCACTTTCCCTTTACCTTCTCTGAATCTCACTGGAACACCCATTGCTCGTTCTGCTTCCCAAATGAAGGGCTTCGTGTTGACTATGAAGAGGAGCCCAAATCCTGGAAGGGATTCGACCTCTGATTCAACCTCCTCTCACCCCAATTCTGCCCCCTGACCTGACTCTGTGATGTGTTCTCTTGTCTCTAGGAACTTGTTCTTCCAGCTGTCTCCAATGGCAGTGGCTTTTCTCTTTCATGCACGTGTCTTCAAACCTCCTCCATCTTCCACGTCCAGTGAAAATAAGCCTTTCCCACTCTCCTGAGCCAGGAGAAATCTCAGCATGTGTTCCCATGGGACCCTGTGCCTGTGCACATCTCCTGGTACATCTTATACTGAAGCCGTGGTGCTGTCTCGTGCCCTTGGCTGGTGGCTCCCCAAGGAAGAGAGCTGTCTATTTATCTTTAACATGCAAGACACACATGGACTGGATTCTACTATCATCATTGCCAGTAATGCTGAATATTGACCAATTGCCCACTTCACAATCAGACTGACCCTGAGGCTGAAGCTTTGTTACTATGTCTGTGAAGTTTTACTTGGCAAACCGAAAGTAAAATTATCTTTTCTTTCCTCAAATGTCACCTTGGGAGAAGTACAAGAGAAAAGCCTATTTGAATAAGACCTTCAAGTGATCCAGGCAGAAGGACTTGGACTTTCTTTTTTTAGAAAAATCAGTTGATCAGTTGTGCCAACTCTTTGCGACAACACGGATTCTAGCCCACCAGGCTTCTCTGTCCATGGAATTCTCCAGGCAAGATTACTGGAATGATTGCCATTCCCTTCTCCAGGGGCTCTTCCTGATCCAGAGATCAAACCCAGGTCTGCTGCATGGCAGGCAGAATCTTTACCTCTGAGCCACGAGGGGCTGAAGCTGTATTACTATGTCTGTGAAGTTTTACTTGGCAAAGCAAAAGTAAAATTATCTTTTCTTTCCCCAAATGTCATTTCAGGGGAAGTACAAGACAGAAGCCTATTTGAATAGGACCTTCAAGTGATCTGGGTAGAGGGCCTCGGACTTTCCACTCCCTAAATGGAATGGCCATAAGACACAAAGCAAATGCAGGAAGTGTGCTTGGTGAGAGCAAGTGAAACTGGGCCCCTTAAGGGCAAGTCTCTGTTGGAAAGGCCAGAACTCAGATTTCCCCCAAAGAGCGAAGCGCAGACAGCCCACAGCCACTCATAGGCTAACTGCTCAACAAATTTTACAAAGCGCCCACCAACCACTGGCCCTGCTCCGGAGCTGGGGATGGGTATGCAAGGAGTTTGTTTCGTTAACACAGGTGTAAGGGAATCTCACATAAAACCACTGGAAAATTCAAATGCAGAATAAGTGCCTTGAGACTCTGAGACAGGAAAGTTCAGCTTGAAGGAGAAAGTAAGGACTTCCCAGAGAAGGCTGGGATGTGGCCATACTTCCTGCTTTGGGAAGGAAATTGGTAAAAGTGAATAACGTCCATATGCAGAAAGGAGGGGGGCTGACAGATGGTGAGAGGGTCCCCGTGGCCTTCCAATCCTTTGTTCCAGTTGTTCCATCCCTGTTCAGGTATCTGAGACATCTCAGGGTGCTTCCTCTAAATTCTTCTTTTTTTTTTTTTTATATTATTGGCTTCTCTGGGTCTTTGCTGCTACACGCAGGCTTTCTCTAGTAGCAGTGAGAGGGGGCTACTCTCTACTTCTCAATGCGGTGGCTTCTCTTATTGTGGAGCATGGACTATAGAACATGCAGGCTTTAGTGGTTGAGGTACCTGGGCTCAGTAGTATGGCTCACAGGCTTAGCCCCAGGGCATGTGGGATGTTGCTGGACCAGGGATTAACCTGGTGTCCCCTGTGTTGCAAGGTGGATTCTTAACCATTGGACCACCAGGGAAGCCCAATAAATTCTTCTTCTTGTCAAAGTTAGAGTTGTTTCACAGAAGGGCTTCAGACAAATGTATTTCCCCAACACAGTGTCAGCAGAAGAGTAGGCTTTGTCTCTGTTAAGAACTTTCCTGAAAAAATGGTCCAGATTAAAGTGTCCTAAGAAACACAGTTCATCATCGAGGGAGATGAACAGTGGCTGCCATGAGCTGGATGCATTGTGAGTGTCAGGTCCGGTGTTTCTCCCTTTCCAGTGTGAAACTGTAGTCTCATGACCTCCATTGTTATTATTACTATTATTATTTTGGTTGCACCAGGCTTAATTGATGCATGCGGGATCTTCTATCCTTATTGCAGCAGCATGCGGTCAGCCTTTATTTGTGGCATGCGGGGTCTGGATTGCCCTGACCAGGAATGGAACCCAGGCCCCCTGCATTGGGAGCACAGGGTCTTAGCCTCTCCCCTGCCTTTCAGGATACCTCCCAGTGGGCAGTGAGGGAGACGACTCAGTCCAGAAAAAGCCTGTGTTCCTTCATACCCAAAGGTTTCTGGGATGCTCTTTTGCTCCGCTGCACCAGGAAGCAGGAAGATGCTCTCTTGCCTGAGGGGGAACCCCCTGCACCCTGGCCTTAGTCAGAAGTCACTGTGGCATCAGCCATGAGCAGGTCTTTCAAAGGAGAACAGATTCCCTCCCCCGACAAAACCACTGAATTTGTGGGTTTTCTTCTTCAAAGTAAGGCTATAATTAGTCCTTGAAGGCCCAAGGCTCTTGGAGTTCAGAGAACAGGGACCCAGCAGTAAAGCCCCACCCCCACCTTCCAGCAGGGACACAGCCCAGATGAGAGAATGGCCCTGGGGCCAGGAAAGATGTTCTCAGATCTGGGTGCTATTCCTGGCTCTGCCACTCACTTAAACCCCTTTACCTTCCAGAAGCTTCTATGGTGTTAGTGGACACAGGGGAGGAAGGGGTGGACAGGATGAATTGGGAGATTAGCACTAAAATATATACACACTGTGTGCTCAGTCGTGTCTGACTTTTTGTGACCCCGTGAACCCCTCTGTCCATGGGATTCTCTAGGCAAGAATACTGGAGTGGGTAGCCATTCCCTTCTGCAGGGGATCTTCTTGACTCGGTGATCAAACCCAAGTCTCCTGTGTCTCCTGCAGTGGCAGGTGGATTCTTTACCACTAGTGCCACCTGGAAAGCACCTAGAATGATAACACCTACTGTTATAGATGTGGGGATCAAACTCCATAGCCAAATTCCATAATTTGGAATGTCAAATTATGACATTCAGTAGCTCCATGTCAGTGTGAGCTGCTTCTTTGTGCTCTCAGGACTCTGGGATTTGAGTGCTCCTAACATTTTCCCTCCTTCACAGTAGATTTTGCTGCAGGGGTCAGTGGCCTTTCATTGCCTGGAACCAGAAGAGTCCCTGACAATAGGAGTGCCCAGGCCTGGTTTCTTGGCCCATGTTCCTTACTGGGCCTTGGTTTTTGCACATGAAACCTAAGAAAGACTTCCCTGGTAGCTCAGTGGTAAAGAACCGTCTGCTAAGGCAGGAGACATGGATTTGATCCCTGGGTCAGGAAGATGCCCTGGAGAAGGAAATGGCAACCTACTCCAGTATTTTTGCCTAAAGAATCCCCATGGACAGAGGAGGCTGGTGGGCTATAGTCCGTGTGGTTGCAAAGAACAGGACACAGCTGAACGACTAAACAACGACCTAAGAATGTTGGACCAGAACATTTTCAGATTTCCTTCTACCTCCACAAATTATTCAGTCCTTATCTCAAATCCTTATAAGGCCCTATTAGCCTCCTAAAATAAGTCGAGTGGTGGCTACTCTAACAAAAAGATGGCGACAGGGAGAAGTCGGGAGAGAAATGAAACAAGCTAGGCAAAAGGCTGGAAATATGTGAAGATGGTTGAGGAGCACTTGGGAGTTCTCTATTCTCTTTACCTTGTGTGTGCTGTTAATACCATTTTTCTATGCTAGGGTTTCTCATGTGGCTCAGTGGTGAAGCATCTGCCTACCAACGCAGGAGACTTGGGTTCAATCCCTGATCCAGGAAGATCCCACGTGCCTTGGAAGAACTAAACCCATGCAGGGGTTTGGTTTATTGAGCCTGTCCTCCAGAGCCTGGAAGCCGAAACTACTGAGCTCATGTGCTGCAACTACTGAAGCCCGTGCGCCTGGTGCCTGTGCTCTACAACAAGAAAAGTCACTGAGACAAGAAGCCTATGTATCACAACTGGAGAGTGGCCCCTCTCACTCAAACTAGAGAAAGCTTGCATGCAGCAATGAAGACCCAGCACAAAAATAAATACAAATTTTTTTAAATTCTATGCTAAAAAATGGTTTTTTGTCTTTTTTTTTTTTTTAATAAAAGTTCCATTGAATTTGAGTGTCTCTATGATCTTTATTTTCTGGCACCCTCAAGAAGTAAGCATCCTAATAACAGGTACCTTCCAAAGGAAAGCCCCTCTCTTTGTCACCCTTGGCATCTGCATCTCCATCCCTGGGACAGACAACTTCAGCTGCTATGCTGCTCCAGCGTTAGAAAAGCTTGGGGACTTTCCAGAATCTTCAATTCCCATTTCCCATTTCTCAAGAGATGAACTATCACATTACTAAAGAAAAAAGTCACAAGCAGGGGAAAGCTCAAATCCAGAGTCAGCCAAGTTAGGGGCTTTAAGGAAGCCTCCCAGGGGAGCTGCTCACTGGTGAACTGGCAGTTGGGGGTCAGCTGCTCAGCTCTTCCCTCGGCCTGAGAGGACTTGAGGTCACTCCCCATTGCCAACCTGGCTGGTCTGGCAAACCCAAGGGCACGTGATGCTCTCCCCAGGCCCAGGAAAGGGCTCCCAGGGAGATGCCTGAACCTCTTCCCTCCGGAAAAAAGCATTTTCAGGATTGCTGTTGATTAGTCGCTAAGTCATGTCCAACTCTTTGCAACCCCTTGGACTGTAGCCCACTGGGCTCTTCTCTCCCTGCAATTTCCCAGGCAAGAATACTGGAGTGGGTTGTCATTTCCTCCTCTAGAGGATCTTCCCGACCCAGGGATTGAAACTGCGTCTCCTACATTGGCAGGAGGGTTCTTTACTGAGCCACCTGCTGGCAGGATTACTGAAACTGAAACAGAACCCCGGGACTTGATCCCATGGACTACAACAAAGACCTGATACAGTCAAATAAATATTTAAAAAAGAAAAAAACAGAACCCTAAACAGGAGGACAACCCCAGCCCACCCACCCTCTCTCGCTCTGTGCTCTCCCTGCTCAGCAGGCCAGGANGTTAGAGATGTCCTTAGCCATAATTGTTGTGAGGTATCTATTTCTGGCAAAAAAAAAAAAAAAAAAAGGCCATATCCTTCTGATGCAAATAATTACATCACATAAACCATAAAATTATAGCTCATGAGCACAGAAGTTAGTTAAAGCAGTGATGACAGTAGACTTGAAAAGTCATGTATCACATAACAGAGGATGCCGAATAGACCTTAGACATCTACTTCACCTACTGTCCAAAATATCCAGAATATGCCCCACAGAATATTTGGCCCTCAAGAACTCAGTATAAAATGCACTGTGATTCTGTGGTCTCATAAATTTGGAAAAGCTCCATACTGTGAGATTCATAAGGAATATATGAGCATCACAGTCTCTGAGATATGCTCTAGAAAAGAAAACTATTGGGTTTGATTAGACATTTCAGTGGCCACAGAACTCTTATTTATACAAAGTAATAGAATTCAGAATGATGTAAACTTGGAATTTCACTAAACATGTCTTCTCACTGCCAGTTAACTAAAATGAGTTGACTCAAGTCCAATGTGACCAATGATCTATTTAATTACATTTTCTCTCGATTCCTGCCTTTTCTATGGATTGGCCAATGATTTTCTCATCATCCTAAAGATTACTACAACAGGCTTCTAGCCATTCTGCCAGTTTCCTCTCCTGCCTCTATGCAGACCATGTTCCACACAGTGGCCAAAAATCTGTATAAAATGTTAATCAACTCATGTCATACATCTGCTCAAAATCTCCACAACCTCATCTTCTTAGAATAAAATTCAAAGGCTTTACCGTCAACTACCAGACCTTCTGAATTTGAGTTCCATCTGCCTATCCAACCTTCTTTTCTGGATTCTTCTGCTCACTTAATCTGCTCAAGTCACTTGACTGTTTTGCTGCTCCTCAAACCTGTTAAGCATGTTTCTACCTCAGTGATTTCCCCTCAGGGTCTTTGAGTTTTCTTTTTTTTAATAATTTTCTATAGAAAACCACATGATTTCTTTCCTCACATTGTTTAATTCTCTGATCAAACTCTCTTCTTTATCAATAAGTAGCTTTTTAACTCCACCACATAAAATAACCCACCTTGCATTCCTTTTTCTTTCATCTTGCTCAATTTCCATCTTAGTTTGTATCACTCCCTTACTGTTTATTTATTTACTGTTTGCACATTCATGTACATGTATGCATACATACAAACTCAAGAATCTTAGCCTCATGAGGCCAGGGATGTTATATTTTTTATTAATGTAGTCTTCAATAAAAAGTACCTGTTGAGTTGATGAGGGAATGTAGAATAAATAAAGGGGTGAATCTACGTCCTTTTGTATAGTCATTTTCAAAAAAGGCAGAATAATATGCATAAGAGTTCATTCATGTCCCAAAGAAAAATCAATACTGTTTTCAAGTTCAAGTTTATAATTTTAGCCTCAAAATGAAATGTATCTGAGACTTCCCTCTCCATATTGATTACTTACACCCCATGGCCCTTTAATTCTCTAACACATGAAATACTCTCAGGACCTTTTCTTACTCACAGTGTTAACTCCTANATCTGAGACTTCCCTCTCCATATTGATTACTTACACCCCATGACCCTTTAATTCTCTAACACATGAAATACTCTCAGGACCTTTTCTTACTCACAGTGTTAATTCCTATTTCATTCTTTCTGTAGGCTTCCATATGTCATTTTAGTATCTTTCTGTTTTTCAGTGTTCATTTCAGCAGCCTGTGAACCCTCTAGACAACATGATCATGTCCCTTTAACTTGTATGTTTACCAAGTGTTGAGCCATATGCACACTGTACTCCATAAAAAGCTTTTAATGACAAATTAGATTTTTATTTAGGTTCATTATGCCTGGGTTTTCAGGCCATGTTCTGGATTTCATGGTTTTGTTTGTGATGAGTCATGGCCCCCTTGACAGACAAGAGAGTAATTAAACTAGCTAGGTTTTCAATAGAAACTTGTGATGGATCTCCTGTTGCATATGTTATTTCATCTTCAGTAATAGTTGGAAATCATAAAAGATTATGGCCTTGTAGTGTGACAGAGAGATAAATACATGAAAGTCTGTGAGAACAGAGTGAAAATACAATCTTACCTATATCTCTTACAAGCAAAACAGTGTCATAATAATTGACAATAAGTGGGTTTTTATTTGTAGATATCTTTTGTATTGTTATTGCCTTATGGGGGGAGGGGGTGGTGTGCAACTTTACCTAACAAAGTTAAAACTTATTAAACGGTTCTTCATGTTGAATTAGAGTATGTATATGTTTGTATTTGTGTGTATATATATATAATGTGCTTATGTATATTCTTTCATTTCCTTGTTCAAACTTCTCCAATTATTTTTTGCCAAGTTATTGGCAAAACATCTATAAAAATATTTCTTTTCAAATATCTTTCTAATTGAGTCTACTATTAAAAATAAAAATACCATAGAGAAATAGAGGTGCTATAAATTCAAAGTAAAGTATCACCCTTAACAAAAAATGATTAATCTGCCCAGGTATTTTTAAAAGGAAAGATAATGTTCTGTTGGAAGAGTGTTTACGGTTTTTATATTCACTACATATTGAAAAATCATTAAACTCTGTACCTTTTTATTGCTTTCTAAAGAAACTTAAAATATATCCAAGGTACACACTTAGTCAAGTCTTTTGTCTGAATGAATTAGTATTTGCATATTCCAGGTTCCTGTTATATTGAACTTTTTCATAGTGTTATTGAAATATGTACTATGCTAAATGTAGACTGGTAGATGAGAAAATATTTATGGAAAAATAGAGGCATACAAAACCAGAAAAATAAAATAGGAAACATCTAGATGACCTTGCAATTGGTGATAACTTTTTAGATACCAAAGGCATAATTCATGGAAAAAAATAGTTGATAAATTGATTAGAATTTTTGGCTCTGTGAATCACACTATCAAGATAATGAAAAGACAAGCCACAGACTGAAAAATATTTGCAGAAGATGCATCTGTAAGAGACTGTTATCCACAATATATAAAGAATACCTAAAACTCAATAAAAAATAATGTAAACAATTGAAGTAAAAAGTGGACCAAAGAAGATGTATAGATGACAAATAAGCACATAAAAAGACACTTCACATCATGTCATTAGTGAAATGCAAATTAAAATAGAGATACCACTACAAACCTATTGGAATGAGCAAAATCTGAAACACTAACTCCAAATGCTGATGAGAACACGGAACAGCAGGAATTCTCATACATAGTTGGTAGGTATGCAGACTTTGGAAGGCANTAGTGAAATGCAAATTAAAATAGAGATACCACTACAAACCTATTGGAATGAGCAAAATCTGAAACACTAACTCCAAATGCTGATGAGAACACGGAACAGCAGGAATTCTCATACATAGTTGGTAGGTATGCAGACTTTGGAAGGCAGTTTGTAAGTTTCTTACAAAACTAAACATATTCTTATCCTATAATCTAACAATTGTACTTCTTGGTTTTACCCAATGAGTCGAAAACTTACATCCACACAGAAAAAGGGATGTTTATAGTGGCTTTCCATGTGATTGCCAATGCGTAAAGCAGCCAAAAAATGCTTTAGCAGGTGGATGGATAAATAAACTGTGGTACATACAGACAGTGAAATATTATTCAATGCTAAAATGAAATGAAAAGACATGGAAAAACTTAAATAAACTTAAATAAAGCATATTACTAAGTGAAAGAAGCCAGTATCAAGCCAATATGAAACATATGAAACATGTTATATGACCCCAACTACATAACATTCTGGAAAAGGCAAAACTATTAATAGAATTTAAAAATCAGTGATTGCCAGTAGAGGGGGAGTAAAAATGAGTAAGCAGATTTAGGAGGATTTAAAAATAGAATTTTAAAGGCAGTAATAGAGGAAAACAGCAGAATGGGAAAGACTAGAGATCTCTACAAGAAAAATAGAGATACCAAGGGAACATTTCATGCAAAGATGGGCTCGATAAAGGACAGAAATGGTATGNGTCGCTCAGTCGTGTCCAACCCTCAGCAACCCCATGGACTGCAGCCTACCAGGCTTCTCCGTCCGTGGGATTTTTCAGGCAAGAGTACTGGAGTGGGGTGCCATTGCCTTCTCCAGTGTGATTCCATATTTATGACTAAAACGGGCAGATCTATAGAGACACAAAATAAGTGCTTATATGGTTGTGGGGGGGAGGGAAAGACAGTGACTGTTAATGGGTAGAGGGTTTTTTTGAAGGGTAATAAAATGTTCTAAAATTGATTATGGTGATATCAGTACAACTCTGTGAATATACTGAAAACTACTGTATTGTACCTTTAAAAAAAACTGGACTATAGTTGATTTACAATATTGTGTTAGGGTCAGGTGTACAGCAAAGTGATTCAGTTACCTGTAACTGTGTGTATAATATATATAACATTTCCATTATAGGTTATTACAAGGTAAAGTTCCCTGTGCTATACCATAAATCTTTTTTACCTGTTTTATATATAGTCATGTTATCTGTTGATCCCATACTCCTAATTGATCCCCCCACTTCCCCTTTCATCAACTTGTTTTCTATATCTGTGAGTCTGTTTCTGTTTTATAAATTCATTTGTATTATTTTTTAGATTCTACATATAAGTGATATCATATAATATTTGTCATTCTTTAAATTGTGTCCTTTCAATGGGTGAATTCTATGGCATGTGTATTAGATCTCAATAAAGGTTTTCTTAAAAAAATTTTATAAAGACAGGAAAAGGATGAGGTTCTAGCTTTAATTACTGAAAGTGAGGTATTGCCATTGGTCAAAACTGGGGCCAAAGGTAAGAATGTGTTCGGGGGAAGAAAACGAACTTTGGACATATTGAATGCTTCTGATGAGCAGACACTAGATCTCATAGTCTGGAGCACAGGAAAGAGGGACTGGAGACAACAAAGCAAATTATCATTTACTGAGCATCTATTAGGTGCCTGTGCTACAAAAGCTGCTTTATGTACGTCCTGCCAGTAAGTTTTATATAACCATGTCAATGAGAGGGGGGCCTTTAGCTCTCCTTCTTCCTGCTATATCCTGGTACTTAACAACACAGGTTGGCAGAAAGTCAGCATGCAATGTTCACTGGATGGATACAAATGCAGTAGATTTTAATCCACATAACAACCCTTTGCGGTAGGTTTTTGCTTATTTTACACGATTTGCACAAGACCACAAAGCTAATCAGCCTCCCTGGTGGTTCAGATGGTAAAGAATCTGCCTGCAATGTGGGGGACCTATGTTCAATCCCTGAGTTGGAAAGATCCCTTGGAAAAGGGAATGCCTACTCACTCCAGTATTCTTTCTTGGAAAATCCCATGCACAGAGCCTGGCGGGGTACAGTCCATGGGGTTGCAAACAGTCAGACACAAACACTTTCACTTTCATAAAGCTAATTAGGGGCGGTGACCTACCTGAATTCCAAATCACTATGCAATGCTGTCATCTCTCAGAACAGACTTGGGACACAGGGGAGTGAATAGGCCACATAAACCAATTTCCGTAAATTCATAACAAATATGCATGAATACTCAACTGTGTTAGGTGCCAAGGTTAACACAAGATACACTGGGCAAGAAGTGTAATGAAATTTAAGACAAAATCCCTATGAACTTGCTCACGTGCTTGCTAGTTCACAAAGATCCTTCACAAATATTACTGTAAAAAAAAGTGAAAAACTGCAAGTGTTAGTCACTCAGTCATGTCAGACTCTTTGTTACCCCATGGACTGTAGCCTACCAGGCTTCTCTGTTCATGGGATTTCCCAGGCAAGAATACTGGAGTGGCTAATCATTCCCTTCTTCAGGGGATCTTCCCAACCCAAGTCTCTTGCATTGCAGGCAGATTCTTTACTGTCTGAATGGCCAGAGAAGCCCTAGTCCTCTACATAAACACAAGTTTCATTCCAAGAGTGAGTTGGTTAAGTCCAATTTGTTTGAAAGTCCAACAAAGTTAGCCTAGGTACCCAACTAACACAACTGACTATATAATACTGTACTGTCATAGGTTTATACTATTTTTCACACAAATAATACAACAAACAAACACAAAAAATAAAGAAAACATTTTGAATCTTACAGTACAGTACCTTGGAAATTTCAGTATAACAGCTGGCACATGGGGTTGGCATGCACAACTTTCATATCTTTGAAAGTTTGCAACTTAAAGGTTCGCATGTAGGACACTTACTGTGTTGCGTTAACTGTCCCCCGCCCCTGCCCCAAATCCCCAATAAGAAAATCTTATCACCACTCCCATCAGGTTTCTACCCTCCACCCAGGTGATATTCTCCAAGGTGAATTCCATGTCGCGAAATGCAACAGTCAGTTCTCAGTCCTCTTCATACTTGAATGATGAGCAGCTTTTGACACTCCCTATGTGACAATGTTTCATTTGGCTTCCAGGACACCAAACTGTTTTCCTTCATCCTCTGATTCCTCCTTCTTGGTCTCCCCTGTGAATTCCCACACTTTTCCGTGAACTCTGAGTTGTCAGAACCCCCAGGGCTCAGTCCTTGGTCTTCTGAGTACTCAACTCCTGATCCATCTCAAGGCTTTAAGTGCCATTTATGATGATGACTCCCTAATCCATATCCCTCCGATACGTGTGCCACAAACTCCAGGGTTATACATCCAACTGCCTGCCTGATGTCTCCACTGGGATATGTAGATAGAATCTCCAGTGCAGTGTTTGCAAGAAGAATCTCCTGATCTCCCCTCTGTCAGTTACACAAGCCCCAAACCTGGATATTACTTTTACCCCTTCTTTCTCCCACCCTCCATTCCATCTATGAGGAAATTGTTGTTTCTACCTTCAGATTATACCAGAATCTGACCACTTCTAACTGCTTCCACTGTCACCTGGTCCAAGTAACCACTATCTCTCCCACTGATGCTAATGTGCACGTGTGCGTGCTTCGTTGCTTCATTCGTGTCTGACTCTGCAATCCCATGGACTGCAAACTGCCAGGCTCCTCTGTCCATGGGCTTCTTCAGGCAAGAATACTGGAGTGGGTTGCCATGCCCTTCTCCAGGGGATCTTCCTGATCTAGGGACCAAATCTGTGTCTCCTGTGTTTCTTACATTGCAGGCGGACTCTTTACCACTGAACCACGGGGGAAGCTGTGGATGCCGACACTCTGTCCTAAAAGATCCTGTTTCTACACTTATTGCCATGTTGGTCTACTCTCAACACGGCAGAATGATCCTTTAAAATCTAAGTCAGATCATGTGACCTTTCTGCTCGAAACCTTACAGTGGCTGCACTTCCACCTTTCACTCATAGTCAAAGCCCATGGCCCCCAAGGTCCTACGTGAGCAAGTCCTCTCAACCTCTCTAACTTCCTTTCCTACTCTCCCCCGTTCACCTGGTTTCAGGGTCACTGTCCTTGCCATTCCTGCCTGGGGACCCATGTTCTAGCAGTTCTGTTATGGGGAACACTGACTGAAACCACCCACCCTATCCAGGCACTGCAGTAACCATGTGCATGAGTATTTCATGACAGGAGGTCCTGGTAAGAAACACAGAACAAGTCACCAGCAAACCAGAAGAATTCGGGAAAGGTCAAAAGGAGATGCCACATGTCCTGCCAACCTCCCAGAGTCCTCCGCTGGAATCCATCTTGGCTGAGTGATGCACCTGCCACCAGAAGGACCCTGAGTCACCAAAGACGGGCCAAGCAAGATGATTTACCAGAGACAACTCAGACTCTAACTCCATCACCATAAACCCAAGACTGTGAGCCACACAGCAGAGCTGGTCTCCTCAGTTCCCCTACCCTGCTGCTTTCTACCTGGGCACCCCTTCCCAACAGTCTCTTGCTTTGTCAGCCTGTGTGTCTCTGACAATTCATTTCCGAGTGCTAAAGAGCCCATTCTCGGGCCTGGAAGGGGGTCCCCATTCCTGCAACCGTTCTCTCAGTCTGGAATGTTCTTCTCCCAGATTTTCATGACTATACCTTCATCTCTTACAATTTTGTTCAAACCTCACTTTCTCAGTGAAGCCCACCTTGACAACCCTGTTGAACATGCTGACCCACCCTCCCCCATCCCACTCTGCTCTACTTTTTCTTCAAGCTATACTACTTACCATCTTCTTACTCACAGCAAAAAGACCTAACTGTGTTTTATATTTCCCCCATGAAAATGAAGAATCTATAAAGGGAGTGATCTTTGTTTGCTGAGGTTTTCCAAACTCATTAAAAAACTGAGACCCAAGGAGGTTATGAGTACTGACCAAGGTCACTGAATGACCCATCTGATTAGGAATCTGAATCCTGACCAAAATTCTAAGTTCTTTCCATATAGTTCTTCTACCTGGTGACAAGAGGGCAGTGAATAGCTGAAAGTACCCCAGGTGGCCCAGGCTGCAAAATTATCCCTAGTATTGAAAGAATCCACCAAATTGTTCTAATTCACCATTTGATGCTTTCCTATTTCCCACTAAGTCAAGGACTCAACGTGGCTTTGAGGATCTGTCAAATAACTGACCCTAAAATGATCTCGTCTCCTTCATAACCTGATCTCCAGGTCTGCATTATCAGGGATAATGACCTTGGGCAAAATCCTCTTGTGCTGGGTGAGTCCATTGTTTGTATGTATGTTTTAACAATTAAATTTGAATGCCTTTTAAATCAACATTCCTGGGCAAGTCCTCCTTCTAATGCTCACACTAGGGGTCTTACTTGCCCCTAAAGCATCTGTTTGACACCTCACAACCTTTCACATTCTGTCCTTTCAATCCCACACTGCATTTTCCAGCCTCTTTAGGAGAGCAAGAAAATGTTTCTCCAGGTTGCCAGCAGGTTGAGCCTTACACACTCTCAGTGCCAAAAACCAATGCCTCCTCCTCCTTGAAAACTTTCTGGCCCCTATCTCTTCTCTATAATTAACCTCTTCTTATCCCAAAGGTCTATTGCAAAATACCTTAGTCAGTCACATCAATATTTCTCTCCCCACCAGTGAGATCCAACTAGGGTGAGGATAGTGAGATTTCTGAAACGGAAAATTTTGAGAGGCACCAAAAAAGCTCAGTAATCAAATAATATTTTTTACTCCATTTTTTAACATGAAATTTTCTTCCAAAATATTCCTAAACAAAACATCAAATATAAAACTAAAAAGGACCCGCAGGACCCGGTCCACCTTCTACCGCCAGCCCCATCTGAACCCCTCTAATCACGGCGGGACTGAATGACCTCGAACTATAAGCTTGTATTTCTTGTACTGCATCAGAGCCCAAGGGTGAGAACCTGCTGGAGAGCCGTTCTGCTCAGCACGCCACGCCCCAGCGCAGTAGCTGGGAAGTCCATTTAGCTGGGAAGTGGACGTGCACTTCTACAAAGAGTTTTGCAAAGGAGTCCGGGTGCCTGTGGGGGCGTGTGCGTCCATGCATGTGTGTGTGTTGGGGCGGGGGGGACACACCTGTGCATGCTCGCTTCTACTAGTTTTCCTTATCTTTCCAAGCAGTGGCTCAGGACCGGGCAGAGTAGTGCTCCAGGCTTTGGATTCTGCGCTTGCAAAAACGAGGGTGGGGGCACAATGTTGCACGAGGGGGAAAGCTCAGAATTCCTTCTTGCANCCCCTCCCGGCCCAGGGGAGCAGGAAGCGGAGGGCTGCCGGCGGGCGCAGCAGGTGGTGGGCCGGCCGCGGGCCAGGGCCGGGTTATTGCTGAGGGCTGAGGGGCTTCCTGGCCCCGGGGGTAGGGGCCGAGGTGCGGAGGACCCCCCCGGACGCGCGGCGGGCCCCTCCGGACGCGCGGCGGGCCCCCGCGGTCCCGGGCTTCCCGCTGGGAGCGGGGGCGGGGGCGCGAGCCGAGATGAGACCCCCTCACTGTCCCCAGGCCTCGGGGGGTGGGGAGCCGCCCGCCGTCCTCCGATTCCGAGCAGTTGGCGGGCGGGGGCCGGAGGGAGCCCTGGCGCCCTCTGGCGCGTCCCTGTCACCGGCCCGGGTCAAGTTCCTCGCCTCACGCCTCCCAGCCCGAGCCCTTCTTGGAAGGGTTTTTCACCTGCCATGTTTCCAGCCACCGGCCAGGGGGAAAGTCTAGCAAGTCAAGACAAGGAAAGGGGGTCGGGGTGGGGGGTGTCTCTTTCCTCTGCTTTTGTTGGGTGGACTCAGAATTTCGATTTTCCTCTGAAGTAGGATTTTCACGTTGCCGTCTAACTACGTAAACAAGGACAAAAGAATAATGCGTCTGAGACGATTTTAACTTTTATGTCGAAACTTTGTGCCAAACCAACCACCCGATTAAGACGCTGCGATGATTTATCTTCACACTCAGATTAGCTGTTCAGCAATGTGAAGAAGTTACACATAGACCATGTATAAATTGTTTGGTGGTTAAAAAACTGGTTCGTTATTAATGATTTAATGCTCCGAGCAAGAGGTTTAAAGTCCTTTGTCAAATCATATTCGGAATTTGTTTTTTTAATGTAAAATCCCATAGACTTTTAAGGTTAGTTACGTAATGTTTATGTTACCACTTTTAGGACATTTTGCCAAGTTACCCTTAGTCCAGGGCTTGAAGGGAAAATGTTTTCTTTCTGCAGAATATGCACATTTATATTTCCCAAACAGGTTATCTTTTAAACTTTTTCTTCTTTTATATTTTAAAATGTATTTAAGGGAAACGGGGATTGCAAAGGTGTACAGGAGGAGAATTTCAGGGTTGTTGGCTTATTATCTCAATTGTGATAGTTTCCTGTGTCAAAACAGATCACATTTTACACTTTTAAGTGTATGCAGGTTATTGTATGTTAGTTACAGCTTTTTAAGCAAAGTATTCAAAGTGTATTTAATGCCACAAAGGTATGAACACAGACAACACAGTGTTAAAATATGCTGTATGCAATTGAGTATAAAGAGATAAAAATGTAATAAAAATCCATGCGTTCTATCTCACCAAAAGTTGGAATATTACCAAAACTTGCATATGTTTATGAGTTTCTTATCTGTCTTATACCTCTGCCTGTCCTTACCGAGGTAATCATTTCAGTCTAGTGTATTTTGTTTACCATTCCCTTGCATTTTTTAAAAAAGTTTCATAACATAATGTCTGTGTGCTCAAACTGTGTGTTTAGTATGTTTTTCTTTTGAGCTTTTTTATAAAAAGAATATATGGCTGTAGTTCACTCGTTTTATTGCTCTGTTAATATAAAGATTAATATTGTGTTCATCTTCCACGACTCATGGGCCTTTAGCCCATGTCTTTGACTCTGTTTTGCTGTCACCAGCTGTGTCCCATGAACATTTCTTGTTTCCTGGCTCCTAGTACACAAGCGCAAGAGTCGCTTTAGAGTGAATGCAGATTTCATTGGGACATTTTAGGTATTCGGGTAAAATAGATTGAAATACTAGAAATAAATGAAAAACTTTAGGATTCTCTTTTATGTTTTAATGGCAAATTCATATCCATAGTAATTGGTTCATAGTTTTTGAACATCTGCATGAGAAACCAGGATTCCTGTCAGTCTGAATGAATGTTGTCCTTGGAAATCCCATGGTAAGAAGTCTGGCACTATTTGCTGTCAACTTTTTCACTGCAAAAATGTAAATACAGTAGAAAAAACACTTGATTGGGTATAAAATAAATCACTTTTCTGGGGTTCCCTTTCCCACTTTTTAATCTCTGGCAAGTTTCTTAAAACTTCTCTTGTGCCGTAATACACATGTGTAAAAGAAACCTGTCCTGAGGATAAACCTATTAAGCAGACTTTAGTTAAGTGAAGCACCTATCAAATGGCAGAGCTTTTAAGGAAAATGATTAGGGCCAAGGTATTATTCTCTGGAATTACATTGAGTGTGTCCTTTGGAACATTTTTGAGAAAGGCGTGTGGTGAGTATTGATCAGGATATGTTAGCAATACATTTAAGTACTTTTTATGCCACCCCCCACCCCCGCCTCAGATTTGGGATTTATTGTGTGAACAGCAACGCAAAGATAAATTATGAAGCAGTATTAACTTTCTGAAAATGGTGTGTGTATAAGTAATATGAGTTTATATATATATTTGAATAAACTTTTTTATAGGCATGAGAAGTGGTGTTTTTTGTTTTCTAAGGACAGTGCACGCAGCCTGCAGACAAGTGTCAGGAGGCTTTGTTTTGATAGGACTATTTTATCTTGCTTTAAAAAAACAAAAACGAACCTCAGTTTTGTATTTCATTATGAGGGCAGCTTTTTTCCCCCCTAAACCATCAGAAAAGTTAACAAAGAATGAGTAATTATTAATATTTTGGCAGGTATCCAACTAGTCTCTCTGTTTTTGTTTTTTTTATCCTAAACAATTAAACGTTGAATTCTAAACAGTACTAGGCTGCTTCTGTGTTCAAAACTTAAACCAAATATGATCCATCTCAACACCTTTGTTGTACATGGTATGGTGGTTGTAGTCACCTCACTGGTATCTTTGCTTCAAGGTTCTCTCCCTTTCCTGTGCAGAACAATTGTTTCAATGTGTAAATTAGATTATCTTATTCTCAGACTCAAAACAAATCCAGATTTTTTTATACTCTTGACCAACAGTGTCCAATGAAAATACAATAGGAGCTACAAATGAGAACTGCATAAGTAGTTAAACATTTTCTAATAGCCACATTTACAAAAGAAACAGGTGAAATATTTTTTAACCCAAAATACTGTGATTCAGCAAGTAGTCAGTATAAGAAATTAATAGGATATATTTTACTTGCCTTTTTTTAAGACCATCTTCACCATTGGTTGTGTGTTTTCCACTTAAGGTACCTCTTGGGCAAGACTTGTTTGTGGCTGATCTAGACTATTGGGCCCATCAGCCTCACAGGCTTATCTTATGCTGCTCACCCTGACTCGTGTACCCCCAGCAGTGCTGTATGCCAAACTTAGTTCTCTTAAAATTGTTCCTTCTGCCTGAACACCCAGTCGTGTTTTGCTCAAATGTCACTCCTTATGAGATGCCATCTCAGACCACTTTCCCTGTCAGCTGGCTACGTTACCTTCTTTGTGTCCTTTGAGAACCTAACATCTGAAGTGATTTTTCTGGTTATTGTCTGTATCCCCTGCTTGAAGTAAACTGCTTATGGGCAAGGATTTCCTCAGCTTTACTGTTCAGTTGCTCAGTCGTGCCTGACTCTTTGTGACCCCATGGACTGCAGCATGCTAGGCCTCCATCACCAACTCCCGGCGTTTGCTCAAACTCATGTCCATTGAGTCGGTGATGCCATCCAACCATCTCATCCTCTGTCGTCCTCTTCTCCTCCTGCTTTTTAAAAATCTTTCCCAGCATCAGAGTCTTTTCAAATAGGTCAGTTCTTCACATCAGGTGGCCAAAGTATTGGAGTTTCAGCTTCAACATCAGTCCTTCCAATGAATATTCAGGACTGATTTCCTTTAGGATGGACTGGTTGGAACTCCTTGGAGTCCAAGGGACTTTCAAGAGTCTTCTCCAACACCACACAGTTCCAAAGCATCAATTCTTTGGCGCTCAGCTTTCTTTATAGTCCAACTCTCACATCCATACGTGACTACTGGAAAAAATAGCTTTACTGTTAGGTCCCTATATATTGAAAATAAGATTTTTAAAAGGTACATGCCATTTCGTCTTATGAAAGTACTGTTAATTTAACTAGTCATTATTGTGTATAACTTCTTTATCCTTTTTTTCACTATTACAATGTGTTGAAGAACATCTTAAGAGCTACATCTTACCATGTATTTCTTATTTTTTTAGGATTCAGCCTGTCTTAAAATTGCTTAAAGTATATGAACATTTTTTTTTACTCATGAATACTGACAAATCTTATCTTAAAAGTTTGACTAACATTGCAGTATAAGTTGACCAAACCTGTACGAAGGTCGATGAAAAATATGAGAGAATACACATTTCCTCCCTATCTTTGCCAGAAATATTTTTCTTTCTTTTTCTTTTCATAAGATTTGTAATTTATTTCTTAGATTAATGAGTTATGATAATAGAGGTATAGGTTCTGGACATCTTCTGGTTTGTCTTTGGCTCATTGGGGTGGTGTTTATATTTAGAATAGCCACCCTTTGACTCATCCTACTAACATTTTCCCTTGCTCTTCATTAGCCTTTTGTTTATTTACTTTTTTAATAATTAAAAATTTTTGTCTTTTAGGAAGTTTAGGTTAATAACATTGTTTTTACAGCTTCTACTTTCATAGTTCATGAGCTCTCCTACCCAGATAGCTGTTTTCTTCTGGTTCTTCGTGGTTTCATTTTTCACCTCTCTCTCTTCTGTTCATCCATAAGATTTATTTTGACATAATATGTGAAGTGAAAGAATTGTCCTTAGTTTTCCTTAGTAATCAGTTATTTTAGCTCCATAAAAGAAACCTTTTTCTTTTGCCTTCAAATAAAACTGCCTTTGTCATATACTAAATACATTTATGTTTGGTTCTTTTTAGCTTTTATTCAGTGTCAGTCAGTGCACGTTGTTTTAGTACCTGGGAGTAATGTGTTTTCCTTTTGTTATTGTTAAGTCTTACCATCCTCTTCCCCGCACTCCCGTTTTTAGTTGTTGCTTTGTTAGTCCTTGAGTTTTTAGTTGATTCCTTAGGGTCTTCAGGTTTTTGGTCTTGAATTTTTTAATTTAGAAAATACTGTTATTTCTACTTAATGTTTTATGTTGTATAATGAAAAAAATTTAATGCCATTAAGTTTTCCTTTGAGCCTAGTTTAGGTATTTTTTCCTTTAAATTTAACCTGTAATAGCTTTATTAAAATCCCTGCTGTTGGAGTTTTCATTCAGCTGTTCTCTATGCTACTTGGGCATTGTGCTAAGTGTTGAAGAGACAGAGGTGAATGATACAGGATCTTTGCTGTCATGGAGTTTACTGTCCGTTGGAAAAGCTAAGCTGTTAACAGACCACTGCATAGTTTGCAGATTTTGACAGCTGCTGGGAAGGAGAGAAGTGTAGGGTGTCCTGATAAAGATTGGAAGGTGCTAGTTGGGATGTTTGTTCTGAGAATGTAACGTTTAAAGTTAGTGATGGTATATGTGTTTGGGAAGTTTTCTTAACTTCCCCAGTCTGTCACAACATTAAAAAAAAAAAAGTGACACACTGAATTAGTTCTGTAAACATGTTTTGTAAAAATTGTCTTGCAAACAGGTTCAAGCCCCAGTCCCATCCCCTCCACGCCATATCCTCCAGTTGGATTATTGCCTCAAATCCTATCTGGAAAAGAAATTTTACAACTGTGATTCTGACTTACAAGATTAAAAAAATACTGGGGCAAGTTTCCCGAGTAAAAGGGACAAAAAAGAACTTGGCTCAATTTAGGTGACCAGAGATTGGAATGGCTGGAGTTTACTGCGTGAAGGGAGTGGGGTTATTGCAAGACTTATTTCCAAGTGCTAAGACTCCTTGTGCTTCACCACCTTCCTATCCTATTTGTAGTCTGTGATCCGAATTGGTCACTTACAAATAACCTGGATTATTTTGCTCCTCATTATTTCTACTGTATTTTCACTTTCTTCCCACTTAGGATCTTTGCAAAGGCTGTCCGCATTTGCTAAATTGTGATTTCCTTCGGTGAATTAACCCTTAATGCTGGCAAAACAGGTTAAGTTCTCTGTTGGCTATATTTACTCATTTCCCATTGGACATTTCTTTTGTAAATACTTGTAACAACTGCAATTCATTAAATGCATGTGATTTATTTCTGCAGTCTTTTTCTCCTAGAGCTGTACTTTTCAATCTTGTAGTTACTAGCCACTTGTGGCTATTTAAATTAACTAAAATTAAATAATGTAAAAAATTCATATCCTCCATTTAGTCACATTTCTGGGGCTCAGTATCCATATGCAACTAGTGGTTATTACAGTGGACAGCAGAGATAGAGTCTTGTGCAGTAATGAAAATTTATCTTAATTTCTGAATAGTCATGTGGCTAAAAGCTACAGTATTTAAGTAGCTACATCTGGCTATAGAAATATGGCAAGTCTGAATTGAGATGTGCTGTAAGTATGAAATATAAGCTTGATTTCTAGCACAAAAAAGGGAAAAGAGCTCAATTTTTAAGATATTGATTACATGTTGAAGTAATGCTACTTTACATATTTCCTGTTAAAGAAAATATTTATGACAGTTAATTTAACTGTATTGTAGTGTTTTAATGTGGCTACCAGAAAGTTGAAGATTGCATGTGACTCGAGTTATTTTCTAGGTGGTCACCACTGGTCTGACTCTAGACCGTAAGTTTCTACAATGGAGGGACAATTCACTATGGCGTTCACAGCAGCCAGTGGTGACCAGCATATATATAGTAGGTGTTCAAAATGTTTGATGAATGAATAAGCTTTTCAATAGGTAGAAAGCATTACCTATTCAACTTTTGCTTTTTAAAATTGTTGGTTTTCTTCTGCACTATAATTTAAAATTTTTTCCTATGACTGGTGAGAAAAGAAGCTTTTCTTTTGATAGCTAAATAAAGAACTGTCCTTATTAAATAATTGCTGTGCATCATTCATCTTTTGGTTATGTTTTTCTGGCTTTAGGCTGCTAACCAGAGAGGGAATTTAAAGTCTGCCAACCTGTTTTCTGTCATTTTTATTTGTGTAGCAGTTTACTTAAGATGAATGATTGTGTGTTGTTTGGCACGTGAAAATTCTTGACTATTAAATCTAAATAATTGAGGACTATGTATGAATGCTTTTCTTTTACTTATACTTTGGTCTCCATATTATGATCCCTGTTCCTTTTTAATTTACATTTATTGGTGACCTTGTCTGTTTCTTTAGACTTAGAACAATTTACTGTCTTACAGAAAGCTATCTCTTTTTAAGCTTGGTTTATGCTTTTTTACCTGTTTATTTCCTACATGTTTCCTTTGTGTTTGGTAGTCTGCTGAATGGGCCCTCACTGGCCCCCTCCTTCTCCCCCATACCCACTTTGTATTTTTTTCTCTTAATGAGAAGATAATCATCAGGAGTTGCAAACTCAAATACATACCTCACTTCTGTATGTTTTTCCTCCATCAGTTGATGGTTTTCAGACTTTATCCTTAGTGACCCTAGTCTTGTTTTGCTATTGTCACCAGCTACCTTTCACCAGCTGCTGCCTTAACTACCTCTTTCACTCAGGGATATTACTGCCAAGGAATAATTTCTGTTGTAGGAAGAATATTTTGAACCATTCTCAGTCCCTAAAAATTCCATGGAAGTTTTCCCCCTGCTCTGAACGTATCAAAGGTTATTCCTAATAGTCTAGGTATTGCCTTTTTATATAGTTTTTATATAGGGTCTTCTTAATAGTAAGTGAAATGAGACCAAGTTGTTTAGTGGCTTGGTCTCTTCTAAACTGTTTTCAGTTGATAGATTTGTGAAAACCTCTGAACTCTCACAAAGAGTACACCCTTTGAATACTTGATGTTGGAAGAGTGATGTCACAAGCAATCAGGGAGTCTTGAGGAAGCCTTGACCCTTTTGCCGCCTCCCTGTTGCCAGGAAGCAGAGTTACTTTCAGATAACCTCAGTTATGGTATTGCTCTCTTTTTAGTTATTTTTTCTGTTGTTTTTTTCTATTGCGGATTTAGAAGAGGAATAAAATACTCTTACTTTTAATCTGTAAGCCACCTAAAATGATATTTGTCAACTTGAAGTTCTTTTAAATAGGTCCTAGTGATCTTTGAACCATCTGGAATAGTTCAGTCTATATTTCAATCTATATTTTCTTTTGGTTATAAATGGAGAGGATTTTGGTGTTAGTGTATGTTCTATGTCTTTGTTGTACACAAATAGTTAACTTTGATGTTAGATCAAAGGTTCATTTGGTTCCCATAGCTGAATTCTAATTTTATGTTTGCCAAATTTTAAAAGTAAAATGTTTGCTGTCTCTTTTTCTATAACCCCATAAAATTTTGGCCATCTAAAACTGTTTTATGATGTAACTCAAGTTTGATGCTGTAACTCAAATTGTGTATTTTTCCTATCGTCTCCTCCTGTACCTCTTCTCCTCCCAGGGTCTTTTTGCATGTGTTGTCCACACAGTGGGAAGAAAACCTGAACTTGACTTGTGAAGTGCTGGGCATTCAAAGCTGTGAATCCTTGCAAAGGATCTTGGGACTGGACCTCTGTGAATTGGCTCTTTCAGTTTGTCCACTTAAAAGGCATAATAGATTATGCAGCTGTTTGGGCTTCTGTGGGGTATTACTCCATATTCATGTCTAGTTGCAATTATGTGCATTTTCAGTTTCTTACAAAGACTTCCCTTTGTATTCAAAATAAGTTTGTTGGCTTTATGTTGTTTTAATGTATGAATTTTCTTTGAGGAAAAATGCTTGCAAGATTTTTAACTCAGAAAATGAAATTTCAATGAAAAATTCTTATGTAAAGTAACTGAAAGTATATTTTAAGAAGGAGCTACTCTGATTTGTTTTAATCTTGAATTTGTTTTTATAAGTCAATTTTTGGTAGAGGTGGACTACTCTTTAAATTTGTCATTCAATCAGATAATGATGAATGTCAGAGTAACAGTTAACGGATCAAACTCCTAAAAACATAAACGGTTCTAATTTAAGCATATAGCAAATTTTAAAATACAGCCAATTTTGTAATGTACAAAGTGACCAAAGATCTTTGTTCAAAAGTCAGAATCTCTTTAGAATCTCTATAGTAAAAATAACATTTAATGTAACATATATATTTTAAGAGGAGGATACCCTTCAGCTCTCCCTTAGGGTTACTATGCCACCTTAGGTTAATATCTCAGTAGGATGCAAAATAGTGTCCAGTTTTCTTTTAAAAAAGCTAAAAAAGAAAATGACTTGAACCATCCTGAAGCTTATACTTGAACATGTTCATTAGAACAAGTTGTCTTCTTTTGTTTTTGCAATGGATAAGCATTAACCTTGCAAAACTTGACATCAGACCTGTAAGTGTGGTGACATAGAAATAATATTTGCCTCATTTTTCTTCAGTTTTAAATAGAAATATCAGTCTGATGTCACTGAAAATTTTACTCTGTTCTTGTGATATTGTATTTGATATCTTAGAAATTTTTGTATTCAATATTTTAGTGCTGTGTATTTTCATTTAAGATGTAGTTTTATGTTTTAAGTCTTAGAGAAAATAGTATTTTGTTCTCATTAGCAAAATTTTTGTGGTGGATTTCTGTTGGTGTTTTAGAATTTTCATACCAAATGTGAACTCTATTGAAAAAGGAATTTTGTCTTTATAAAGCATAACTTCACTCTCAGGCTCTGTAAAAAAAAAAAATCAAATAATTTCGTTTAAAAGCATTGTATTTTAAACGCTTGGTCACTGAACTGCAAATTAACACTTCTTCTGTGAGATTTTCATTGCTGTTACTTGGTTTATTTATCTTTTACCTAGACAAAAGAGTAAGCAAATAGTATATGATGGGAAAACTGAAACATTACCTACTGTTTCTTTAAGAAACCAGCTTATCCAGGGGGTTTTAGTATGTTTAACCTAACCTGCTAGCAAGGAAAAGTTCTTTAAAATAATGGATATTAGCCGTATCCAATCACAATTATCAGTTTCACTAACAGGGAGGAGGTTTTACTCTTCAGCCACTAGAATTGGAGAAGGTGGAGCTTGGTATTCAGGTTTGGTTGCTTTGGAGTACAGCTTCAAGTGAAGTTAATCTAAGGTGAAGCAAACAGAAAATTGTGGAGGTTTTGTTGGTAGGATTTTTGTTCTAATCTTTTAATGGTCCTTTATTTTACACTTTTGCTGCTTTGTGCTTCTGTGTATGCTAGCTTTTGTCATTGTTGCTATTTTCTGATGCAAACTGAACATTAAAATTAAGCAGGGTAGCAGAACAAAAGGGCTGTTTGGACAGGAAATAGGTGTTCAGAGAATCAAACTTGACTTTCTTTTATCATTATTTTTCGTTCAGAATTTAAGTGTCATTAAAAAATACTTGCATAAAAATCATCTCCAGTAACAGTCTTTTCTCTCGGATTGGATGTTTGAAGAGTCATTTGTCAGTTTTTACAAATGACATCTAGAGGAGGAGGTCTGTTTATGTCATTTTCCTTAAACTTAAGATGTGAAGTTGCTAAAAGACAGATATATGTGGTAGGTTTAAAGGTGTCCTTTTTAGAGAATTGAAATGCCAACTGTTAATTTTTTTTTACTCCCCAACATACATCCCCCCCTTTTAAACTTCAGTGTATTTTAAATCTACTAATGTGTTGGCGCTTTTTAGTATGCTTATAATTGTAGTTTTGCTTTTTTAAAAGATCATAGATTCATTTTATATAGAACAAGGTAAAACTTTGTCCTCCTTTCAAACTTCATTTCTTTCAAGGTGGACATAAAGCAATCAACACCCTTTTGAAACAGGAAATGAATGAATTTATATTTTTAAGAAGTATAGATAGGCTGCCGATACTTAAAAAGTGTCTATAAATCTATTGACATTTCTTACTTAAGAAATAATTTTACTGTGTTTCAGTACCAGAAGTTTCCTTTAGAGGCCCTTGTTTTTATATTGTTGCTCTTTGATCTCATAGAAATTAAGGTATAGAATAATTTGAATAATTGGCTCAAATGCCACCTAAGCGTTTCAGTCAGTATACTTGTATTTACTATGCTGCTTCTTTCAGATCACGCAAAAGGTTTTAAATTAATGCTTTCTGCTCCATCTATTGCATAAGCAATACTAAATAGTAATGAAATCAAGAAGAGTCACCCAAATATCCACAAGATTGTTGGGAGGTGGTCTTCTTTCCCTGTTCTATTCTGTACCTTATCATATTCTTATATTTTCCCCATGACTATTAATAAAGACAGTTTTCTATTTTTTATCAAGCTGTATCATCTATTATTAAAATTGTTTTCATTTCATTTGCTATAGAATTCTCTTAGGTTAATGGGCCCTTAGTCTACGTAGTTTTTTGCCTGTTTTACATTTAGATTGTTCCTAATTTTTCACCATTTTAAATGGTATTGCTGAACAAACCTCTTTGTGTAAATTTTAAGATATTTTCCTCTATATTTCTTTTGGGAAAATCCCCTAGAGTGGACTTACCTAGATCAAAGGCTATAAACACTTCAGTAGCCAAATTGCTTTTGAGAAAGGTTATTCCAGTTTATATTGCCACCAGAAAAATGTGCTTCAAAATTTCTCTAATGGGTAGCCCCTAAGTGTTCTCATTAAAGTGTACCCCTGAAGGTGTCTGACTTGTTGATTAGTTTTTGCCTAAACTAATAGGCTGTTTTAAATTCTGTTTTCCAAGATATAGATGAATCTGAATCCATTTTCTGGACATTAAAATCAGCTGAAGGAAATTGGGAGAATTATTACCTACTTAAGTGAGCCATTATGTCTTTGTTGGTTGTATTGTATGTGTTGCTATCAGTTAAGTACAGGGCTTGATGTTTTACGTTGGAATTGTTGCTCACACAAGTTTTCCTTAGTACGTGTTTCTTCTGGTAACACATATCAGAGGATTTTCTTCTCAAGAAAAACATCAGAAACATTTTTAGAGAGGGAGCTGTAATACTTAAGGTTAATCTGAACAGATATGAATAGCCTTTGTCACTTTGTGCATTTCTGATTTTTTAAGTACAATATAGAAACAGATCTATGTTATAGATCTAGGTTTTAAAATATTAGCACTTTTCTAGTGTTTCAGTTGAAGGTAGGATGACTTTATATACACATAGTGTGTTACTAGTCCTGTGTTCTTCCCATTTGTTTTTAAGAGCATTCTTTGGCAATAACTACTGCATTGGTATATGCTTGGCAGCTAGTCTGTTAAATAGAATAGGCTAGGATAGTCAGGATGTGACCTTGTTAACTAATGTTCCAGAATAAACTTTAAAANACTGAACTGAACTGAACTAGCCGTTTGACCTGAGCAAGTTCCGTAATCTCACTAAGCCTCAGTTCCCTCATTTCTGAAGTGGAGATGGTAATAATCCTACTTGTAAGGGATATTATTGTGAAGACTGGAGGAGACATTGCAGGTAAAGAATTTATCATGGACCCTCTCATTTCTCTTCTCCTCTGTCCTACTACTCTGATTTAGCTACAAGCTTCTGGTTTCTCCTTGCCCATGCCCATGATCTTTTACTGGCAGAGTTGATGAGACATCTAAGTGAATTTCTAGACAGTTAGCAAAGAGAGACCTTTTAGGAGAAAGGTCTGGAATAGACTCATGTTTTGAAGACATTTGCACAGAGCTGCTACTAAGAGCTTTGAAACTTGAACGTTGTACATAAGGAGACAAATTGCATGTGATGAGGTACAGGTTCAGGACCCACACACTTTTGGACATTTCAGTTTTCAAGTATTTCTTTATTGGCTTCTCAACTTTTGAAATATTTCAGAAATACCAACTTTGTCGCATCCATAAAATGCAGAGTCACATACCTGGAAGTAGTATAGAAATTTCAGGTAGTCTGATATTTCTGCCCATTTCCTGCACCCTTTCTGAAGGTACTTTTTTTTTCAGTAAAATATTCTATCTTGTTAGATCACGTATCCTAGGTTTTGATTCAGAAGATAACGGTCATCATAAGTGTGACCCCATTTAACATGGATGAGGAAGAGAAATCATCAAAGGAATTAATTCCAAAGTAAGATTTGATTAATGTTGTATTGTCTTTTTAGTCAGTAAGATGTCAGACACTAATCACTAGGTGATTGATTTATCAGAGATGATGGGTAAAGGGAGATGCACCTGAAATCAGAGGAAGTGTATATGCTAATGAGAGAAAGTGTAAAAAAATCACAAGAATCTGTGATGAATCTAGATGTTTAATTGCTGATTTGTATATAATTAAACTCCAAGCCATATTTTATCCTTTTAATGATTTGGATAATTTTCTCAGAATAATTATCCCTTTGAAGGAAATGGGTTGCCAGGACTTCTTGTCTGATTCCTTTAACAGAATGAGTTCCATGTAGATAAAAATCTTAATATTATTCTTTATGGTGCTGTCTTCCTATGAAAATCAGGAGTAAAATATTCTAGAAAAATAGCACAGAACCTTGCTGATTTGTCACCAATATCCTTGGTTTGGTTGTCTCTTAATAAGGAACAGATTCTTGGACTTTTCCTGGTGATTCAGTGGTTAGGACTCCCACACTTCCACTGCAAGGGACTAAGGTTCAGTCCCTGCCTGGTTAGGAAACTGAGATCATGCATGCCTTGTGGTACAGCCCAAAACAAAGAAATGGTCCCAATTATAGGTATCTGTAACTGAGTGTTAGAATTTTACATTGTAGAATTTAAATTTTTACTGTCTGATAACAGTGAGGAAGCTTACTTCTCAAAACCAAATCAGTTCCAGTGATTATTCAGTTGACATTTTGGGATGGAAGCTGTTTTATATTTTCAGTACCATAATTCTTAAAATGAGAGTGCTGTGTAAGTTGAGGATGTGTGTTAATAAAGAGAGAACAGTATCCTGGCTTGCTGCTTGTGTTTGCTTGATTTCACATTTATGGTCCATCTTAAGAGAAAACAGGGGCTTCCCAGGTGGTGCTAGTGATAAAGAACCTGCCTGTCAATGCCAGAGAGATAAGTGACTACGGTTTGATCCTTGGAGGGGAGGATTCCCTGGAGGAGGAAATAGCAGACCACTCCAGTAGTCCTGCTTGGAGAATGGATGAGGAGCCTGGCAGGCTACTATCCATGGAGTCGCAAAGATTTGGATACAACTGAAGTGACGTAGCACAAAGACAAAACAAAAAAATGTATATATGAATAACACAGAAACAAATATATTTCATACTAACCAGAAATCTTGCATGTAAAATGAGTCTAAAGTGGCTGTTAGTTTTTTTTTTTTTTTTTTAAGCTAAAGGGAAGGAAACTTGAGTGTTCATTAACAGGAAAAAGAATTATTTTGTATTGCAGGTAAAATATTTTTTTCATTACCTGTCATTTGTTAGACCTAGCTCCTTAAATAGTTAGAAGAGATAAAAAGGTATTAAGTAATGTTCAGAGTACATAGGTAGCAAGATAATTGTACCCCAGAGCTTCTCTAAGGTGTTAGCCCCAGCTGAACATTTTTAAATGATCATAATCCCAGGAGGTCTAATTATTTCATAATTCACATTTGCTTAATTGGAATGTGTGTATTGAATGGACATTCCATCTTTTCAAGGGAAACCTTTATTGCATAGTTAGTTGGTTTTAGAAGTTTAGAAAAAGCAGGGAAAGAAACCACATTAACCACAGAAGTTATTCTCTGCAAAATACACCCACCTTGGAATAATACTGGCATAATGGCATAATTTGTTTTATGAAATCAGACATTTGTATACCTGTCGCATGTGTATGCTAGGTCGCTTCAGCCGTGTCTCACTCTTTGAGACTCTCTGGACTGTAGCCCACCAAGGCTCCTCTGTCCATGGGATTCTCCAGGCAAGAATGCTGGAATGGGTTGCCTTTTCCTCGTCCAGGGATTCTTGTGACCCAGGGATTGAACTCATGTCTCCTGTGTCTCCTGCATTGCAGGCGGATCCTTTACCACTGAGCCACTCACTGGGGAAGCCCCACATGTCACATATGTTACCTTTTTAATTAAAAAAAACAGAAAAGCTCATAAAATCCTTAGTTGTTTATGAGAAATAGACATGTTGAAGGACTTGTTTTGTCTCTTCCATTAGTACAGGAGGGTAACACTGACAGCATTCTCATGTGGTTTGGTTCTCACCCTCTGGAAAGGATAGAAGCAGAGTGTGTGATGCCAGGGTGCTTTTTTCTCTCTAAAATATTTGTTTTCTCATTGGGGTGCCTGTATCTTTTTGAATTAGTGTTTATATTTATATGTGTATATATCCTATATAGAGTGGAGTTGCTGGGTCATAGGATAGTTCTATTTTTAGTTGTTTGAGAAACCACATGTCTTCCACAGTGGCTGCATCAATTTACATTCCCACCAATAGTGTATGTATGAGGGTTCCCTTTTCTCCACATCCTCTCCAGCATTTGTTGTTTGTGTCCTTTTTGTTTGATGATGGCCATTCCTGTTGACAGGTGTAAGGTGATATAATCTCATTGTACTTTTGATTTGTGTTTCCTGGTGATTAGTTGTATTGAGCATTTTTTCATATGCCTGTTGGCCATCTGCATTTCCTTTATGGAAAAATATGTATTCAAATCCTCTGCCCATTTTTTAATCTGGTTGGTTGTTTTTTTTAATGTTGAGTCATATGAACTGTTTATATTATTTGCAAATATTTTCTCCCATTCAGTACTCTTGTCTTTTCATTTGGTCGATGGTTATTTTTCCTTTGCTATCCATAAAAGCTTTTAAGTTGAATTAGGTCCCGTTTGTTTATATTCGCTTTTATTTCCTTTGTCTTAGGGGATGGATTAAAAAAGAATTGCTAAAATTTAGGTCAGAGAGTGTTCTGACTATGAGGAAAACCCAAGACTTTTTAAACTTGCTTATCTCTTGAAATTTTGAATCATACTTTCCTTGGTCTTGGGTTTTTCTGGTGACTCAGAGGTAGAGAATCCACCTGCCAATGCAGGAGATGCAGGTTCAATCCCTGAGTCAGGGAGATCCTCTGAAGAAGAAAATGGTAATCCACTCCAGTATTCCTTCCTGAAAAGTACCATGGACAGAGGAGCGTGGTGGGCTGCAGTCCATGGAGTTGCAAAGAGTCGGACACAACATAGCGACTAAACAACAAAAACAACAAATCCTCGGTCTTTGATACTATATGACTTAAAGCCAGGTTCTTGGGACTTTTAACTTTGCTGGCAGTATTTTGAGGCTAATATTGGAACTAGTTGGACTTCATCCAGCAGATTTGAGACAAATAAGGAGCTGTTATAGGGCCCATTGTTGATGAAGTAGATAAAATTTCATGCTAAATGGCTTCAAAGAGTAGGGTGCCTAGCAGTTTATTTTGTGTTTTATAACTGTGCATAGAAACAGAAGAGGAAAGTCTGATCTTGGAATGGCATGTATCCTAACAGGAGCTTAAAATTATCAAAATGATCTCTATGTATTATTGAAACAAGATCCAATGCAGATTTGTGTGTTGACTTCTAAGTAGTTTTAAAGTTAATGTTCTGCTTTTTTTTCTTAATATAGGGAGACTTGAAACTTACTGGTGGTTTTTTCAGCTTCTGAAGTAGTGAGAAGATACATGTAGGATATTTTAATGGTGTGGGAAAGGGACTACTTTGATTTTACTTAAAGGGAAAGTTGCTCAGTCATGTCCAACTCTTTGCAACCCCATGGACTAATACATAATACAGTCCATGGGGTTCTCCAGGCCAGAATACTGGAGTGGATAGCCTTTCCCTTCTCCAGGGGATCTTCCCAATGCAGGGATCAAACCCACGTCTCCTACATTGTAGGCAGATTCTTTACCACCTGAGCCACAAGGGAAGCCCTTCATTTTACTTATATAGGGCTTCCCTAGTGGCTCAGATGGTAAAGCGTCTGTCTGCAATGCAGGAGACCCGGGTTCGATCCCTGGGTTGGGAGGATCTCTTGGAGAAGGAAATGGCAAACCACTCCAGTATTCTTGCCTGGAAAATCCCATGGACCACGGAGCCTGGTAGGTTGCCGTCCATGGGGTTGCAAAAAGTCGGGACACGACTGAGTGACTTCACTATAGTAATAATATCTTTCCTAAATGACCTATCAGTTCAGTTCAGTCGCTCAGTCGTGTCTGACTCTTTGCGACCCCATGAATCGCAGCACGCCAGGCCTCCCTGTCCATCACCAACTCCCGGAGTTCACTCGAACTCACGTCCATCAAGTCGGTGATGCCATCCAGCCATCTCCTCTGTCATCCCCTTCTCCTGCCCCCAATCCCTCCCAGCACCAGAGTCTTTTCCAATGAGTCAGCTCTTGGCATGAGGTGGCCAAAGTATTGGAGTTTCAGCTTTAGCATCATTCCTTCCAAAGAACACCCAGGACTGATCTCCTTAGAATGTACTGGTTGGATCTCCTTGCGGTCCAAGGTACTCACAAGAGTCTTCTCCAGCACCACAGTTCAAAAGCATCATTTCTTCGGCACTCAGCTTTCTTCAAAGTCCAACTCTCACATCCATACAAGACTACTGGAAAAACCATAGCCTTGACTAAATGGACCTTTATTGGTAAAGTAATGTCCCTGCTTTTGAATATGCTATCTAGGTTGGTCATAACTTTCCTTCCAAGGAGTAAGTGTCTTTTAATTTCATGGCTGCAATCACCATCTGCAGTCATTTTGGAGCCCAGAAAAATAAAGTCTGACACTGTTTTCCACGGTTTCCCCATCTATCTGCCATGAAGTGATGGGACCAGATGCCATGGTGTTCATTTTCTGAATGTTGAGCTTTAAGCCAACTTTTTCACTCTCTTTCACGTTCATCAAGAGGCTTTTTAGTTCCTCTTTGTGCCATAAGGGTGGTGTCATCTGCATATCTGAGGTTGTTGATACTTCTCCTGGCAATCTTGATTCCAGCTTGTGCTTCCAGTCCAGCGTTTCTCATGATGTACTCTGCATATAAGTTAAGTTAGCAGGGTGACAGTATACAGCCTTGATGTACTCCTTTTCCTATTTGGAACTAGTCTGCTGTTCCATGTCCAGTTCTAACTGTTGCTTCCTTGGAACTCGTCTGCTGTTCCATGTCCAGTTCTAACTGTTGCTTCCTGACCTGCATACAGGTTTCTCAAGAGGCAGGTCAGGTGGTCTGGTATTCCCATCTCTTTCAGAATTTTCCACAGTTTATTGTGATCCACACAGTCAAAGGCTTTGGCATAGTCAATAAAGCAGAAATAGATGTTTTTCNTCATGATGTACTCTGCATAGAAGTTAAATAAGCAGGGTGACAATATACAGCCTTGACGTACTCCTTTTCCTATTTGGAACCAGTCTGTTGTTCCATGTCCAGTTCTAACTGTTGCTTTCTGACCTGCATACAGATGTCTCAAGAGGCAGGTCAGGTGGTCTGGTATTCCCATCTCTTTCAGAATTTTCCACACTTTATTGTGATCCACACAGTCAAAGGCTTTGGCATAGTCAATAAAGCAGAAGTAGATGTTTTTCTGGAACTCTCTTGCTTTTTCCATGATCCAGCAGATGTTGGCAATTTGATCTCTGGTTCCTCTGCCTTTTCTAAAACCAGCTTGAACATCAGGAAGTTCACAGTTCACGTATTGTCATTGCCGCTAGAGGAAAGCAATTAGCTAGTATATTAATCTTATTTTCTACAATCTTGCTATAATTGTTTATTGGTTCCAGGAGGTCTTTTTTTTTCCTTGTCAATTCTTTTGATTTTCTACAGAGACAATCAGAACAATCACTTAAAAAAAATTATACCCTGCTTTGCTCCTTATCTACCGAATGAGATATTTTGTTGGGAGAGAAGGATCTGAGGAGGGAAAGACCCATCACCCTATGAAAGTGCACAATTATTATAAAAATTCAATATACTTACACTGTCTTGAAAGACAATGTGTACCTTAGACCATTCTTTTCCCTAGAAACACAATGCACCCTGAACTACTCTTGGCATGGAAGACGTATCTGTGTTGGGGCTTGGTGGGCTCAGTCATCGGGAAAGGGGTTGCTGCTGGAGGCTAAGACCTTGGCTTCTGGGGAGCTGTGGCTGTCAGAGCTGCCCAGATCTGCAGGAGGCAAAAGCCTGATGTCCTGGGGTCAGCAATGGCAGCTCCTCTCCACGCTGGGTCTTTTTCTAGCAGCCAAGACAGGGCCCAGAGGAGTATCCAGTCTACGGGCCCACAGTTTCTCTATATCTGTTTGGCATAAAATAGCAGCTTCCAGACAGAAAAAAATCAAAACCAACAAAACCCCTCCCCCCAAAACCCCTGAGGCTGTCAAAAACATCCATTTTTTGTAGTACCTGTTGTTTTCACCTGGGGTGATCTTTAGCTCACAGCGTCTTGATATCTCTTCGAAGCACTATTCTTTCCCAGCTCAGCCAAAAGGACAGACTTCTCCAGGGTGGCAGAAGTGGTCATGTGACCTTAGCTTGACCAATCAGCGTATCCCACTGGCTTGGCCTCTGTGATTGGTTCAAGGATGGGCCTGGCTCTCCAGCTGGGCCAATGAGAATCTACCTCAGGACTTTTGTTAGAACTTCCTTGGGCCCCTACAAGTGTGCCCTTTCTGGTGGGGATTATCAAATGCCATCCTCGAGCTGGGATTGGGAGGCAGGCACCCGAGGCAGAGGCTGGGAGCCTGCCTGAGAAGATACCACATGGAGGAGAGCACAGCCAGGAAGTGGGAGAGAAACTGGGAGAGAAACTGGGGTGTGACATGGTTGTCTGANGACCTTTTCCAGTCCTGTGGCCACTGCTTAGTTTTCCAAATTTGCTGGCATATTGACTGCAGCACTTGTACAGCATCATCTTTCAGGATTTGAAATAGCTCCACTGGAATTCCATCACCTCCACTAGCTTTGTTTGTAATGACGCTTTCTAAGGCCCACTTGACTTCACATTCCAGGATGTCTGGCTCTAGGTAAGTGATCACACCATCGTGATTATCCGGGTCGTGAAGATCTTTTTTGTATAGTTCTTCTGTGTATTCTTGCCACCTCTTCTTAATATCTTCTGCTTCTGTTATGTCCATACCATTTCTGTCCTTTACTGAGTCCATCTTTGCATGAAATGATCCCTTGGTATCTCTAATTTTCTTGAAGAGATATCTAGTCTTTCCCATTCCGTTGTTTTCCTCTATTTGTTTGCATTGATCGCTGAGGAAGGCTTTCTTATCTCTCCTTGCTATTCTTTGGAACTCTGCATTCAGACGGTTATATCTTTACTTTTCTCCTTTGTTTTTTGCTTCTCTTTTCACCGTTATTTGTAAGGCCTCTCCAGACAGCAGTTTTGCCTTTTTGCATTTCTTTTCCATGGGAATGGTCTTGATCCCTGTGTCCTGTACAATGTCACGAACTTTCATCCATAGTTCATCAGTCACTATTAGATCTAGTCCCTTAAATCTATTTCTCACTTCCACTATGAGTTACATTAAATTCTTAAAAAGAATATCATAGAAACTGGAAAGTTTTAAACACAGACTTGTCATTTGGCATACTATTTTTAGATTGTTATAGATTAATCTGCCGGTTGTTTAATGGCTTGGAAAGGGGAAAGGAACTAATTTAAACTGGATTAGTGTGTTCTACACTGTTAAAGCATTCCCAGATTCTAAAAATTAAAGATGGAGATACTGGTAATTTGATTTTTACATGGGTGATTGAATTTCATGTAATTGATATATAATGGTTCAGGGCTTGTTTTTGTGATGTGGGTAAATGTAAGTCAAGTGTTAATCCATTAGATAAATATTTGAGTGCCTGGAACACCTGTTATATGTAGGTGTGCCAAATACTAGAAATACAGAGGTTAGCAAGACAGATGGTTCCTAAAATATATCGTTATCAGAATATAGTGGGCTGAATTACATGGTCTAACTTTGACCACAAAAGTGACTTGTGTATTAACATGTCTTGGAGCCGTTTTTCATTTCTTTCTATAGCACTCCCTTTCTATTCAAAGTCGGGACCTGTATAGTACAGAAGAGCTAAGGGAAATATGGCAAATACAGATAAAGGTTCATGATTTGTCATGTCCTATATTAGGGGTTTGCTGGAAATTCATATGAAGACCATGTTGATCTGACTTAATAAAGCCTCTGAAGTGAGCTGCATTTTCTGACTCACATGTGTATGTGTTACAGTCTCCTTGGCAGTGTAGGTTAAGAGTTGATTTAGAAGCATATAGGAAAATTTGCTCCCTGTCCTCCAAAATACATACATAGGTATACATACAGATGCTCATGTGCACGTCCCATATTTGAGCTAGAGATTTTAGGTTTAAAATTGGATTAAATTTTTAGGTTTGAGTTGGTCATATTTCATTCACAGTATGAGTTGTTATGATCTTTTTATTATAACAGTGTTTACCTGCAGCATTTAGGGAATTGAAGTTTTGAATTTAGATCAGAGGAAAAGTTTGTAGAGCTAGCAGATAGGTTTGGTAGGGGAGAGTATTTGACACATGCTACCTGAGAAAAAGGGAGAGAAGGCAGGGTTTGGGATAAAATAATTTTGCCTGTTTTATAGTTGTGTAGAATCCATACTAGAAGGGGTTAGATCCCTGGGTGGGGAAAATCCCCTGGAGAAGGAAATGGCTACCCATTCCGGTATTAACACCTGGGAAATCCCATGGACAGAGGCGCATGGTGCTCTACAGTCTCTGAGGTCACAAAGAGTCAGGCACAATTTAGCGACTAAACAACAGTTCTACAAGTGCCTATTCAAGTGCCTTTTTTTAAACAAGGTAGTGTTTGGTGCTATATCAAAGATTAATCTGATATAGAGCTTGCCTGAAAGAAGGCCACGGTTCAGTAACAGTGCTCCTGACTTGGGATTAGCTTAAGTACCAGTGAGCATTCTACCAGTTAGGTTGCTCATACCTGACAGAGGGTGTATCCAGATTAGTATAGGAGACTAAAATTCATCCCTTCTTCTTTGTGCTGACTCTTCAGTTTTTCCTCCAGTTCCTGCCTTTGTCTCTTTTAGGCTGTGAGGAAGGTGATGTGTTTTTCTGTTCCTTTTCGAGATGAACTGTTTGTGAGATTTCCCACTAGAGAGACTACTGTTCTGGGCCTCCTGACAAGTAAAACAAAAATGGAGTATGGGCATAGGATGCAAATAATGATTGTATAGTCAAAGCTGTGCTCTTAATAGCTCTTGCCGTCTTACAGAGACGGACTCTTACAGTTAGTAAAAGACAATTGAAGACAAGTTAAAGTGAGAGAGAGTGTGTTACGCCATTGGAGAGAAAGGAGAAGATGAAATCAGTGAAGTGGTATGTCACTGTCAGGATTTTCTTCTTTCTTGCCTATGTTCCTTTATTTTCTCTTTTTTTTCCTCCCCCTTTCCTTTTTTCCTCCCTCTCTTTATTTTGTGGATTTAGACCACTGAAATGTTGTATATTATCCATTTACACCTTGGCCTCAGTGATTAACGTTCTCTTGTCTTTTCCAGGTGCTCTGTAGTCATTGTGGCGTGGTCTGCTTATTGTGGGCAGTGCAGGATTTGCTTGGGTGGGACATTTGTTTTATTAACGGTATTTTCCTTGTAGGTTACTAATCACTGATTATCTCCTGGCTTTGGTAATGCTTTGCTACCTGGCATACCCAGAAATTAACTCAATTTGGAGTTTTTAGCAAGGACACACCCACTACTGCATATCCAATTAAAGAATAGCTGTGCTTTCTTGGAGAAGTTTGTCTCTTTAACTGCATAGAGTAACAGAGTTGAGAAGAGGCAGACATTCACTTAATCTTTAGCTCTCACATCAGTGTTTTAAATGAGAGAACTGCTTCTTATAATTGATTAAAATGGATAGTCACAAATCAGTTTAGACTGCTATTGGGCTGGATTTGAGTATACAGAGATGGCTATAGGAAATGATGGTTCTCTTGTTGTTCGGTATCTGGTTCAACTCCTTGAGAGCATCAGGTCCAAATCTTTATTTTTCTCAGGTTTAATTTTGAAATTATAGAAAATTGCATTAATAATACAAATAGTTCGATCTATCCCCGGCAAGATTCACTCATTGTTAACATTTTGCTACATTTGGGCTATCATTTTTTTTTTTTCTGAACTTTTTGAGAAGTTGCATGCATCCTGTCCCTTTACCATGTATTACTTAAAGACATATATTATCTAAGAACAGCATTCTTATAGTTTCAAGGACATTCCAGTTATCAAGGAAATTGATAGGGTACTCTTCTCTAACACACAGGCCACATTCAGATTTCTCTAGTTTCCTCAGTAACGTTCTTTAATAATTTTTTTCCAGTCTAGGATCCAATCTTCAATCATTTATTGACTTGTCATGTCTCTAGTTTCCTTTAATCAGAACCCTATCCTTAGCCTTTCTTTGCCATTTGTGACATTGACACTTCTGAAGAGTGACAGATCATTTATTTATGGGATCTCCCTCGATTGGGGTCTGTCTGATGTGTCCTTGTGATTGAATGTAGGAGGTGAGCAGGAATGCTGCGTTACTGCATGTGATTCTCAGGGCCTCTCATCAGGAGGAGTGTGTTCACTTGCACTCTTTGCAGTGATACCAGCTTTGATCTTCCCATTAGTGTGGGAAAGTTACTGTTTTCCTTTCTCCAGTAAGCAATTTCTGGGGAGATACTTCGAGATTTAATATATGCTCTTCATCATCAAACTTGCATCCTCAAAAATTTTAACATTCTTTGGCAGTTTTGCCAGAATCTATCGTTAGTATGGTGGTTGAAGTTCAAATCTTTGATGCACAAACCCAGTAGTATAGGAGGGAGTCTGTTCCAGCTGTTGGGTTCCTTGGCTTTATAAAGTATTTTGTGTTGAACTGGATTTTCTCTTCTGAGATTTTGACACATTATTTCAAATTTTGTACTTTTATGCCCCTTGTGAGATAAGCCTGCTGTTTTCTTCTTTGTAACAGCCCCTCAGAATGCATTCCACTTTTGTCTTTTCTCTCAGTTACTACTCCCATTTCTAACAGTTGTTTCTTGTGAGAGAGAGCTTTCCTGAATTTATAACCATACTCTTGGTTTCCTGCTAACATTCATAGATCTAGCACCAAATCCAGATACCAGTTCCAGATACGATTTATATCAGTTCCAGATATGGTTTATTCAATACAGTAGATTGCTTTTGCTTATAATCTAGCTTGAGCATGAGGCTTTGGAGTCAGATAAATCTGGATTCAAGTCCTGTCTCTGCCACTTATTAGCTCTGTCCTCTTCAGCAAGTTCGTAACATCTCTGAACTTCAGTTCCATAATCTGAAAAGAGTTGGTAATAATTGCAGCTACCTTTTAGGGGGGAATGAAGATTAAGTGTGCATGTAAAATTCTGAGAATTGTGTTTGTTGCACTGTAATCACTCATCACATGTTTATTGTTATTATATAGAAAGGATGCTTCTATTTTTACACCCAAGATTGGTGCAATTTATTTTTAGCTGTTGTTTTTTATTGTAGGCTCATTTAAATCTGTGGTGAAAATGAGAAAGTTTTAATAAGTGCTACTGAAGCACAGTTAGACTCTTAAATAAATATTTTAACTAATGTGAATATTATTTTATCAGTGACAACTTTGATAAAGTTTAGAGTCATTTCTTAAATTATTTGTATGTCCATTATAAGTAGATTATAAAGAAACAAACATTTGAATTATTTTGACTGAATCCTAAAACCTTTAGCCTTTTAGTGCATAGCAAATACACAGTTTTTCAGCATTAAATAATATTTTAAAAATTAGCCAGTGAATTTTGAATGTTTGTATGCTATTTCTTACGGCATTTAAAAACCATGTTAATATAAATAGTAAATTTACTTTGTGAAATCCTAAAACTTTTCCTAAAATTTACTATGGAAACTGAGTTTATTAATACACACATATTGGGGGAACATAGTTATCCAGGTATTTTAGGACATATTGATTGAACTCCATTTTATTTTCCAGATAAGCTGTCTAGAACACTTGGAGAACCTGTTTCAATAATGATACTATAGGAATTTGAGTCTGTGGGGAAATGTGCTGTAACCCTTCATTGTAATGTTAGAAATTTAGCTCCTTTTTCTGTCACAACAGAACCAAGAGTCTTATTTTCCTTAGTCAGAGGGTCTCCAGGGATATTCTTGGTACACTCAGGGCACCTCATTGACTGTCTCTTTATTTAAAAAGTTCTTTCATTGGTGGTTATTTATGCTGAAGAAATAAGGTAAACTTTAGGAAAAAAAGAAAGACCTAGTTTTGCTTTCTTTGGGTATAAATGATTATAAAAGGTAGAAAAATCTATATGTTACAGTTACATATTGTTCTGTTACATACATTGGTGTCAGATACCAAGGGAGATGTTATTCTTAATTTTACGTTGCAACCCTTTTTATGTAGCTGTAAGAGTGAAAGCACCTCTTAAACTTTAGACAATTAAAGTGTGCCTAGTTAATTTGAACTGTCTCAACTCTCTTTCATGTTAAATGTGTTACAGGAATGAATCTGAAGTCTGCTGCAATAAAACACTGAAGGCTTTAAAATGTTTTCTTGCATAAAACTCAAACTTTAAGTAGCTGCTTATGAGGATAGGGAAGGGAGGAAGCTAATGTCTGTCTCAAGATACAGGACAGCTGTTTGCTCATCAACCTCAACTGTGTGAGTAGACTTAAGCCTGTAACACTGTGTACTTTGGCATAATAACTTACAGTTTTTAAATCTAAAGTACTTAAAGATACACTTAAATCAGCATGATGAGGTATTTTTTAGGGTCTGTTTTTTTCTGGTGGGTAGAATGTTGAGGGTGGAGTGGGTGATAGGTTTTTATTTATAAAGTATTTTTGAGAATAAAATTTAACACCTAAGTATCATTAGTGACCATGCATCTTTTTTCATCATTCTGTTATTGTGAAGCAAAAGAAGAAAATTCTGTATATCACTCTATTTTATAGTTGATTTCATCCTTTAAAAATTAATATTTTAATCAATCATAAAATGTATTTTGGAAGTATGATGTTAGATATTAGTATAGAAAATAGCTCTTGGAAATAATTTAATAAGTTAAATTATAATTAATTTTTACAATAGCTATGTTTAATCAGAGAGAGTATGTACTTCAAAATACAGGAACTGTAGTTTACTGAATGCAGTTAGAAGTCTTTTATACTTGCCAACTTTGTTTTTAAAAGTGCCTTAATATAAATACCTGTGGAAAGAAGATTCTCCTTTTTCTCTTACTAAAAGCTATCACCTTAAGAATCATTTTGGGATAGAGGGGTCTGATTTTTTTTCTACTTTCTTTTTTGTTTTTGTTTTGGGTTTTTTCCTCCTGCTTCATGGATTTAGGAGTAAGACTCTTAATTGAATGTTTCCCGCAGTAGAGAAATGCATGGTTTTATAGAAAAGATAATTAAAATATAAGACATTGCCATGAGCAGTGTGATGAACGTGTAGGTTAAGATTTATTAAATCTTATTAACTATTTAGGGAAGTATGAAATAAAAGAAATGCTGTTTGCAGTAAGATGGGCTTACTTTCTCTTTCACATCAGAGTGTGTTGACTGAAGGAAAATAAAAATTGACTGATTTTAGAATCAGTAAGTGAGGAGGCTCTTAGAAAGCATAATGAAGAACATGTAGTGAATATGGATATTCTTATGAAAGTAGTCAAAGGGTACATGCCAGAAATGAGAGGAATATGGGTACATTCAAAAGTAGTTAGAAAACTTGAAGTTTCAGTCTGGTCGATTTTCTTTTCTGGGCTGGTCAGTAAATGGACAGTACTGTATGAATCCCCAGGGGTTACCTTAGTCCTAATTTTTTAGTAGCTCTAAAGAAATCATGTTTAATGATGACAAGTCTCACTTTAGTGAGGTTTTAAGGTCTATAATATGAGGTTTAACTCCAGTTTACAGTCATTTGGTATTTCCCCTGGAAAGGGTGAGTTTAATTTAGTACTATTTTGTGCAATACTCTAGCACTCTATGCTCTTCTCTTTAATTAGTGTTTCTTTATTGTCGAATAAAGAAAATGTAGGTGAAGAAAGCCTTTAATCTATACTTAGTGAAAGTTTGATTTATTTTTTTATTGAAGGATAATTGCTTTACAGAATTTTGTTGTTTTCTGTCAAACCTCAACATGAATCAGCCATAGGCGAAACTTTGATTTTTAAAGATGAAATTAGGCAGAAAGGACACACAGTAGGAAACGAGAAGCTTGTATATCACTATGGAGGGTTTGGGAGAAACTATGCCAGTAGATTGGTCCTGTTTCCATTTCTCCTGTCTCTGTGAGATGATTCTTTGTGTCTGTGTTATTCTTCTGCTGAGCAGGTAGAGCAGAGTGCTGAGAAGCTAATTAAGTTTCCTGGGATAGGAAGTGCTTGCAGGAGAGTGTGAGCACCATTCGTAAACTCTGCTTCTGCTCTGTCCCTGGCCTGCCCTGCCCTTAGCATACCACATAGGCTTTGTGTTGATCTTGCACTCACTTCTGTGACAGAGTTTTGCCTAGATCATATGTTTATTTTAACTTCTTATGTTGTTGTGTCTTGCAATATTCTGAATATGGAGTTCCTGAGTTACAGTGAAAGCCATGTAACATGCATAGTTAAGGGCCCAGGGTGTACAGTCAGGCTGCCTGATTCAGATCCTAACGTGATAGTGAATAAATGACTTAAACTTTTCTCTGACTCACTTTTCTAATCTGTAAAATAGATACAGTAATAATTTGTTAACTGATATGGGGTATTGGGAGGTTTAAGTGAGTCATCGATACTTGCAAATTATTATTAATCTTTTGTTTCTTCTTTGAGAAGACTAATAGTAAGTGGCCTATTCCAAGTCCTTAAAGTAGTCAATTGTAAGGCTTCAGGATCTAGAATTGGAAACTCAAAAAGGAGGGTATTTTCAGTTGGGTATCATGGAAGATCTCTCTTAACCAGTAGCATAGAGAACCTTACTTACGCTCTTGTCTTCTGTTCTCATTCTGCTTTATTAGCTAGCCAGGTTTCAGTTTTCAGTAGACATATGTGGCTAAGTGTATTGGACAGTGAGTGCTGTTCTAGATGGTTGAATTTGAATCTGTAATATAATTACTTTAAACATGGCATATCTTGATGACACACAGCTGTATTTGTCTAGAACATGAAAGATTGGTCTTGGCATTAGATGTAACTCCACACAAGAGGAAGAAAGAAAGGAAAAATACTTACTGAAGAATATTGGTTAAAGTTAGGGATATTTTTTCTGAGTTTTAGGTCAAGTGATTTTTAGACACATCAGCAAAGTCAGTATCAGTTCAGTCACTCAGTCGTGTCTTACTCTGCGATCCATGGACTGCAGCACACCAGGCTTCCCTGTCCATAATCAGCTCCCGGAGCTTGCTCAAACTCATGTCCATCGATTCGGTGATGCCATCCAACCATCTCATCCTCTGTTATCCCTTTCCCTTCCTGCCTTCTGTCTTTCCCAGTATCAGAGTCTTTTCCAGTGAATCAGTTCTTGGCATCAGGTAGCCAAAGTACTGGAGCTTCAGCATCAGTGCTTCCAATGAATATTCAGGACTGATTTCCTTCAGAATGGACTGGTTGGATCTCCTTGCAGTCCAAGGGACTCTCAAGAGTCTTCTCCAACACCACAGTTCAAAAGCATCAATTCTTTGGCACTCAGCTTTCTTTATGGTCCAGCTGTCACATCCATACATGACTACTGGAAAAATCATAGCTTTGATTAGAGTCATTATAATGATTTTTTTAATAAAGGCATGGATGGATGAACTAAGCAGTGTTGAAGGTCTTGAGTTCTGTCAGTAGAGATTGCTTCTTGGATGAAAGTGAGCTACTTTTTACATTTAATCCTGGAAGAGTGCTTTCTAATCTAGAAGCACCTTTGAAAGCTTGGTAGTGTAATGGAGGGCAAACTTATGTCTTTCAGGAAGGACTCAGTACCAGTGTTTTATTATAAGAGAATCTTCCTCTGTTGGAGATGGTCCTGCTAAACCTTAAAGTAGTCTGAAGTCAGCGCTGGTCATCACTCACTGTGTGTGTAGAAATGTAGTGTGTGTGTATGTTTCTGCTTCTTCTAATAGCAAGAAGTAGAAACATGGTTTTATGTTCTGTAAGATCTTGCTGTTTTCTGGAATCTAATCAGTGGCCAGAACACATTGGAACAGATACCCATTCTAACTGAAAAAGGGAAATGGGGAGATTATTGTAAAAGAGATGTGAAAAATCTAAGGAATTAGCAAGAGGTTTACAGGTTTGGTACCTTTTTCTGTGTTAGGTGTTCTTCCTCTTCTCTACCACCTTTTCAGACTGGGTCATTGGATCAGGTTTTCACCCCTCTCTACTTTTCTGGAAATACCTATGGTACTAGTGGGGCAATTAGAGTTAAGACCTGTAGGTTGTACATATTGTATTAAAAGGGAATTGAAGGAGTCAGTTGGCATGCCTAACTTCAGTTTCTTTAACTGATTAAAAAGAAGGGAGGAACTCTATGTAAATAGAGTATTTTGGGTGCATTTTATAGTTTTGTGGCTCATAGGGATTTTTGAAATTAAAAGTGACATCTGTATATATACATGAAAGTCACACATCCGTATTCCTGTCCTAATACTTGCCCTGATCCTTAACAAGCAGAGCTGTCTGTCATAACTTTCATCTTTTATGGTACCTCGGAGAGCAGTAGGCAGCACAAGTATATAAGCAAGGCACCTTAAATGAAGAACTGGGATAAAAGAAAGAAAAATCTACCTATAGTCATTTAATTTTGCTGTATCTTTTCTGATCACACTCTAAATTGCATAGTTTTGAAGGCGTTTTTTCATCTGTCTTATATTTGAGTGCCTCTTGTGTACCTGCCATTGCTCTGGAACAGAAATTGGCANGGATAAAAGAAAGAAAAATCTACCTATAGTCATTTAATTTTGCTGTATCTTTTCTGATCACACTCTAAATTGCATAGTTTTGAAGGCGTTTTTTCATCTGTCTTATATTTGAGTGCCTCTTGTGTACCTGCCATTGCTCTGGAACAGAAATTGGCAAACTGAAGCCCATTACCACCTCTTTTTGTTAATAAAAGTTTTATTGGAACACAGCTATGCCCATTTATTTAGTCGTTTGGAGAAGAAAAGTAAATGAAAACACATAAATATGGGAACCAATGGGAAAATTTGAGTGGGTTCCCTATTTTGCCAAAAAAAACCCAAACGATATTGAATTGTTTTGTGCAGATAATGACTATGTCAAATTCTTTAAGAAATGCAATATGGAACCTGCATAAAATTGAGAATATAAAATTGACTACAACTTTCATTATAAAATAGCAACATGGTGTGCCAGCTTAAGCACATTGCTAAATGAAGCCCTCTCTGAGTGAACTGAATTAGAAAAAAATATCCCGAAACTCAAGAGCGTGAGGATAACTAAGTAAGCATCTTTGTTCAGGGCACAAACTGTATAACATGTAGTGGTCCTTGCTGGCAAACCTAGATCCTGTCTGGAACAGCAAATTCAGTTTCTTTAGAAGGAGCCTATTGCAGCCTATTTGCTTTTGTGTAAATGCTTGGTTACTGCAGGTTGTAGTACAAGGCTGCTACTTTGCAACACAGTTTCATTCATGCATTCAGCAAATACTGAATATCTACCATGTGCCAAGCATTTTTGTAAGTTATCAGTGGACAAAATGGACAGAATGGCTGCTGTTACAGAGGTAACATTTTAGTAGAGGGAAGATAGATGAAATAAGTGTAATTTAATAGTAAAGATTAAGATAAGGGCACTGAAGAAAAATAAAACTGGATAGGTAATAAAGGATGCTGGTGATTATTTCAAATAGGGGGATGAGGAAAACCCTCCTTCAGAAGATGACAGGTGAGCAAAGACCTGAAGTAGATGAGGAACTCCTGTCCTCCTAGTGACTTCTGGAGGATAGACGTAGCAGTTACAAAGGCCTTAAGACTGGAGCATACCTGACAGTGTATGTGATCCGGAGGAGTGGGAGAGGAGGTCAGGTAATGGGGGAACAGATGATAAAGTGCCTTTATGTCGGTAGGGAGTTTGGCTTTTACTTGANTCTATTTGCAATTTTTTAAGGAATCTCCACACTGTTTTCCACAGTGGCTGTACTAGTTTACATTCCCACCAACAGTGTAAGAGGGTTCCCCTTTCTCCACACCCCCTCCAGCATTTATTGCTTGCAGACTTTTGGATCGCAGCCATTCTGACTGGTGTGAAATGGTACCTCATTGTGGTTTTGATTTGCATTTCTCTGATGATGAGTGATGTTGAGCATCTTTTCATGTGTTTGTTAAAATTTGACTTTTTAAACTTCACTTTCTGAGTATCATGCCCTTCTACTCTTTATGATGTTTTTCTTGGTTGATTCTTTTGGATCTCCTTACCTGAATCCTCCATCTTTGTAATTTCCAAGTCTTAGATGTCCTGGGAAACTTTAATCAATTCTGTCTACAATTGCATGCCTGTGCACATTCAGTTGCTCAGTTGTGTCTGACTCTGTAACCCCATGGACTGTAGCACACCAGGTGCCTCTGTTCTTGAGATTCTCTAGGCAAGAATACTAGAATGTGTAGCCATTACCTTCTTCAGGGGATCTTCCCAACCCAATGATCAAACCCACATCTCTTATGTCTCCTGCATTGGCAGGTGGATTCTTTACCACTCCGTCACCTGGGAAAGCCCCCATCTACAGTTTTGTTGAACTCATCCTGTCCCAGAGATTAAAGCTATCTCTATACGCTGCTGCTGCTGCTACTCCTGCTAAGTCACTTCAGTCGTGTCTGAATCTGTGTGACCCCATAGACAGCAGCCAACCAGGCTCCCCCATCCCTGGGATTTTCCAGGCAAGAGTACTGGAGTAGGGTGCCATTGCCTTCTCCATCTCTATACGCTAATGGCTCTCAAACATAGTTACAAGCTGAGATTTTTCCCTGACACTCATTCTTCGAAGTCATAAACCTCACTACCTACTTACCTCATTCAGAATTAAATTCCTGGTCTAAATCCTACCTCAAACCTGCTCCTTATGCACCTTCCCCATCCTGGTAAATGACATGCCAATTCACTCAGTTGCTTAGGTTCAACATTTTGGAGTTATATTTGACTCAGTTATTTTTCTCACATCCTTCTTCAGTTCCAACAACGATCCTATTGGTTTCACTTCTGAAGTACATCTAGAATTCATTTACTTCTCAACACCTGTACCATTATTCCTTTAGCAAATATCTCTCAGCTGGAAAATTTCTCTACCCTCCTACCTCATCACCTTTTCCTACTATAATCCTCCTTTATAGCCTGTTTCTACACAAAAACTTTAGTGGTTCTTTCTAAACCTATTGGATGATATGACTTATCTTTTCAAAGCTTCCAGCATCTTCATGTCACACAGAAGAAGTTTAACTATGGTATACAGTTTGCCAATTGCTCTCAGTTCAGTTCAGTCACTCAGTCGTGTCCAACTCTTTGCGACCCCATGGACTGCAGCATGCCAGGCCTCCCAGTATATTAAAAACTCCCGGAGCCTACTCGAATTCATGTCCATTGAGTTGGTGATACCATCCAACCATCTCATCCTCTGTTGTCCTCTTTTCCTCCCGCCTTCAATCTTTCCCCAAATCAGGGTCTCTCTAAATAAGTCAGTTCTTCGCATGAGGTAGCCAAAGTATTGGAGTTTCAGCATCAACATCAGTCCTTCCAATGAATATTCAGGACTGATTTCCTTTAGGATGGATTGATTGGATCACCTTGCAGTCCAAGTGACTCTCAAGAGTCTTCTCCAACACCACAGTTCAAAAGCATCAATTCCTCAGTGCTCAGCTTTCTTTATAGCCCACTCTCACATCCATACATGACTACTTGAAAAACTGCAGTTTTTACTAGACGGACCTTTGTTGGCAAAGTAATGTCTCTGCTTTTATTTTTTTATTTTTATTTATTTATTTAATTTTACTTTACAATACTCTACTGGCTTTGCCATACATCGACATGAATCCACCACAGGTGTACACAAGCTCCCAATCCTGAATCCCCCACCCACCTCCCACCCCACAACGTCTCTCTGGATCATCCCCGTACACCAGCCCCAAGCATCCTGCATCGAACATAGACCGGTGCCTCGTTTCTTACATAATAGTATATATGCTTCAATGCCATTCTCCCAAATCATCCTGCCCTCTTCTACTCCCTCAGAGGCCAAGTCCCTTCTCTACGTCTGTGTCCTTTTGTTGTCTCACATACAGGGTCATCATTACTATCTTTCTAAATTCCATATATATGTGTCAGTATACTGTATTGGTGTTTTGCTTTCTGGCTTACTTCACTCTGTATAATAGGCTCCAGTTTCATCCATCTCATTAGAACTNCCGCCCTCTCCTACTCCCTCAGAGGCCAAAAGTCCGTTCTCTATGTCTGTGTCCTTTTGTTGTCTCACATACAGGGTCATCATTACTATCTTTCCAACTTTTGAAAGTTAACAACTAATTTTTAAAAATTAATATGTGCTGGCTAACCAAACATGCCTGTGGGTCAGATTTCACTTGTTTGCCAGTTCACAACTTCTGTCTTTAACTTGTCGTTGTAAACCATATATCCTCCCTATTTATTTCAGGAGGAGGGAGAACAGTGAAATGAAAAATTAAACGTGTCTTTTATAACTGGTTTGGATTACTGATCATTCTTGCTGAGTGACTGTTTCAATATATGAATCATGGATACTGTGGTTGAAACATTTTTCATTGGTCTGCTTTCTCCCTCTTTCAGTGGAAAATAATCCTTTTGGGGGGCCTGATGTGAATAGTCCAACAAAAATGAAATGTGTGTATTCAACAAAATACTTTGTAGTATTCATATTAGGCAAAAAGGGAATTTGAAAAGGAAACCATTTACCTGGGAAATGACTTGTATACCTGTAAAGCATTTGAGTAATAGGTGAGCTTAAGTGCCCCCAAAAGGTGGTACAGAGTGTGTCTGTTGGAATTCAAAACAGAGGAGGATTGAGGTGGACAGAAACGAAACCAGAAGAGGTAGAATTTAAGCTGATTCCTGAATAGAATTGTTGTAGGCAAAGTTAAGTGGACAGCATTTATGAAGGAAGGAGCAGTATGAGTTCGGTTTTTGTTTCCAGCAATGAGCATGATTTGTTTCAAACAGATGGGAGCAAAGGACCCTCTTCTCTTAGCAGAGCAGAGATAGAGCAGTTACTGAGTTTCCGCTGTGTGCCAGGCACTCTATGGATGCCTTCTGTATACATTGTATTACTTAATCTAGTTATATAAATATGAACACCCTTTTAAGGAGTTGAAACCTAGGGAAGTTTAGTAACATGTTCAAGCTCTTACAGGCAATAAAAATGGCAAAGCTGAGCTCTGACCCCAAGCCTATTCACTTTGCACTTGGCATTTACTTTGCAGGGAAATTGGACTGGTTACGGTAAATTATGTAGAGCTCAGAATCCTAGGTCTAGTACTCCTTCCTGGGGCAAATATAGAGTAACTAAACTGGAAGAAATATGATGAGAACTTGGTGTTCTAGGAGAATTTAAATAAGTGGATTTTGAGGAGAGGCAGTAAAACAGAAGGAAAAATACTATTAAAATAACCCAGGTATGAAATGATGACAATTAGAATTGGGATGCAAAAGAAAAGAGCATGAGATATTTCCAAATGAAAATTATTGGAACTTGGTGACTGAACTCTAGGGAATGAAGCAGAGTGAGATAGGTTTGACGTGTATTTGCAGTTATAATTGAGTCTGTGTTGCATTCATTCATTGCTGTTCTTTTGTCAGAATTTTAATAATTAGTAATGAACTTTCTTTGTAGTCTTAAAAGTATTTGATCTTGAATTTTGTATGCTAATGAAAATTTCTTAGGTTAAAAGACATAAAGGAAAAAAGCTTCTCAAGAACTTAGTTAAGCTAATTAAAGCTGCATAATGAAAAAATTTAAAAAGCTGCATATTGAACCTTAAAGTTGAGTAAATGAATGAAATTTTAAATTACCTTTAAATGAAAAGAATAAGAATTCATGACTGTTCACAAATTTGAAGGTTTGGCAGGACAGGATGGACTTTGAAAGTCATTCTCTTTTAATTTTGTTTTTGATTTTTTTAAAAAAGGACATTGACCTCAAAGCTTACAGATATGTGGCCTTGGGCAAGTTACTAACTTTCTTTGAATATCAGTTTTCTCATTTAAAATGGGAATATCACTAATACTGATATCATAGGGTTCTGAAGAGAATTAAGTGAGATAATATAAATAAAACAATAAAAGTGGTTTGTGGCCTATAGTAAGCTCTGAGTAACTAAGTATCCGAGGAAGGTAGAGAGGACAGTCAGATGTGGGTTTGATTATGAATGTTACTAAGAGTCAAATCACATTTTCTGAATTCTCTTTTAATTCGTTCTTTTTTTTTCCAATTCCACCGTGCTGATCCATTTTTTTCTGGTGATCTCAGTCTTTACCTCCTTGGATTTGTGGTTCTGTAATCCCACAATACCTAAAGCAATCAGGGAATTGTTCTGCTTTCTCCTTTTTCTTTGCTCTTTTCCTTCCTGAATGCCAGGTTCGTGGGCCCTTCATAGTTACCTACCAAAAAGGTACCGGAGCATGGGGACACCAGACTTTCAGCTTCTCCAGAGCCACCCCATCTTTGCCACTACATGTAAAGATAAACTAGGACACCGTTTTATGGCTCTTAGTCTTTTTAAAAAATCTTCATGGAAAGTTACATTTTGTGGCCTAACCATGAATAAATAAAACTGATTTTTTCCCTTTTATTTCTCTCTTCTTTTCCTGTGAAATCCTTTGTGCTTTTTATCTGCCATGATAATAGTTGTTTTTGAAAGCTTTTGACATACAAAATTACTGCTAATTTGTTACTGTGCAGGGTATTTTGGCTTGGGGAAATTGTTAACGTTTTGAATTTTAGTCTTACTGTTCAAAAGCAGAGGTTGTGATACAAAAAGCTTCGTGGTTGTGTTGTACTTCTTACCTGTGACTCTCTGCTTGAGTTTTTATAGAAATAAGATAGTTCTCTTTTCTGGATGCTTGTAATTGCCAGCATATACTGAGAAATTTGTCAGTACTGGTAGGGAAAGTTTTTAATTATATAATTTTAATGTCATTAATATGCAGCATAGAAGAGTTGGTGATTTAGAACAGTGTTTCTTGGAAATTCCCTGGCTGTCCAGTGGTTAGAACCTGGCACTTTGACTGCCCCGGCCCAGGTTCAATCTGTGGTTAGGGAACTAAGATCCAGCAAGCTGTGAAAATAAATAAGAACACTGTGTCTCAATCTTTTTCCTTTATTGCCCCCCNCTTGGAAATTCCCTGGCTGTCCAGTGGTTAGAACCTGGCACTTTGACTGCCCCGGCCCAGGTTCAATCTGTGGTTAGGGAACTAAGATCCAGCAAGCTGTGAAAATAAATAAGAACACTGTGTCTCAATCTTTTTCCTTTATTGCCCCCCACCCCACTCCCAGGAGTCTTTTGAAACAGTTTTTTCCTTATTGGCTTCCTACCTCCATAAAATTTTAATTCCACAGATGCAGTTATGTATGTATTATATGTACATCTGTTTTATACATACAGAGTAAGGGAGTTTTGTATTCCCATCTCCAGGGTCAGAGTCTGTCTTCTTGAGCTGGTGCTGCTTGTCGTGCTGGTTACAGCAGCAGGTTCTCAGAATTTTTGATTTCAGGACCTTTGGGTTCTCAAAAGTTATTGACTATGTTGAAGACCTTTAGCCTGTGTTTGTCATATCTTGTGAAAATTTTATCATATTACAAATTAAAGTGAGACAATCACAAATATTTATTAGTTATTAATTTATTTAACAGTTATTGTGAAAAATAACTCCCCCTTCAAAGGGTTCAGTAAGAAACATGACATTGTTATGCATTTTTGCAAGTTCTTTAAGGTCTGGCTTAGAACAAACAGCTGGATTCTCATGGTTGCCTCCGTATTCAGTCTGTTGGTTCATGGGGTCGCAAAGAGTCGGACACGACTGAGCAACTGAACTGAACAATGTTTTTTTAAAAAAAAAGCTGGTGTCATACAGATATGTAGTTGGAAAAGGAAGGAGTATTTTGATAACCTTTTCAGATAGTAGATGTCTCTCTTCTTTGGTATTACACCAAAATGTGACAATTTGTAGTTTCTTAAAGGGATAAGTTACAGTGTAGAATCTCATACTGTATAAAAATGTTTTGTCCTGTTACTCTGAAACCCATGGATCTATCTTTCCCTTTGAGTGAGTGTTTTGTTCATGAATAATTTTGTACCATAGTACGTTGGTCATTTAGAAAATATTGGTTTCCTGGTTTATGCAGATCTCCCAAATGTTGATAATAGAACCAATACTCACATGTCATTAATATCACTACTGATGAGCTTCCCTGGTGGCTCAGATGGTAAAGAATGCCTGCAGTGCAGGAGACACGGGCTTGATTTTGGGGTTGGGAAGATCCCCTGGAGAAGGAAGGCAACCCACTCCAGTATTCTTGCCTGGAGAATCCCATGGACAGAGGAGCCTGGTGGGCTACAGTCCATGGGGTCACAAAGACTCGGACATGGCTGAACGACTAACATTTTCACTTCCACTTTTTCCACTAATTTCAGAGACTGTCTAAAGATTACTTGTCAGGCTTTTANTGCCTGGAGAATCCCATGGACAGAGGAGCCTGGTGGGCTACAGTCCATGGGGTCACAAAGACTCGGACATGGCTGAACGACTAACATTTTCACTTCCACTTTTTCCACTAATTTCAGAGACTGTCTAAAGATTACTTGTCAGGCTTTTATATTTTATTATTTAAATATTGTCCTTGGCAATAAATACTATTAGTTATTTTTCTTGAAGTAACAGGCTTCATTCATTTCGGAGAAAATATCTAATATAATCAAGTCTTGAATAATCAGTTTGTCAGTTCTTTGAAACAAAAAACCTGTTCTGTGAAGATGACTCAGCTTGTAACTCAATTGTTCAAGTGCTTTTTCTTCACTCACCATACCTCTGTATGCAGCAGGAATGCTTTATGTGTATTTCCCAGTTTGTAACACAAAATATTAACAAGTTGTGTGTGTTCAGTCTCAGGATTTAATAAATTAAGAATTTTGCTGTGACAGTATGGTGATCGAGAATATAATGGTACTGTATGTCATGGTTTGACTCCTTGATGAGGATCCAGGTCCTTAACCACCTTTGCTGTTTACTCATCATTGGATTCTGAGATGACTTGGCTTCATAAAGTAAAAAAGAGGTTTTTCAAAATCTCAGATTCTATTCCTAGGCCTAAAGATTATCAACAGTTTTAGGTTTTTCTTTTTAAAGGTAAATGCTAAACCTAAACCTGCTTTGTTTTATAATCCAGTCAAATGCATTATTGCTCTTGGTTCTGAAATTTGCATTAAAACCACCCCATTCACCCCTCAATTCACAAGAGTGTTTGCAAATAATTTAGGTGGAAAAAAAGATCTGTTAGTGGTAAACAGTGAAGGTTTGTTTCGTTGTTTATCAATTCGAGAAAACTTCAATGGCAAAACACTGTCCTTCATTGTTAGTCTTATCATTTATGATGTTTGAACATAGACTCCTCTGTAAAGACACCTACACCCATTTTGGAGTAACCTTCTTTTCATTTGGGAGGCTTTTTGTTGTTGCTGTTTTTTAAAATAAGATAGAACCTGTTACTACCTTCTGTCACGTTATTCATGCCAAAGAACCGCTTGCTCTATGGGAAAAATGGCACACAGGGTTCTTCTGTCGGCTGTAATTGATTATTGCCTATGGTTCCCAAACAATTCCTCTGCCTGTTAGTTTTAAAATTTTAAGTACTTTTAAGTATTTTGTCCCCAATTATATAGTAGTGTCTTCATTTAAGAGGATTTTAAAAATACAGAGAAGATATATATCAGAAAAAAAAAATCTGTTAGCTTTCCCATCCTTAAGATTTATTCTTTCTGATCCTTATTGATGATTAATAGGTTTGTCAGCATTATAAAAAAGCTGTGAAATACATGCCTTGTGTATATGTATGTATATATACATATGTATTTATAATTTTTTTCTGATTCTACCCAAATTATTCTGTTGAAGGAGATGATGGGTTCAAAAGGGCAGTCTTTCACAAGGCTTTTAAGATGAGTTGTCAATGTAGCTTTCTAAAATGGCTGACTCACTTTCTCATTTTACCAGTGTTATATTTCTCCACATCTTCACCAGCATTGATAATATGTTAAATGCTTTTTAAACAGAAAACATTATGCAAGTTAAAACATGAACTTTTTTAAGCAAAAGTTAAGCGATTAGACTTTACTAATACAACAAAGAACAAACTGTATTTCTCATTCCTAGTTGTCAGGATTTTTCTTAACATTCTGATGGTGTAGAGTCTTTAGATCAGATACTTTTCTCTAGTTCATAACATTGTTTGAGCCAGTACAACCCTCCTCTTGTACAATGAGGGTTGGAGATAAAAGTTCAGTTTTTGTATCTTTTCGATATTTGTTTTTTCCTCTCTACGCCAGACAGCTGTAGAGTGGTTTGGGGAGGAGTATATGTGCATTTTCCTTTATTACATAAAGCAGATTTGTATAATATATGATTGTAGTATATGTATCAGAGTTCTCTGCTCATTCTGTGTAAATTTCAGGTGTGCAACAGAGGAACATGGCTCAAGAAACTAATCACAGCCAAGTGCCTATGCTTTGTTCCACTGGCTGCGGATTTTATGGAAACCCTCGTACAAATGGCATGTGTTCAGTGTGCTATAAAGAACATCTTCAAAGACAGAATAGTAGTAATGGTAGAATAAGCCCACCTGGTAAGTAGTTCTTACCTGGTAAGTAAAACACAGCGCTGTTCATAACTGAGAGCCACCTGAATAGCACAGGATACCCAGCACCTCTTCCTGCTTTCATACTGTACTTGCATTACTACATTTACATCAGGAAAATGTCTCATTACATATTGATCAGTGGTAAGGCAAGAGAAAGAGGAGTGTCTCCACTCATTGAAAAGACTACTGTAGATATATCTCAGTCTTACATGCTGTGCTCGAGAACTCTTTTATCTTACTAACTAATAAAATAGATGCACACTCCAAGTATGTATCGCTGTCTTGGAAAGTAAGCTCTGAAGGGGTGGGGGGCGGTATGAGGACCTTGGTTCTTTTCTCTAGGATGGCTTCTGAGGCCAAGGTAGTTGGCGGAGAGAGTTCCAGATAGATAGCCACAGATGACTTCAGAGAAAGCCTTCCTCCATTCTGCATAGGAAGGAGAGGTGGGGCAGTTTGACTTAGAGAAAAAGATGTTTGTTCATCCCCAGTTCACTTGAGTTCTTTATGTGTTTTTATGTCAGAGGATTCTCCTGGAATTGAGGTGGCTTTTGCTTCAGTGATTGTGTAAAAGGATTTTGAACATGAGCTCTGCTCATCTAGGATAGTTCTTATGTAGGTTAATGCCTGAATGTGTAGGTTTCTGTGGTTAATGAAAGTGCAGGCTGCTACTTAGTTCATTTAAAATTGCTTGTGGAGTCTATTTCATCATTGCTTCCTGTTCAATTAAATTTAAATTTTCTTGAGGCTAAAATCAAGTGAATATAAGTTACCATATTGTTTTGTAAAATCATTATCTACATTTTTGCCTTATGAAGAACAGGTAAAATAATATAACCTGAGTGAAGATTTTAATTCTGAACTTATATTTGCCTTACTGCTGAATTCTTTATTTTAAAGATCTCATTGTGCACTGTTATTTGGAAGACATTTAAGAATTAAAGAGTTTGTGCGATATTCCTAAAAAATAGTAGTTTAGGTCTTGACTACGTATATTTTGTATGTGGTAAAATTATCATCCTTTTCATAGGAAAATTATTGAAAACTTTTAGCTAAAGTAATGAGCCGGCATATTACATAGTAAAACAAAACCCATGTACTGTATTTCGTGGGAAACTGGTCTTGGTTTTTTTAGATAAGGTGCCAGCCCGCCCAGGGCACAGAGTAACTAACATGTGATGTGGTCCTGTTGCAGCGCCTTCTGTCACAAGTCTGTCTGAGTCCTTACCAGTCCAGTGCACAGACGGTAGTGTCCCAGAGGCTCAGTCAGCGCTAGACTCAACAGCTTCATCTGTGCAGCCAAGGTAAGAGACCGCCTCTGAACTGTGGCCAGAGAGCTATTGAAAAGTAAGGCATTTTTTCCATATCTGGTCAGTTCTGTTATTTAAGGAAAACTATTTAAAGTCACTTTAGGATTAACTAGCAGAAAATTGTATCTGTCTCATTATTATCACTGACTAGTCAAAAAAATCTTTTTATTGGTATTACATTACAGTGAGAGTAGGGAGTTGTCTTAAAATTTAATGAAAGGATTTTGTTTTTCAGACAGCTTTTTTCTTTATTTGTCTTCATAATGTATCCTGGTCAACCCCTGAAGTCTTTTTGAAGCCTGTTAAGTTCTTCTAGTCATAGGCCTTTGATGCAAATACTAGTGCTTTGTATTAAAAAATGGTCTTGTCACAGGTTCTCTGTTTAATATCATGATGTTGTCCTGATACCTATTTGGATTGTAGTGTATTTTCTTTTTAACTGAAGTCTTTTAGAAGCTAGAAGCACAGAAATAGTTGTTTCATTCTTACCCTGCTGTTAAGAAACATACACTAAATTTCTGCTCTGAAGTTTTTTCCAGTTCTACTGTGTCCATCAGTACATCATATACAACTTTGTGTTAGGGCTCCTGAAGCATGTCTTTATCATACTAGTGTTCATTTAGTGAATTCATCCACAGTGGACATGTACTACTGCTTTATTTCAAAATCAAAAAATTTCTGGTCCAAATTGGTCTCAAGTTTAAAAATTCTGGAGTTATGTGGAAGTTATTTTTTAAAAAAAAGCATTTCTGGTTAATTCCTGTCTTAATGATCTGCTTAGATATGTTGAACTCTTACTTAGTCGTTTAGTTTCTAGTCATGAAGAGATCTTTTAAAATCTAAATATTTTTGCTTTTCTAGCCCTGTGTCAAATCAGTCACTTGTATCAGAATCTGTAGCGTCTTCCCAAGGGGACAGTACATCTGTGGACAAAGCAATACCTGAAACAGAAGACCTCCAAGGTTTGCACATAATCTAGCACATGTTTGGTCATTTATTTAACGTTTGAGTATTCTTAGCCAGGCACTCTCCTAGATGCATGTGTTTTTTAAATTACCTGCCTGATAAATATTTTTTATATTTGTTTTCTTTATAAGCAGGGTGTTTTACATTCTTAAGTATTTAATTGACTGAAATGTAGGGAACCCTTTCCCACTTATATGTAATAAGGTCATAAGCTTCAACATAGAAATTTAAAATCTGTTTTGTTTGAGAAATATAATTAAATGAATGAGTGGTTGTGTTATACTGTTCTCTTTTACTGTTTTGTCTTTTTTAACCTAAATATTCTTTCCTCTCCCATGAACCGGGGCTGCTGGTTTAAGAGGAATCTCTTGCTTTGGACTTGGATTATCTATTTACTTGACTGGCAATGACACACACACACCCTCTTTCCCCAAGTGTGACTTCCAGCGCAACAGTCATGCTCAGTTACTCTTATTTATAGCATGGCATCTCAAGTTCTTGCCCATGCTCTTCGTATCCCCATTATGTGCACCAAAGTGAAGTGGATCTAGGAAAACTGGAATATGTGTATGAAGGCTTTCTTCGTGGGCAGAGCTAGTAGAGGAGGCATTTAGGATGCTGTGAAAAATCTGTGCTTGGTTAATTATATTCTACTAGTGTGTGGAAACGATGTATTAATTGAGGAGGATACTCTGGAAAGAAACCTGACGATGAACTGTGTGTCATTTGACCTGTGACATGATTTAAACAGACACGATGCCATACCCACTGAAGCCTTCCAGTGTACATGATGTTCACAGGGTGACGACAGATACACCTGGCAATCCTAGCTGAAGTTAGCTAAAGTTTAAGGTTAGTTAAGCTAGCTAATTCCCCTTCCTCTGATTTCATGCCCAACAAATGATTGACATAATATGCCTCCTTACACATTTTGCTGTAGAAGAGAATGTAGCTGTCTGATCAGGATAAATATTCCATCCAATTATGAATATTGTAAATATTCATGATTATTATAAGTGAGTAATTTTTATTTTTAGTTAAATAGAAAAGTTTAAGGATGGGCGGAGACAAAGGATATTTTTTAAAGCAGAAATAGAGAAATTCCCCAAATTTAGTTATCCATTAGACGTGGGAAATAAGACAAGGGTGATGTTAAAGCTTTCAGTTGGATGACAGTTGAAACGGCAGTGATGTGTTTGTTTTCAACAGGGAGGTTGAAAGAAGTGATTGTGAGACAAGATTTTAGATAGAGCAGATTGGAATTGGTCACATTTCAAAACTTAAAGACTCAGTTGGAGGTAGTAGATGGGTGAATGGGTATTTAAACGTATAAACAATCTTCTGTCTGAGGTTTGGAAGTCCTTGGCCCAGCTTGGAAGATGAGAGGCAGAATGGAGAGGAGCAGGGAGGGTACCAAGTCTGCAATGGGAGAGGATACGTTATCTGGATCCTGGTTACTTTCAGGACCCAGATGCAGAGAACTGAGAAACGGGTTGCTTGGCAGTCTCCAGAGAGAGCTAAGGATGGAAGAATGAAAACAGGCTGCTAACTATGAAGGTGTTATTTACATCTTAAAGTTGAACAAATTTTAGAATGTTGATAGTGGGAAATTATGTGCTGCTTAAGAATAAAACAGCGGTTGTTTTACAAGTTTGGAAAAAAAAAGATTTTAAGTTGGTAAACTATTACAATATGAAGACCCATTTATGGTATATGGATAATAATAATAGTTTTCTTCACCTAGTGCTGAGTACATTAATGCAAAAGATGGTCTTGATGCTGTGTTAGGAGAAATTGTGCATGCTGAGTCGCTTCAGTTGTGTCCAAACTCTTTGCAACCCCATGGACTGTAGCCTGCCAGGCTCCTCTGTCTGTAGGATTCTCCAGGAAGGAATACTGGACTGGGTGACCATGCTCTCCTCCAGGAGATCTTCCTGACGAGGAATTGAACCCATTTCTGTTTATGTTTCCTGCATTGGCAAGTACGTTCTGTACCACTTATTGAGGTTTTAAATAGTGGGGTTTTAAATTGTATAGACTCCTTTTTTTTTTCATGTGTGTAATTCAGTGACTTAAGTTAAACCAGTATTAACTTAAGTACCTTTCAAGAACTTAGCATGCATAATTTCAGCATAGCAGAATCGTTGAACAATCAGGTATAAATTTCATATGCGTTTGAGAGGGTTAGTTTTCCATGTGTAAAATCTCTTAGGCTAGTTTTATTTTTTAAAGTCTTGCTTATACTGTTGAATTGCAAATATCCTATTATAAAGCCGAATACAACTGTGTATCTACACACACTCATGACACACAGTATACCTGTGATTTTCCTGTTTGATAGGAGTAAATGCAGAGAATGTTTTTTTCCATCTACTTAATAGATGGACAGAAAGAAAAGATGTCTTTGACTCAACTGCTGTAGTCATTTGAGCTGGAACTGGAACCTGGGCACCTGACTCCAGGCCATTATTCTTTCCACTAGACAGCTGTGGTGCTTCCTGGGGTAGGCTGTCTGTGTGTGTGTGTTCCTGCTGTTAGCTCCAGCCCCCTCAGTTCCCAGGGTCAGCTGGTTTGGTGACTTGCCCAGGTATCTGTTCTCTCTCTTGCCTTATCGTTCCACTTGTATCCCTCAAGCAGAATTTACTGGATAGGAAAATCATCCCAGATGGAAGAAGGCACACGAGTAGCTGCTGTGTGCCTAAACCACAATTCCCTAACATTGTTTATTGGAGTTTTCAGAGTGGTGTCCTTGAAACAGCTTTTTTAGGTATTTTGCTTCTGTAGGTGTTTTGCTCATAATCAGGATATGTTGCCACCAGGTGGGTGGTACTGCTTCCATTTGGTCCTCATGGCTCTGAAGAATTTTTTTTTCATGTTTAATGAGAATTTACTATATTAAAACATCTTTCTCTTTTAATTATGCCTTGTTATTTAATCAATAGCAGTATCTCACTTATACAGTGAGGAATGTGTATCAGTTAGGAATGACAGGTTCCAGTTTATTAAACCCATAAGTTAGAGTATAGGGGCAATAATTTGACCTGAATTTTGGTGCAGATGGCCTTGAGTTCACTACTTAATTTACTATCTTAATTGTAATGTTTTAATCAGTGTATCTTATTCCCCATATTTTAAAGGTTATATATGAAATATTCTGAGAATTTTGAACATACTTAGTTTTCCACTGAATCTTGGTTTTAGGATTTCTTTCCCTTGTATTCTTTGAAATCTACATCGTTCTGACTCAGCAATATTTAAAAGTTTGCATGTGACCATTTTCTTACACATTTTCTTTCTTTCTGCCTTAGAATACCCAAGTAGTGTTTGTGTGTTGTATGTCTTTTATGGGTCAAATACATAATTACCAGAAAATTTTGAAAATATAGCACTTTCTAGAGTTATTGTTAACATCTCAATATATAGTATAGCTTTTCTGCATGTGTGTGTACATACATACTTAGCATACATATGTGCATTTAACAAAAAGGGGGTCACATTATGTAAACTACTTTGTAACTTAACTGTGGTCATCTTTCCATGCTAATAAATAAACACTCAATTATCCTCTGAATAAACAGATCAGTGGGGGCAAGTGGGGGTAGCAACCACCTCGCCTCAGAATCTCATTGCACAATTAAGTTTCACTACCTTCATGTTTTTGTCAGCTTCAGTATCAGAAACGGCACAGCAGGCGTCTGAAGAGCAAAACAAGTCTCTTGAAAAACCAAAACAGAAAAAGAATCGCTGTTTCATGTGCAGAAAGAAAGTGGGACTTACTGGTAAGGGCCTGAGTCACAGGTTTAAATTAAGATTTTATTTAAGATAATGTTTGACTTACTATTAATGGCTTCAATTAAGATTATTTCTGTTTCCATGTGAGTTAATAATGGATATGCTTCACCTCCTGAATTTTCTTGAGTAAAAGTAGCTTTAATTACATACCTAACACTGAAATGAGTAGCTTTTCTTTTAAAATTCATTTTAACTGCATTTGAGAATGTTAGACAAGTAAAGTCAGTATGCCAGGCTCTGTGAAAGGGCAGGGGTGTGTGTCTCCTGCCTTTAGAGAGCCAGAGATTGTTGTGTGAGAGAGGGTGTTTAAGTACTTGGTGAGCCATGTGTAAAACGGCCAATCATTGGTTGGTGGTGCGGGCTCACAGAGTTCATACATGTAAGGTGATAGACCTGTCCTGCCACCCAATAAGTAATCAGTACATGCTGACTGCTGTAACAGAGGTGTCAGATGGTATTAAGAGAGGGGAAAATGTTCAAAATACTACTTGGCTATTTGGCAAAGCAAGTACATTTAAATGCAGTCAAGTAGATTGCTTTGGGAGTTCAGAGATGTGTGTAATTATTGATAATTCATAAGAGAGGAGCAGAGGCCCATCAAAGAATCCGGAAAGTAGGATGGGTCCTGAAAAGTGAGTAGGACTTATAACTGATGGACATAGGAGCATTTCAGGCAGAAAAAAAGAGCTTGAATGAAAGCTCAGAGAAAGGAAAGAATAGGGCATGTTGAGGGACCATAAATAGGGAATGTATCACAAAATATGTGCAGAAGGGTGTTTGAGACCATCAGATGAGGCTGATAATGTGTACTGTGGTTAACTAATGAGGAAGAGTGGCAGCTGTAAATAGTTTCCATTTATTGTTTACTGTGTGAAGGGCATTCTGCTATTAATACTCTGCCTAAGAAACTGACTTAAGAATAGATAGGATTTTGAGCAAAATTATGTTTTAGGAAGGTTATGTGGCTAAGGAGTAGATAAAGGAGGAAAGGAGATTTATAGTCTGATATCAAAGATATTTTAAGACTGGCTCATGCCTTGGCAAGTGTATTTATTTAAAGAATACAAACATGAACAAATAAGACATTTTAAAGTATGTGTGTGTGTGTGTGTATATATATATATATATATACTATATAATATATATGTATAGTATCAAATATTGTCTTTCTAAATCTCAGAAACTTAGACTTCCATGAATAGAAGGCTGCGACTTAGTAATTTCTATCTTGTCCAGTCTTGTTAGTCTGGTGTTACTTTTGGCTTCATTTTTCATTCATTATTACGAAGTCACAGGAGACTTCCTGGTGGTCCAGGAGTTAGGACTGTACACTTTCACTTCCGGGTTCAATCCCTGGCTGGGGAACTAAGATCCCACAAGATGTGTAGTGCAGCCAAAATAATAATAATAAAATTTTAAAAAGAAAATGTTATGAAGTTACAGAATATCTTTTGGAAGTTTAAAAAAAAATGTGGTAAAGGAAGTTTGCATCAAATGTCAACATTTAAAATATTGATTCCTGTGTTCTAACAATTCTATCATACAGTAAAAACCTTTTTAGGGGTGCAGGACTAATTTTATTTAAAAACTATTCACCCTGCTTATTTCTCTCTATTGGCTTCAATTCTTGGGGCATTTCCCTAAAATAAATAGCATTTATTGCATCTTTACTGTATGTTAGGCAGGTAATACTTCATTTAATTCTTACTATAACTGATTTCCAGAATTAGAGGTGCAGAACCTGGGGCTCAGGGAGGCTTGGTAATTTGCCTGTGTTAGTAAATAGATTCATGCTTAGGCAACCGCAGCTGGATCTCATGCTCTTAGTCACTGAGCCAGATTACAGTTCATGTCTCCATTAGAGATTGGCCAAGGAAAGCTAGTGTACTGTTTTATTTGTTAACAGTTCTGTCCAAAGTTTCATCTTTCTTAACTAAATCTTAAGGTTGTCTTCTGACAGTATGCTTATTTTTTTCACATTGTAGTATTTGAGAAATGTCTTACCTTTTCAGTTTATCAGTCCTGTTTTTGATAGGAAGCAGTTGTGTTTCAGGTGAAGAAACTTGAGCTCAGAGAAGTGGCTGTGACTTGGGCTGGCACAGACCTGTGTTTGTAGGTGGTAACAAGAACTGAAGCCATCAAGCTGGTGAATTTGAGAGTATACTAGGTTGTACAACTGCTAGTTTGGAATGATTCTTTAGATTGCTGCCCTACAGACATGATCTTTAAAACATTAATTATGTAGAGAGTTTCATATTTAGACCTTGCACTCAACTCATATACATGTATTAATCCATTTTCAGGGTTTGAATGCCGGTGTGGAAATGTTTACTGTGGTGTACACCGTTACTCAGATGTACACAATTGCTCTTACAATTACAAAGCTGATGCTGCTGAGAAAATCAGAAAAGANCCTTGCACTCAACTCATATACATGTATTAATCCATTTTCAGGGTTTGAATGCCGGTGTGGAAATGTTTACTGTGGTGTACACCGTTACTCAGATGTACACAATTGCTCTTACAATTACAAAGCTGATGCTGCTGAGAAAATCAGAAAAGAAAATCCAGTAGTTGTTGGTGAAAAGATCCAGAAGATTTGAACTCCTGATGGAATACAAAATCCTTTGACCATCTGCAAACTAAAAACTGACTTGAGGTTTTTTTTTTCCTAGTCATTGGGAATGTAGAGCAATGTATCTTGCATAGACCTTTAATCATACATGTCATCAGAAGAATAGATTTTTGTTTTTGTTTTGAAAATGACTCTGAACATTTATTTCCATTGCAGTTTCTGTGGCTGAAAAAAGTAAACTTTATGAGTATTATCCTTTTAAGATCATTTAAATTTTAGTTGAGTGCAGAGGGCTTTTATAACAGATGTGGAGAAATTTTGGAGGGCTGTGATTTTTCCCAGTATTAAACATGCATGCTTTAATCTTGCAGTTTATTTTCTCATTGTGTGTGTATATATAGCTTTTCTCTGCAGCACGATTTCTGTTTTGATAATGTCCTTTAGGGCACAGCTAGTTATCAGTAACTGAATGTATCTTAATCATTATGGCTGCTTCTGTTTTTCCTTAACAAAGGTTATACATATGTTAGCATATAGTTTCTTTGCACCCACTATTTATGTCTGAATCATTTGTCACAGGAGAGTGTGTGCTGATGAGATTCTAAGTTTGTGTGTTTTTAAGTTTTTTTGAGCGAAGGAAGGAAAAGCTGTATGCATTTCATTGCTGACTGCAGGTTTCTTTCAGATGATGTGCATCGGTCTGTGTGTATACAATATGAAGAATGATCTGAAGTAATTGTGCTGTATTTATGTTTATCCACCCGTCTTTGATTAAATAAAAAGGAAAACCATAACATTCCCTTGTATTACTTTTTCTCCGTTACTCTTGCTGGTAGTTCATTTTGACTTCTGGTCCTTTAGTTTTCTGCTTTACTGATGTTGTGAGATGAGCTCTCACGTCTATCTGTGACTGATACTTAACGATGATAAATTGTGATCTTAGCTTCCCGTGAGTTGAACGTGTCATATTTTCTAGCTCTTGTTTGTTTCTCTGTTCTGAACTCTGTCACAACGAATTAGTATCTAGTAGAAGCTTCTTTTTCTAGTAGGATTAGAGAAACTGAAAGAGCATAACTCAAACATGGAGAGCTGGAGAACTGTGGAGTAGAAAGATCTCCAAAAAGCATTTGTTCTGTGGTTTTTAAACTTACCTGGCAGCCAGCCTTTTAAAAACTTGAAATAGAATGTAAAACAGATTAAATAGTATTTTACAATACAGATTTCTAAATTTATATTTTTTACTTAATACTTGTGTATTCCATCTTAGTGTGTATATTCTCCTTCCAAATTTCCATCTTAGTGTGTATATTCTCCTTCCAAATGTAATGATGACTTAGCACTGGAATCTGTAAATATTAAATAAGAGAAAACCATTATGACTATCTTAGTAGATCCAATTAAAGTATATAATAGGATTTAACACCACCCAGTCATAATAAAAACTTGATAAATTAGGACTGGAAAGGAATTTCCTTAAGGTGATAGCTTCTGTGTAAATCTGTAAAACATAAAACAAGCATCTGCTACAAAGAGGAAATTTCATACCCCTTTAAATTCAGAAACAAAGGGCTAGTTTTCCACTATCCCTGCTTATGTTCACAGTTGTGTTGGAGATCCTAGTCGATAGAATAAAAAATGTTATAAGAAATAAAAAGTAGGAAACACTAATTATTTGTACATTACACGTTCTTCTTTTGTAGAAAACTCAAATCTAAAGAGAAAGTACCAGAAATACCAGGGTTTCATTACAGAGGTAGGTGTAACATTAATTTTCTGAAGCCAGTTGCATTTCTTTGTATCAGTAACAATCAGAAAACTGGAGGACACATTTTACAATAGTATTAACACCAAGTACCTAGGAAATTAACAATGTATGTTGAAAACCTCTTTTAAGAAAAAATTTTCAAACATTATTAAGAGATAATATCTAAGACCTGAAAAAGTAGGGAGAGAGAGACGTTTGCAGCTAGGCAGACAATGTCAAGAAGATGTATTTTGTACCCAAATAGACCTATAGATTCAAAGCAGTCCCTATCAGAGTCCCACCAAGTTTCCTCCTGAAACTTGTTAAGGTGGTTCTAAATTAAAAGAGAAAGATGAGCCCAAGGCTAGGACATTTCAATAAAGAAAAGTCAGGGAGGTGGACATTTTTTCCACTCTATGTAGACTCATCATGAAGCCACGTTCATTAAAATAGCATGGTATTCACTAAGGGGCGTACAGAATCCTAATAGATTAGACCAAAATATCCCCAAAAAGCCATGCATGAAATGAACTGAGTATAAGACACAGCACACCACATTGGGGGGAGGAGACTGTGATCATGACAGCCAGCCCAACTAGTCAGCGCAGAAAAGAGGTGAAAATTGCTCCCTTATCATGCCACAGGGAAAAAATGCATGAATTAAATGCAAAACACAAACTTTTCTAATTCTCAGAAAAAGATGATTACTTCTTCAACCTTGGATATAAAAGAACTGTTTAAGACACAAAGCATTGACTGCAAGAGTTACTGATGAATTTGTCTATTAAAATGAGGCATTTTAAACCAAAAATACCATATGGTAGAACCATCAAAGAAAGTGAAAAGCCAAGTTACAAACCAGGAAAAGGTAAAATGCAAATCAAGACCACAATAAGATACTATTTTATACCCATTCAGTTAGCAAAGATTTAAAAGTGTTTGGCAGTATCTAGTGTTTGAAGGGTTGCTGACATTAACCAAAAGTGGTTCAGTCCTTAGGACGGTTTGGAAACTAGTACCTTTTAAAATTGGACTTTTAAACATCCTATAATCCACAAATTTTACTCCTCTAAGTGTATGCCCCAGAAAAACCTGCATATAGAGAACAGTACACATGTACAGCAATTTTCAAAGCCAAGCTTACAGAAAGCAAAAATCCAGAAACCACTTAATTCCCATTTGAAGAACGGATAAAATGTGACATATTCTTACAATGGAGTATAAATAGTGATCAAAACTAGTGGGCCCTAGAGACAACAAAATAGAAGTACCAGAAGTCCACAGTCCTAATTACAAAGATTTTTACTTGACCACATGTTAAAGTTGGGCGTCTGGGTGATAGTTTTTTTGTTTTGATATGTTTTTCCCACATACATGATTTATTCCTTAAAACTTTTATTTAGGAAAAAGCCCCAGATACTTAAAAGAGGTCATCATTTTTAAAGATTATTATATAAATTGCTTAATTGAGACTTTAGTTCTAAGTAACTCAGCTTACTAGTATGCCCACCGTTTCTAATGTAAACTGTTTCTAATGTTTGATGTTTTTTAAAATGAAACACCAAAACCACAATTCATGGAAAGAAAAAAATGGGTAAGTAGAACTTCAAAATTAAAAATTTCTCTGCAAAAGGCATTGCTAAGAGAACAGAAAGACAAGCCACAGACCGGGAGAAAATATTAGCAAAACACAGTGACAAAGGCTTACCCTAAATAAAAAATAACTGTAAGAAAACGAACCCAATTAAAAAATGGTCAGAATATCTAGACATCTCATCAAAAATAAAACTAAAAGGTGGTCAATATGTCATTGGAGAATAGCCAATTAAAATGAGATGACATTAATATCTATAAAAAGCTAAGATCCAGAATACAACACCAAATGCTATCGAGGATGTGGAGCAAAAGGAATTTGAGTTCGTTGATGGTAGGAACGCAACATGGGACAGAAGGAAGAAGTTGGGCAGTCTCTTAAATTTAACCATAGTCTTAAGGACAAGCAGTTAGTTGCATTCCTAGGTATCTGTCCAAATGAATTAAAGACCATGTCCACACCAAAACCTGCACCCAGATGTTTTCAAGCAGCTTTATTTATCCATAATTGCCAAAAATTAGCCAAGATGTCCTTCACATGTACTGGTAAATGGTGGTACATCTGTATGATGAAGTGGTATTTAGCAATTTAAAAAAAGGAGCCATCCAGGCACGAGAAGACGTGAAGGAGCCTTATATGTCGCTCAGTGAAGCAGTCCAGAAAGACTCGCTAATACATGACATTCTGGAAAAGGCAGAACTGTGCTCTGTGTTCAGGTAGAAAAAGGAGTGAAAAGGTGCACAGGGGTTTTTAAGGCAGGGGAACAGCTTCCATGACACTGTAATGGTGGATACATAACTATGCATCTGTTCAAACTTGTAGAATCCTACAACACAAAAAGCAAAAACCCTGGGACTTCCCTGGCGGTCAGGGGTTTAGACCACTGAACGCAGAGAGTGCAGGTTTGATTCCTGGTCAGGGAGCTAATCCCATGGTGCCTCCAGGCCTAAAAACCAAAATAAATCAAAAGTAATATTGTAACAAATGCAATAAAGACTAAAAATGGTCCAGTTAAAAAGAAAAAAGGCCAACTCAGCTGGCATATGTTTAAAAAACAATGAAAAATAGTTTCGAGGTAGCATTCCATTAAAACATGGATGAACAGTACCTGCAACAATTAAAGACGAAAAAAAAGGGAAGGGGCAGGAAAGAAGAAAATTTGCAGAAAACCCAGTCATTGTTGAGCTGGTTCATTTAGCTCTGTTCAGAATAGTCGAGAAAAAGAGGGAACTATGATAAAAGACAAAGCACTTCAATGAAGCAAATGTCTTTTCTTTTTAAGGCTCAAGCTCAGAAATGCTTATAGTACATATTTTAGAGGGCACACTGTGTGTGTCTTGGGCTTCTCAGGTGGCGCTAGTGGTAAAGAATCCACCTGCCAATGCAGGAGATGCAAGAGATCTGGAGAAGGAAATGGCAACCCACTCCAGTATTCTTCCATGGACGCTTCCGTGGACAGGATCCTGGTGGGCTACAGTCCATGGGATCCCAAAGAGTCGGACACAAGTGAGCAGAGCAGCACACGTTTTCAAGGGCACACCATGTATTTGGCATGTACACCATACACTTTAACATCAGAAGGATATATATTGTGCAAGTGTGAGTGACATTCGGTTCTCTGCAAGGAGTTCAACATTTAGAGGACCTTAGAAATGAGCTCAGGTAATTCATGTGCAAGTGAAATTTGTAGGGTGGGGAGAAGGGCAATGGATGGACTCCTGAGTGTTGCCCAAAAAGGCTACTCCCCTGCTCCCAGTTCAGGCAGCTCCACATCCTACGAATCTGAATGGCAGGGGCCAGCCTCTGGCAAGACTTTTTCTCTCTGTATTCAGAAAGCTTTCCACTTCTCAGAGTCAGGGGCAGCTGCTGGAGTCTCCTGTGCTGCATTTTCGCATCCGAGGGAGGCACTGAGCTTAGTGCTACAGAGGCTCAAACCACCCATTCATGATGGAGGTGCCAGACTCGCCTCCAGTCCTGAAAGCATCCAGATCCTGCCACCCAGGAATTTACACTCCAGCAACAGAGTAGGAAAAGGAAAACATTTTGTGCGTGCAGATCTCCATAGCTCCAGTACTACAACAGTCTCGAGCACTACAATTTCTTCAGCCGATGAAAATAATAACGCTGATTTGGCCACAAGGAAAAATGTTCAGGAGAAAAGTCCAAGGAAAGACTGAAAATTGGCCTTTCTGTAAAGATGGAAAAAATCATACACATACAAATAGAATGAGCAAATAACATGAAAACTGCAGGATGGCAGGATTACAGGCAGCATTTTTTTCCTTAAAATTCTTTTTTATGATTGTTGTACATGCTCAACACAATCCCTCCCAGAAGAGGAGAAAGAAAGTAAGTGTACTTGCAAGTTATTTACTTCAACTTTTTTTCCAAATAGAGAACAGCTTTGATACCTTTCAGACACTATATATAATTAGTGGGTTGGCAAGTCTATTTTAAAACTATGAAATCTTACTCTCCCTACAGCCATCTCACACCCACACCCCTTCTCACACAATCAGCCCCATGCCCTTCCCCCAAAAGGTTGATTTTCTCTCTACATGGCTTTTATCAGAGAATGAAATGGCAATCCACTCCAGTATTCTTACCTGGAGAATCTCATGGACAGAGGAGCCTGGCGGACTACAGTCCATGGGTCACAAAGAGTCAAACACAACTGAAGCTTTTGTAATCTAGGCTTTCACTAGCTTGTGTGTTCAGTGGAAGTTCCTGGCCCATCGCTCACACAGCACACACTCAGTAAATAAGGAAGCAGTTGTGCACTATTCCCAATGCCTGGATGAGGTGGGGGTGCTCATTGGTTATTGATTAATTGCCATTAGTCAACAGTTTTGTATTATTTACTTAAGTATTTGTGGAGGACCTATTCTGTGCCAGACATTTTTGCTGGGCGTTAACAAAGCTTCAGAAAGAGTAAGACAGTTACTGTCTCTAAGGGGAGAGACCAGGCCAGTACTGAACACACTGTGTGTGCTTAGCCACGTAGTTGTGTCCAACTCTTGGCCACTCTATGGACTATAGCCCACAAGGCTCCTCTGTCCATGGAATTCTCCAGGNAAGTCTGTTTTGTATTTAAGTGCTTCCCCAGGGGCTCAGATGGACAAAAACCTGCCTGCCAGTGCAGGAGGTATAAGAGATGTGGGTTCGATCCCTGGGTCAGGAAGATCCCTTGGAGAAGGGAATGGCTATCTATTCCACTATTCTTGCCTGTAGAACCCTGTGGACAAGGGAGCCTGGTGGGCTATAGACTATGGGGTCACAAAGAGTCAGAAACGACTGAGCGACTAATACACTTTTGTATTTAATAGAAATTAACCCTTCACTGTAATACATTGTAAATATGTTCTCCCAGTGTGGTATCATTTTACCTTTATTTGTTGTCTTTCTTTATGCAGAAATTTTACAGTTTTATAAAGTCAAACATATCAATCACTTCCTTTATGGCATTTCCTTTTGTGTCATCTTAGACTCTCTCCGCCTGAAGAATTTGAAGATTTGGGGGGTGTTTTGTTTTTCTAGTACTTGTTAGAGCCTTACTCTGCAAATATTTAGATCTCTTATCCTCTTGGAGTTGTATGATGGGTTAAGGGGTGGAGTTTGCCCCCATGGGCTCTCTTTGCCACATCATGGAGTCAGCCTTCTGATTTTTTATGACACGAGTACAAACCCTGGTATTTTCACTTTTCACAAGCCTTGTGTAGCTGTGAAATCTGAAAATGCAGTGTGGGAAAAGGCAGAGGTGTGGGCTGAAGGAGATGAAGAGGGCTGCCGTGGTCATCAGGGACCGTGTGCGGGGGTCTTGGATGGGCACTGGCCCGCTGCTGCTCACCATGGCCCCGGGGTGGCTGTCTGTCAACTCAGGTGCAGTGTAGAAGTATGATGAATTTATACATAGCAGTCCAGGTATCAGCCAGGGTTTGGAAATGCCTGACCTTTGCCTTCCAGGCAAGTGCTCCAGGGCAGCAGGTCAGAGCCAGATTCTCATCAGCTTTCCTATGTCAGGCTTTCTTTGTAGGCCCTGGTAACAATCTCGGAGAGCCAATCCCCATTTCCAAGGCCCACGAGCACATTTTTGGAATGGTCCTTATGAACGACTGGAGTGGTAATTATGGAGAACTGGGCTTCCTGGTATTGAGCATCCAATGCACTCTTGGGTCTGGGGAAGGCTGGGTGTTTGGGACACTTTTTGCAGAAGCCAAGGTGGTCTCCTGGGTCTGGTGTGGTCAGAGGCAGCAGTCAGTCAGTGGTTGAGAGCGCAGGCTTGGGTATCCAACAGACCTCTTGGCTCTGAGCTTTTGGCCAGCCACTTGACCTCTCTGAGCTCCAGTGTTCTTGTAAATTGAACAGAGGGACATGGCTAATATGTTTGAACAATTTTGTGCCAGGCCCCAGGGTTGAACTCCTCCCGTGGACTCTCCTGCCAGATCCCAATTGGGCACTGATAATATTGTTGTTGTTTAGTCACTAAGTCATGTCCGACTCTTGAGACCCGGTGGACTGTAGCCCACTAGGCTCCTCCATGGCAAGAATACTGGAGTGGGTTGCTGTGCCCTTCTCCAGGGGATCTTCCCAACCCAGGGGTTGAATTTGCGTCTCTTATGTCTGCTTCACTGGCAGGAACTTTACCACTGGTGCCAGCTGGGAAGCCCAATGATAATATTACTATTCCCATTTTACAGGGGTGAGGAGTGAGGCAGAGTGATTTCAGCTGGTTGCTGAGCTAAGATTTCAAATGAAACAGCTCCATTTCTGAGTTCGTCTCAACCCCTCTGCCTTATGTAGGAAGAAACTGGTGCCAGGTGTCCCAGGAACTATGAGGTTGAGATTTCAGACCCTTCATGGGGAAATATCCTGCCTGCTCCCTGCTTTCGGAGAAGGCAATGGCACCACACTCCAGTACTCTTGCCTGGAAAATCCCATGGATGGAGGAGCCTGGTAGGCTGCAGTATGTGGGGTTGCTAAGAGTCGGACACGACTGAGTGACTTCACTTTGACTTTTCACTTTCATGCATTGGAGAAGGAAATGGCAACCCACTCCAGTGTTCTTGCCCGGAGAATCCCAGGGACAGGGGAGCCTGGTGGGCTGCCGCCTATGGGGTCGCCCAGAGTCGGACACGACTGAAGTGACTTAGCAGCAGCAGCAGCAGTTCCCCCCTTTTATTTAAACAGCAGAAAGACAAATATAATTTGTAAATACAGGAGTGCACAGAAGAAAATTAAGGAAGTGAACAAAGCAGGCAGCTTTTATATCTTTTTACAAACAAATAATAAATTTGTAAACAACGGACAAAGCATAGGATTTTGGGTCTGGGGTGCGTGGGGTGCTAAATTATTGAAGTAAGATTTGTTTGCAGACTCTTCTTGGCCTTGAATTCCTGTCTCTTGTGACAAATATGTTTCTCTCCCTCCTGGTACTGGAACGAGAGTACCTTTCTTTTTCCTGCCCTTTGGTCATCTCGCTCTTGGCTGGAGCCTGGCATGGTGACCTCAGAGGATCTCTGTCCTCGGTCCTGGGGCAACCAGCTCGTTGGGGTTGGAGCACCAGGGGTGGGGCAAGGCTGAGCCGAGCGTCTGTTCCTTCATCAAGGAGAGAGGGGAGACTTGGCCGTTGGCCCCGTCGGCTTCTGTCAGCCCTGCTTGTCCCTTCTCCTGTAGCTCGAGACATCCAGAAATGGGAGTACGTCCCCCTTGGGCCATTCCTCGGGAAGAGTTTTGGAACCACCATCTCTCCATGGGTGGTGCCCATGGATGCCCTCATGCCCTTTGCTGTGCCCAACCCGGAGCAGGTAAGACGCCCTCCGTGAGAAGTCCCAAACCCAGGCCCCTCTGCCTCCCAGCTGTTTACCCATCCAGCTTGGAGAGGGTCTGGAGGGTAAGCTCTGTGTCCCCAGCATGCTCACGTGCTGGGGGGTCTTGACTGCAGGGACCTCTAGGCAAGCATGGCGCCAGTCATTCTTCCTTGTGTTTTCCCTGTTCCTCGCACAGTTCTGGGAAACGACATGGAGTTTTGTAACCTTTAGAATCCTCTGAGGCTACAGGAACTGGCCAGTTGGCAGGAGAAGGGGTCTCTTCCAGTATCACCTCATTGCACAACCTCCCGGGCCACCAAGTTGTGTTCTGTGTGATGGCGCCCCCTGGAGGCCGACTGACAGACTGCAGCGTGGAGTCAGACCACAGGGCCTCCTGGTGCCGAGCCTGCTGGTCCCTGTACCACTGTCCTGGCCCGACTCCCGATCTTGGTCCTCACTCCTCAGGCTGACAGTCTGCTGCTGCCTCCACCCCATCACCCCCAGTGACCTCCACCAAAGTGCGCTTGACCTTGACTGACCCCATGGCCTTGGCCCTCTTTAATATAGATCTCTTTGCTATTGTCCAGTCGCTCGGTTGTGTCCGACTCTGCGACCCCATGGACTGCCGCACATCAGACTTCCCTTTCCTTCACCATCTCCCGGAGTTTGCTCAAACTCATGTCCATCGAGTCTGTGATGCCATCCAACCATCTCATCCTCTGTCGTCCCCTTCTCCTCCTGCCTTCAATCTTTCCCAGCATCAGGGTCTTTTTCAATGAGTCAGATCTTTGCATCAGGTGGCCAAAGTGTTGGAGCTTCAGCTTTGGCATCGGTCCTTCCAGTGAATATTCCCAGGGTTGATTTCCTTTAGGATCGACTGGTTTGATCTTCTTTTAACCCTTTGACAGCCCCCTACTGTTCCTAGACACTCTGCCCCTGGCTTCTGGCATGTGACCAGTCTCAGTCCTGTATCTCCTGCAGTGCTCCAGTGGACTCTAGCCTCCACTTGGGGGCAGCCTGGGCTGAGCTCTCAGCCTTGCTCTTCCCTTATTCCCGGTCCTGCTCCCCTGAACATCTGACCCTGCTCACGCATGGCCTCTGCTCCCACCCTGGACGTGTCTCAGCCTGCTGTCTTCTCATGGAGCTGTACTGAAACACTGAGAGTCTTTCCCTGCAGACCAGTTCCTCGTGAGGCTCTTTGGGCTCTCTGGCAGGACCCTCTACTCCCTCCTCCATCGTTCCTGCCAGCATCTCCCTCTCCATCCTTTTCAGTCTCTGAGACTTGTCTCCTCTCTCCTCGGTGAGTCCCACTCTCTGAGGACCGCCTGGCCCGCAGTCACATCCCTGGCTTTTCCCCTCCAGGCTTCATCCCTCGTCCAGCTCTTTGCTTACAGGCACTGCTCACCCTCACCAAAGACCTTTGGGCTCTATCTCTTTATATACCAGTCCTTCCCAAATACTGTTAAAGTACAACCTTCAGGATTCTTGCCACTTGTGAATGATGACTTACTGAATGCTTTTCTTTTTCTTTTGTTTTATTTTCCCATCCCCACAATGGTTCTTTGGCCTTCCCTGGTGGCTCAGCGGTGAATCTCCGCCAGTGTAAGAGATGTGGGTTCGATCCCTGGGTTGGGAAGATCCTCTGGAGAAGGGAATGGCAACCCATTCCAGTATTCTTACTGGGGTATTCCATGGACAGAGGAGCCTGGTGGGCTATAGTCCATGGGGTTGCAAAAGAGTTGGTCATGACTTAGCAATTAAACAACAACAAGGGTTTTTTATATTGAGATTTTATGGTTATAACCCAAATAGTGCTAAAAAAGAATAAATCCATACACTGCAAAAATAGCCACAAAATTGTCTTAGATATAAATATATGCAAGCATTTACAAGGGTTGCAGGCTGAATGCTTTTCTTTAAAGCAGCTTCCATTTGAAAACACAGTATATTTAGAAAAGGAACTTCTAGGTCCCTATCCATTTCACTGGCCACCAAGTCAATCATGAAAAGAAACACATAATCATGAAAATAAAGTCACCCCACATTAGCTCATGGATCACTAGGGAGTCACAGATGGCTCTTGGGGAAGACACTGCTTTTGGACAAAGTACAGACCTTCCAGCCTGGCCATCACAGTGGCCTGTGTTGCTGAGCCAGGAGCGCCAGGGAGACTGTGCACCCTTTGCTGGCCACCCTGTCTTCTGCCACCCTCAACCCCAGTTGTCCAGGGACACGGCACTGTCCTGGAAAGAGGGGACACCCCTTCTTCTCAGGGCCTCCTGGCCAGCTGCTCTGCTGTGGGGCCAGCCTGGCCAGGTCGGCCAGCCAACCCAGCCCCTCTGTGTTCCTCTGCCCTCACAGGACCCCAAGCCCCTGCCGTATCTCTGCCATGACCAGCCCTACACATTCGACATCGACCTCTCTGTTGCCTTGAAAGGTACTGCCCTGGGGTCGGAGGCTGCTTGGCTGGGCTGAGTTAAAGGCCAGTGGATCAGTAGTGAGAGAGCCCAGCTTTGCAGGCTACAGCTGAAGTTCAAGTCTTGGTTCTCCCCCTGACCAGCTCTGGGACCTTGGGCATGTTACTGAATCTGTCTGCTACTAAATCTGTCCAGTTTGTCACCTGGCAAGTGGGATAATGACGGTATTGACTTCTCTGTGGAAGTCCCCCAGCTCTGAGACCCTACCCTATGAGCTTATTGGTTCATAGACTCTTTAGGCGGAGTCATGTTAGACAATGGAAAACCTAAGCCACAAAACAGTGCCCTTACAAGGTGGGAGTCCCCTCCTTGATTAATGGAATTAAGTCTTCCCGTCAATGTTCCTTGTCTCCCCACCAGGAGAAGGAATGAGCCAGGCAGCTACCGTATGCAGGTCTAATTTTAAGGTAAGCTTTGAGGCTGGGCGGACTGCTTTTGGAGGCGAGGGAGACCTTTCTTCCTGGCAGGACCAGGAGAAAAGCATCCATGTCGGGATGTGATGATGGGTCAGCGTGTGGTGGGTTGTTTCCATTTTTTGGGTAGAGCTACCATGAACAGTCCAGTCCATGTCTCTGGGTGCATGAATGTGCGTATGTCTGGATATCCAGGGATAGAAGTGCTGGGTCATAGAAGGTGTATATCCATACTTGACTGAGGAGTCCTTCCAGACACTTTTCCAAAAGGCTTGTTACAATTTGCACTCACCACAAGCAGCATCTGAGCATTTTGGCTGCTCCACATCCTGCTCAACAGGTGAGCCACTGGCATTTTCATTTCAGCTGTTCTGAGGATTGTGATTTCGCTTTGCATCTCCCTAAAGACGAATGCTGGGAAAGACTGAGGGCAGGAGGAGAAAGGGGCAGCAGAGGATGAGATGGTTGGATGGCATCACCAACTCAAAGCACATGAGTCTGAGCAAACTCCAGGAGATAGTGAAGGACAGGGAAGCCTTGGCATGCTGCAGTCCCTGGGGTTGCAAAGAATCGGACATGACTGAGCGACTGAACAAGGACGAATGCAGCTGGGCATCCCGTCATATGCTTATTGACCATTTGAACACCCTCTGATTCAATGTATTCCTGTTTCTTCTAGTCTCCCTCTTAATTTAACTTTATTCTGGGCTCCATAGGCTGCTGAGAAGGAATGGGGACCGCCTGCTTAAGGGGGCTTTTGTGTAAAAATCCATTTCTGAGGTTTCCTTTTCCTGGGTGTGTAGCTTCAGGAGGGGCAGACCTGAGGAGCTGTGGGCTTGAGGCGGGGAGTGCAGCCCCTGAGATGCTTGGTGGGCACCTGGTCCTTGGTCCCTTCCCACCAGGCCTGGCCTCCCGTAGTGCTCCCTCATCCTTCAGGCTGCTCTGAGGTTCTGTGTGAGTTGTTCAGCTCTGTTGCCCAGTGCCTGTTCCAAGGCCTGAGGTCTTTGCTCGTGAGACACTTGCTCTAGTGAGGACCTAGACCTTGTCAACTCAGGACTCTGGGGTGATCGCAGGACAAAGTGGGATTATGGACTCCTGAGCACGCTGCACACTGAGGGTCTGAGCAGTGAGGTTTGAAACTCCAGGAGTGCTTCTTGGAGAAGGTGGGTTAGGGTTGGACTAGAAGGAACCTAGGAGCTGGGGCTCTAGCTGGTGAAGGGGCGGGGAGAGAACTGGGGTAGGTCACAGGGTAAGTGCAGGAGGACAGCTTGTCCTTGCTCTAGGGACTGGGAGAGAGCTCAGGGCGGGCTGCTGTGAGTGGGGCTGGCTGCTCCGGGCAGCTCAGGAGAAGCCTGTCCTGCCCATCCCCGTCTCTGTGTCCTCACCCGCAGTACATGTACTGGACAATGCTGCAGCAGATCACCCACCACTCTGCCAATGGCTGCAACCTGCAGCCGGGTGACCTCTTGGCTTCTGGAACCATCAGCGGTCCGGTGAGTATGTGATTGGTTCCCCTGGGAGCTGCCTGCATGGAGCATCCCTATTCCCTGTACAGACTGAAGGGTTCTCCCTCGAGACGGGAGTCCAGCCTGAGCAGGCATATCTTACAACTCTGTCCACCTCATAGCTTCATCTGTCTTCGGGTGCAGAAGGGGCTCCTTTTTCAAATGCAGAAGAGATCGGGATAGGGGTGAGAGGCTGCCTCTGTCTACTGGGGGGAGTGAGAATGACACAGGGGCCACTATTGTATCTGGCTGTCACCACCTCACAGCACATCCTTCCAGGATGAGGAGGCCCCACTGCTAACCACCCCCACTATGAATGTTTGGTGATGACTTTGGTTGGCACATGGACTAACCACTTCCTGCAAGGTCCAGACCTCAGGCTCTTTTTGATGGAAAGTCTCTTCCTAGTGGGGGTGGGGTTGGGGGCCAAGTGTTACAATATCTGGGTAAGCCCCAGCCTCCAGAGTGGGCAGGGCCTGGCAGGCGCCTGGCAGGATGGGCCTAGGCAGGTTGGTCCAGCATCCCCCCAACCCCCAAGTCCTGAATGAAGTGGGCAGGGCATGTAGGGTACTCGGGCTTGAGGACATTTCCAGGGTGATTCCCACCAAGGCAGGGTCTCTGGGGGCTGTGGGGTCCCTTGCTCCTTCCCAGGCCTCACCCCTACCCCTCGCCTTGCTAACCACTGTCCACACCAGATCTGACCCACCCACCGTGATGGAAATACCATGATGTAAATGCTTGTGACAACTTCTTCCCCTTCTTGCTATGAAGGAGCCAGAGAGCTTCGGCTGCATGCTGGAGCTGTCGTGGAAAGGCACAAAGGCTGTAGAGCTGGGGAACGGCCACACCAGGAAGTTCCTGCTGGACGGGGATGAAGTCATCATGACAGGTGAGGGAGGGCACCAGGCCCACGGTGGCATCTCCTTCTCACCGTCCTCACTGTCTGCTGGGAAGCCATCTATCCCAAGTCCCCACTCCAGCCTTCCCGGCTCGGTGTCTGCTTCTTCTGGCCTTCACCCCAGCCCTGCCTGACAGGGACTGAAATGAAGTGAAATGAAAGTGGCTCAGTCGTGTCCGACTTTTTGCGACCCCATGGACTATACAGTCCATGGAATTCTGTAGGCCAGAATACTGGAGTGAGTAGCCATTCCCTTCTCCAAGGGATCTTCCCAACCCAGGGATCAAACTCATGTCTCCCACATTGCAAGCAGATTCTTAACCAACTGAGCCACCAGGGAAGCCCAAGAATACTGGAGTGGGCAGCCTATCCCTTCTCCAATGGATCTTCCCGATTCAGAAACCAAACTGGGGTCTTCTGCATTGCAGGTGGATTCTTTACCAGCTGAACTACCAGGAAAGTCTCAGCTCTGTGTCTGCTTGTTTTGGCCTTCACCCCAGCCCTGCCTGCCAGGAACTGGCTTTATTTACTTTTAACCTTTTAGCCAAGCCATGTGGCATGCGGGATCTTAGTTCCCCAACCAGGAACCAAACCTGTGTCCCCTGCAGTAAAAGTGCAAAATCTTAACCACTGGTCCACCAGGGAAGTCCCTGCCTAGAACTTTAAATTAGAGTCTTCCTGGAGCAAAAAGACCAAGGAAGTCCAGCTCAGTGTCTCCTTCCTCCCAGATCAAAGTGATACAATAATGGCAGGTTTCACGTTCTGAACTTTGCAGGGCAGAGACCCTGTGCCCTTTGACCCTGTACCTATTACCTGACTGAGTTAGTGACAAGATTTCTAGCAGCCCATTCTGAGGGGCTTCCCAGGTAGCGTTAGTAGTGAAGAACCTGCCTGCTAATGCAGGAGATGTAAGAGATGCAGGTTTGATTCCTTGGTTGGGAAGATGCCCTGGAGGAGGGCATCGCAACCCACGCCAGTATTCTTGCCTGGAGAATCCCCAAGGAGGGAGGAGCCTGGAGGGCTACAGTCCACGAAGTCACAAAAGAGTTGGACATGACCGAGCATATGAGCACGCACATTCCAAGCAGGTTAGGGCACCCTTACCCCTTGAGGGGCCGTTATGCCTATCTTTTAATATTGCTGGAGAGGAAGGCGCCACCGTGGTCAGAGTCACACAGATTCAGGTTGGACGCCCACATCCCCAGCAGCCCTGGGACCTTCCTGAGTTTATTGAATCTTTCTGAGACTCAGTTTCCTCATCTTTAAAATGGAGCTAAGGATACAATGCCTAGTCTCACAGCATGGTTGTAAAGATGAGCTCAGCTCAGTCACTCAGTCGTATCCAACTCTTTGCACCCCCATGAACTGTGCAGCATGCCAGGCCTCCCTGTCCATCACCAACTCCTGGAGTCCACCCAAACCCATGTCCATTGAGTTGATGATGCCATGCAACCATCTCATCCTCTGCCGTCCCCTTCTCTTCCTGCCCTCAACCTTTCCCAGCATCAGAGACTTTTCCAGTGAGTCAGTTCTTTGCNATGACTCATTGGAAAAGACTGACCCTGATGCTGGAAAAGATTGAGGGCAGGAGGAGAAGGGAACGGCAGAGGATGAGATGGTTGGATGGCATCACCGACTCAGCGGACATGGGTTTGGGTGGACTCCAGGAGTTGGTGATGGACAGGGAGGCCTGGCATGCTGTGGTTCATGGGGTTGCAGAGTCGGACACGACTGAGCAACTGAACTGAACTGAGTTGACCCATCTCCCAAGGCTGCCTTTGATCTCATGCTATTTCCTCTGTTGGCCATACCCTTTACATTGTCCCCCTCCTGGCGAACTCCTACCCACCCATCAAGTCCCCACTCAGGTGGGGTTCCCATCACAGCAAGTTCCCTCCTCTCTTCTCCTGTCTCCTCCACACTGCTCTCCCAGCACCTCATAGACTTTTCTACTCTAACTCATATTAGTTGGGCAGCTTCTGCTGAACGGACCTTTCTCAGGTACAGGGACAAGGGCCTCCTGCTGTCTGCCTTTCTGGAATTGATTGAATTTGTTAAACATCTGCTCTGGGAGAGGCGTCATGCTGGGGCTTCACCCAAGTGTGCCATTAAATCCTCACCACCCCGAGAGGAAAGGATTGCTGTTCCCATTTGTAGACAAGGGAGTAGCTGAGCTCAGAGGTTAAACAAGCTGCCCCCAGACCCCCAGCTTATAATTCTCCTAATAGCTGACACTGAGCATTTGCCCTGGGCTGAGCACTTCTGGGAGTTCTCTGTGTATTAACTCAAGTCATCTTTGTAATAGTCTTGCTCAATGAGTACTATCATTAGATCCATTTCACAGATGAGGAAACTGAGTTCCCAGGAGACTCAAGTAGGTGGAGGAGCCAGACTTTGAACCCTGGCCTCAGGCTAATTAGCAGACCTAATTAGGATTTTAACTCAGACTCACATACGGCGAGTTGACCTCTGCTTCTTCCTTCACCTCTCAGGAGAGCCGTTGCTCCATCCTTGCACTGTTTTCTGGGGTCCCTGACAGTGGGATGGGCCTGGAGTTCCATCTTGGTGCCCTGCCCAGGTCCTGGGGAGGGTAGTTTTCTGTCGAATATACCCACTTGTCATCCTGATGGTGCCTTTCTGCCCCGGGCCCAGCCGTGTGCGGACCAGTGCTGCGGCTGCCTGAGCATTGGTTCCCTGAGCTTGGCGGCTCTGTGGCTGACCCCCTGTCCTCTCTCTGTTGCAGGGCACTGCCAGGGAGATGGGTACCGCATTGGCTTCGGCCAGTGTGCAGGGAAAGTGCTGCCTGCCCTCTCGCTCGCCTGAAGTCCTCTCTGCTCTCCCAGAAACACCAGACTGGCACGCCACCTCCTCCACCTCCCTGGGGGGACCAGAGGCCCCCACTGTGGCTGCAGGCCTGGTTCTTCACTCAATAATAAAGCCACTGTGCTCCGTCTTCATGCTCTGAGCCTGGCACGGCTGTGCACAATGCCTACTCGTGTTCTTGGTTTGTTTTTGTTCTGTTAGTTTGTTTGTTTGCTTTTATTTTTTTACAGCTACCCCGTAGGCATGCAGAATTTCCCATCCCAGGGACTGAACCCATGCCCCCTGCATTGGAAGCGTAGAGTATAACCACTGAACTACCAGGAAGTCCTTGTGTTCTTGGTTTGACTTGATGGGTCAGGTGTGTACCGCTTCCTTGAAGGCATTCTTTAACTTGTTTTTCGGTTTTTATTAGTGAGGGTGAGGGTCTGATGCTTTTCCTCAGACATCCTGGGCCTCCTGGTATTTTCCAGAATATGGGAAATAAATGACACTTGTATTGGTGAAGGGTTCTCCAAAGAAACAGGAGCTACAGGAGATTTATAGGGAGAGAGGTTTATTTCAAGGAACTGGCTCAGGTGATTGGGCTTCCCAGGTGGCACTGTTGGTAAAGAACCTGCGTACCAACGCAGGAGATGTAAGAGACATGGGTTTGATCCCTGGGTCGTGAAGATGCCTTGGAGGAAGAGCCTAGTAGGTCCATAGGATCGCAAAGAGTGGGCACAACTGAAGCAGCTTAGCGTGCACATGTGTGATTGTGGAAAGTCCAAAATCTGCAGGGTAAGGGTGGGCTGGGCAGCCCGAGCCTCAGGGAAGAGCTGCAGTGTGAGCCTGACGGTATCCCCTGCAGAGTTCCTCCTCTTCCAGGGAGAGCAGGCCTTCTTCTCTTAGGGCTTCAGCTGACTAGATGAGGCCCACCCATATTAGAGAGGGTAACCTGCTTTACTCAAAAGTCACCGAATTCAGTGTTAATCTCATATGAAAAATACGTTCACAGCCACACCTAGACTAATATTGGGCCAAGTTTCTGGGTACCATGGCTCAGCCAAGTTGACACACAGATTTACCCATCGCAGTACCTCTCACCTTTGTGGAGTCCTATCCCAAGGTCACAGGTGCGAGGTCTTGTACTGGGCCACAGACACAGAGGCCAGCACCAAGGTCACCTCTGGAACTGACTGAACCCCCTAGCCGAGGATGCCGTGAGTGGCCCTGATCCTTACTGGCTAGCTCCCTGACTGGTAAAAATACCCACCCTAACCAATCACCTAATGCCACCCTTCCAGCAGGAATTTTCCTTGTCTTGAGACTATAAAAGTTGGCTACTGACCCATGAAAATGGCCGGCTCTCCCTTGAGCCAGCCCGCCGTTCTAAGAGCATCTCGTGGGGTCTCCCTGGTCTGTCAGGAGGTCAGCCTGCTGTGCTTGCCTAGCTCACATCATCTCTGCTCTTTGTTCTTAATAAACTCGCTTCTTTCTGAAATGCTCTGTGTCTGGAAATTCTTTTCTGACCTATGCTTAGACAGATTGTATTCATAGGTCCACCTCTGCCTGGCTAAGAATATACATGGAGATTCACTTATGTCTCAGTATTTAAGAGAAATGAGTGAAGCCACAAACTATTAAATACTCTTTATTCTTCTCCCTTGGCCTACATGTTTTCATAATTACAAAACAAAAATATTTGCAAAGCTATGGTTTTTATATGATTGAAAATTCACCAAATATCAACCATAAATGAATATAATTATCATTGCCCTTGAAGAATGTTAATGGGATGGCGACTGAGGGATGAGCACTAAAGATGTATGAATTCATGAATTGCTATATCAATATTTTTAAAATAAAATTTTATTATTTAAGTTCATTTTTCTTGCCTTAATTTCATTAGAATCACTATACCATCTTAAGCTATTCACATAATTTGGGTTTTATTGACAGCCTACTGTAAATGATGATAAAGTTAACTGAGTTACACTCAAAGTGTATGAAATGTAAATATTTCCAATACCTTAAATGTTAAAAATTGAAACATTTATATTAATTTCCAGTTATTCTTTTTTAAAAAAGATTTTTTGATGGGGACCATTTTTAAAGTCTTTATTGAATTTGTCACAATATTGCGTGTGTTTTATGTTTTGGTTTTTTGGCCCTGAGGCATATGGAATCTTAGCTCCCTGACCAGGGATTGAACCCACAGCTCCTGCATTGGAAGGAGAAGTCTTAACCACTGGACCTCCAGGGAAGTCCTCAATAACTTTTCTTTGACATTCAAAATTATCTATTAAAATTAAAAGGTAAGATACAAATTATAATTAAAGAATATTAACATCAAATTTATTTAAATCAGTTGAAATGTTTAAATTTATTTTTTTTAATTCAATTAAATCCTACTAAATATTGTTATAAAAATAAAACTGTTTGCAATCCTAGTGTTCAGGGTCATCTGGTTGCAAAGTAAAGAATTAGTATCACTCTCTGTTTATTTTATGTAAATATAAATTAATATGAATTAGTTGACATTGCAAAATGGGCCCTAACTGCCATGTGCCACTGTTGTGAATGCCATGCCAGAAGCACGCATTGAAAAACAAGGACATGAATCTAGGGTAGGCCTGAGAGATGATGCTGGGGCAGTCGGCTGCTGCATTCTTGCTGTAGGAAGTAGTTAATGACCATCAGGTTCTCTTACCACGTGCTTCTGCTGCTTGCGCCCCCCGGAGGAGGGTGGAAGTGTCCACTGAGAGCGCTGGCACTGACCCACCACACAGCTGTGTGGCATTCACATGGCACTCTTGTTTTGAGGGCATAACCCAGAGGTGTGAAGAGATGTTTCCCTGAGGCTTGAGTCCCAAGGAGATAGGGGCCCATGTGTTCTTTTTTCTTTTTCCCACTTTTTGGCCACACCACTTGGCATGTGAAATCTTAGTTCCCCGACCAGGGATCGAACTATTGCCCCCTGCAGTGAAAGCTCAGAGCCTTAACCACTGGACCACCAGTGAAGTCCCCCATGTGCTCTTGAATACATTCATTTGTGTGTGTGTTTGTGATAGGCCCTCTGGAGCATGGATCCCAGGGAAAGCCTACCTCCTCCCCAGGGCTACAGGCAATATTGCGCCTTTACCTCTATCTCTGGACCCCACACTGTCTCAGACATCTCTTTGTATAAATGAAGACACTTGAGGACTTCCCTGGTGGTCCGTGGTTAAGACTTCTTTCATTGCAGGGGTGCGGGTTTGATCCCTGGTCAGGGAGTTGGATACCACATGCCTTATGGCCAAAAAAACAAAAACACGAAACAGAAGCAATATTGTAGCAAATTCAAAAAAGACCTTGAAAATAGTCCACATCAAAAAAATCTTAAATGATGAGACTTGTTCATTTCACATAACTAAAGAGTGGTAGAACGAAGACTGGACTCCACAGTTTGGGACTTCTAGGGCTAATTGTGAAACAGTGGTTGGAACCTTGATTTTGATCCTTGGAAGTGAGCTTCTCAAGACAGGGTTGTGCTTGACTTATCTTTGTGTTCAAACCCTTTACACAGGTTGTTTTTTAATGACTTCAGTCATGTCAGACTCTTTGCGGCCCCATGGACTGTAGCCTACCACTCCTCCGTCGATGGGATTTCCCAGGCAAGAATACTAGAATGGGGTGCCATGCCCTCCTCCAGGGGATCTTCCTGACCCGGGATTCGAACCTGCATCTTCTGCATTGGCAGGCGGGTTCTTTATCACTGAGCTACCAGGGAAACCCAGCACATAGGACAGAGGAGCCTGGTGGGCTACAGTCCCTGAAGTCGCAGAGAGCTGGACATGACTGAGTATCTGAGCAGAGCAGAGAAAGAAAAAATCGTGTGTTTAAGGATGGTCATTGCAGCACTTCTGGTGGAGCCCAAGTTTCAGCCCTGTGGGTGTCATCCCATCATAGCTCTCTGGAGTCATGCCTTCCTTAGTGTCTAAAGCCAGAGTCCCCATTCAATCTTCAAGGTGACACTCAATATTTCCCTGCTTAATGGACTGACTGACATGAAAAGGGGCTGACTTGTAATATTTGTTGTTTTTTAGTTGCTCAGTCATGTCTGACTCATTTGTGATGCCATAAACTATAGCCCGGCAGGCTCCTCTGTCCATGGGATTTCCCAAGCAAGAATACTGGAGTGGGTAGCCATTCCCTTTTCCAGGGGGTCTTCCCGACCCAGGGATCAAACACTCATCTCCTGCATTCGCAGGTGGATTCTTTACCACTGAGCCGCCTGGGAAGCCCCCGCAGAAACAATACAAGAATGCAAAAACCAGATTTAGCACTACAATATTTTATGACAGTAGAAGGTAGCTGGAGATTCTACATGCTATCAAACAATATGATACATGACACCTAGAGGAGGAGTATAATTACTGGGAGGAGGCATGGATTAATCAGCTGCTTCTCTGTGTAGTCAGGCTGAAGGATTCTGAGTTCCCCGGTCCCTCTTAATGACTGTATTAGGCCAGAGGACACCCCTTTTCTTGGAGAANCAATATGATACATGACACCTAGAGGAGGAGTATAATTACTGGGAGGAGGCATGGATTAATCAGCTGCTTCTCTGTGTAGTCAGGCTGAAGGATTCTGAGTTCCCCGGTCCCTCTTAATGACTGTATTAGGCCAGAGGACACCCCTTTTCTTGGAGAAGTGAGCACAACAGAACCTAGTGAGGTTACCCTGTTCTTGGTGCAGAAGGGAGGAGAGAGAGTGGACCAAACTTAAGAAGCCAGAGAGGCATCAGTGACTGACACTGATCCCCCTCCCAGAGAGTCACAGTTTGAAAGTCGGTTTTGAAGCTCTTGCTGGGCCATGCCTAAGATCTGCTGGCAGGAAGAGCATCCGGGGCTCCATGCATGTTCCTCTCCCTCTGTTCCTCCAGACCTGTTGGTCATCCTTCCCTGTCCTGCCGTGTCTTGGGAGGAGGAAGACCTCCATGGATGACATCACCCAGGATCCCTCCCTCTGGCTTCTGCCTGGGCTTCGGTAAAGGAGGCACAAGCTGAGAGTGGAATGTAAGAGGAGAAAGAAGGCAGGGGTATCCACACTCCTCACTGCTTCCCTGCTGGGCTAGGGTTTGGGTGGCTCTGTGCCAGCGTCTCCCTGCTTACCAGTGGCTCAATAACACTGGCTTGTTTCTGGTTCCACTGTTCCCTCCCTAAGCAAGAGCTGCCAGTGGCTTCTTGTGGTCATCAGTCCTGAACTAGCCACTATCTTTTTCTCTCTCTGTCTCTCTCTCTCTTTTTTTTTTAAAATATTTTCAACATTTTTTATTGAAAAATAGTTGATTTACCATGTTGTGTTTAATTTCTGCTGTACAGCAAAGTGACTGTTACACATATACATGTGTGTATATATATATATATATATATAGTTTTTCATTCTGATTTATTACAATATACTAAGTATACTTCCCTGTGCTATATAGTAGGAACTTTTTGCTTATCCATCCTATAGATATTAGTTTGCACCTGCTGATCCCGAGCTCCCAATTCTTCCCTCCCCTATCCTCTCTCCCACAAGAGAGATTCACAAGAGAGAAGTGGTTCTTGGAAACCACAAGCCTGTTCTCTATGTCTGCAAGTCTGTTTCTGTTTCATAGATATGTTCATTTGTGTTGCGTTTTTAAACCCTGCCTACATTTTTGAAAATATTTCCTAAATTAGACCCTCTTCAATCAATCAAACCCTCTTTAGTTGCTTCCTGACTAATAAAGCCATTGGTACCAGGAGTGGCGTCAGGAAACAGGCTCTGAAAATATCATGCTGGAACTGGGTTTCTTGCATATTAGATGAGCACAGAGTAACCTTGTGACTGGGGGAGGCAGGACATGAATATTCTGTAATGCGTAATGCTATCAGTTATTGGAGTATTATCAGTGTTGGCATAGGATGGAGTGCAGGTTGAGAGTAAAGCACCAGGAGAGGAGTTATTGGTGGGACTTCCTTAGTGGTCCCGTGGCTAAGGCTCTGTGCTCCAAATGCAGGGAGCCCACGTTCGATCCCTGGTCAGGAAACCAGATCACACAAGCCACAACTAAAGATTCCACATACCACAGTGAAGACTGAAGAACCCGTGTGCAGCAATAAGACCTGGCACAGCTAAATAAATGAATGAAAGAACAAATATTAAAAAAAAAAATCATTGGCACTTAGTTGCTAGGAGAATAGTGATGATTACCTGGATTCTAGAATGGGTGGGCTGCTCTTGATTGCCCTGGAGAGTTTACATAAACAGGAAGATAAACTCTAAGTCTTGAATTCATAACTGGAGTGTCAGATGGAGAAGCAGAAGGCATGCATGCAGTGGTAAAGTGACTTTCCTCAGCTGTAGGACAGACGAAGGTCTGGCTTGCAGAGTTGCAGTGCCAGGGAACCATGCAATGCCAGGTAATTGTGTGTGTCAGTAAAGTCTCTTAGCTGAGGCAAGGACCTTGAAACTTGTTAAAAATACAAATTATAGGACTTCTATTTTGCTGTACAGCAGGAATGAACACAACATAGCAAATCAACTCTACCTTAAAAAGTAAACAACCTCCCCCCCCAAAAAAATTTTTATAGTACTTTGATTGACAAATTAGAGGACAGACAACAAGATCAACTGAATTAAACATTCTGGGGTGGGAGTCCAGAAACTGTGTTAGAACAAACTTGCCAAGTGATTCTGATGCACGCTAAAGTTTGAGAACCACTGTACCAGAAAGTACTTTCTGCTGCATCCCAATCAATAAAGATAATAAAAAGAGTCACCTTCATCAGGCAGGAGGTGGTGGCACACCTTAGTTGTATTCCCTCCAGGGTTCACCCACTCTTCTCTTTGTTGTCTTGTGTGGGACCCCGATCATCTTGTCAACCCACCGCGCCTCACGAATGGCTGCTATATTGATGGCTTGTGCTCACTTGCTCAGTCGTGNAGATGGAGAAGCAGAAGGCATGCATGCAGTGGTAAAGTGACTTTCCTCAGCTGTAGGACAGACGAAGGTCTGGCTTGCAGAGTTGCAGTGCCAGGGAACCATGCAATGCCAGGTAATTGTGTGTGTCAGTAAAGTCTCTTAGCTGAGGCAAGGACCTTGAAACTTGTTAAAAATACAAATTATAGGACTTCTATTTTGCTGTACAGCAGGAATGAACACAACATAGCAAATCAACTCTACCTTAAAAAGTAAACAACCTCCCCCCCCAAAAAATTTTTTATAGTACTTTGATTGACAAATTAGAGGACAGACAACAAGATCAACTGAATTAAACATTCTGGGGTGGGAGTCCAGAAACTGTGTTAGAACAAACTTGCCAAGTGATTCTGATGCACGCTAAAGTTTGAGAACCACTGTACCAGAAAGTACTTTCTGCTGCATCCCAATCAATAAAGATAATAAAAAGAGTCACCTTCATCAGGCAGGAGGTGGTGGCACACCTTAGTTGTATTCCCTCCAGGGTTCACCCACTCTTCTCTTTGTTGTCTTGTGTGGGACCCCGATCATCTTGTCAACCCACCGCGCCTCACGAATGGCTGCTATATTGATGGCTTGTGCTCACTTGCTCAGTCGTGCTGTACTGATGACATGGTGCTAACTGCCTCTGCTGAGTGGAGTGTAGCAAGGACCACAAACGGCACGGCGTGCCAGAAGGTGAGAGCAAACCCCTATGGACTGGCAGGGGGATTCTTTACCACGGAGCCCCCTGGAAAGCCCATCATCAATGTATACTAAAACCAATTAAAATGAACAAGTGAATATATCTCTTACTTCTTAAAATGAAAATCTTCGTTCCAAATAAAATTCGCTTTCATCGCTTCCATGGGGAAATGATTTGTTCGCACAGATCCTGCTGTCTCTTAAAGCCCACTCCCTGGAGCAATATTTCAGGCCACGTTCAACACTAGTCCTTCTGATCTGAACAGAAGATCTTCCGGGTTTCTTATGACTTGGCTTCAAGTGTGTGCTCTGGTCTAATGTGGAAAGTCTTCAGCAGCCATGTGTCTGTCTTTCTCTCTACCCTAGGGACCCCCAGGCACCTCTCCTCTCTGTTCTAGTGCAGAGGGGGTGCTCGTGGCCGGGCAATAAGGATGGCAGCCCTGTCTCTAGTTTCTACCATCACCCTGTGTCTGGAAGACTCGATGGGTAGCAGGCACCCTCCAAGGTCAGTGTGAGGCCTCTGCATGTGCCCTCCAGATTGCAGAAATTTCTTGGGTTCCAGCGGCTGGGGACATGTTGGGATATCCCCTCTTAGGTGAGAAAGCTCACTTTTCCTTTTGCCATCCACTATGAAGAAAGAGGCTCAGTGGTTTATGAACCTCTTTGGGGTTTTGAGCAATGTGTAGCATCTTCATGTGTATCACTCTGCTGCATGTACTGGGTGCATCCTAAGCTTGCTATGTTTTCTTATAACTTAATTTCTATTTTTTGGCTGGAGGATAATTGCTTTGTAATGTTATATTGGTTTCTGTTGTACAACATGAATCAGTCCTAACCATATATGTGTGTGTATATATCTATTATATTTATATATATATATCCTCCCTCTTGAGTCTCCCTCCCACCCCCCACCCCATGCTGAGATCATCCTGCAGGCATCTTGTACTAGTTGGCAGAGGAGGGGACCACTGAGCTGTTCAGGGTGATTCAGTCCAGCATCTGAGGGGAAATGGGGACAATGTAACACAATGGGGGCAAGAAAGATTGGCTCTAGAGCCCAGGGCTTCACTGGAGATTCTCTAGTTACTTCTCGTCCCATAGCCCTATTCTGTAGGTCTAGGCTGGGGGCATGAATTTATTTATTATCTTGGGGAATGAAGTAATTAATTAGTTATCTGGAGACATGCATTTATTTAATATCTGGAGGCATGAATTCATTTACTTATTATCTGGGGGATTAATTAATTAGTTAATTATCTGGGGGTATGGATTTATATATTTGCTATCTGGAGAGAATTATTTATTTATTTATTATCTGGAGGCACGGATTCATTTATTTATTATCTAGGGGCTTGATTTTATTTATTTATTATCTAGAGACAGGAATTTATTTATTATTTGGGGCTTGAATTTATTATCTGGAGGCATTAATTAATCAATTATCTAGAGGGGCCTGGATTTATTTACTTATTTATGGTTGAGCTGTGCAGCACATGGGATCTTAGTTCCCAAACCAGGACTCGAACCCAAACCCCCTGCATTGGAAGCTCAGAGTTTTAACCTCTGGACCACCAGAGCAGTCCCAGGACTGGTTAGTTTTCATTTGCTCTATTTCACTAATATATATGAACCCTGTCACCCAGAGTTCCCTGTTCTTTTGCTTCTGTTGTTTTTGGCTGCTGGGACAGGAGACTAGAGGGCAGAGGGTGAGAAATCTTGTTCTCTTCCCACCGAGCTGTGCTTTGATTGGCTGCCTGTAGCCATGGCTTTGGTTGTGGGGGAATCCTCTTCCAGTAGCTTCTGGGGACAACCTCTTCTCCTTTTTTCTGGCTAAAGTGGTGATGGACTTGCATTGTGGGTCATCCATGGGTATTTTGTCCCTTTCTTTTGTTTCCCTTGACTCTGACAACCTCTGTAAATATTCCGTCATTTAACTGTCTTCATGGAATGCTTTGGGGGTACATCTCTCTCCTGCTAGGATTCTGAGTGATACAGGTTCCCAAGACAATCTCCCCAGGAAGGAGGAAGTATCTTAGCCGACGATGACCAAGGACCTATGGATTCAGGGCTGACATGGCTGAGGCTGTCTGTCCTTCTGGACACAGCCAGGCTGGTGTACTGCTTGGACGGAAAGACTGAATATGTGGACGTGGACCAGGGAGCTCGGCTCACGTACCTCTCAGCAGACTGGGCCATAAACAAAGAGGGCACTGCAGGCTGTCCTCCTTCACACACGCAGGACTGTGGATGTGGAAACACACTTGTGGACACACCAGGCTTTGAAATCTCCCCACCTGATGTTTCGAAGCAGAACCAGCTCCTTTTGGATTGAGTCAGCTTCAAATTCTGTGGCAATTTTATAGGAGAGGGAGTCATGGGTGTTTCAATTCAGTAAGAAGGGACTTCCCTGGTGGTCCTGTGGCTAAAACTCTGCACATCCAATGCAGTGGGGAAGGTTCCATCCCTGATCAGGGAACTAAGATCCTGCATGCAGCATGGCATGACCACCCCACCTGCCGCCGGGGGGGGGAAAAAAAAAGAGTAGCAATTCGATAAGAACATGTAGATATTTGAGCAACTAACTGGAAAAAATGAAACAAAGTTGATGGGAATTCATAGACCAGGCGGGTAAAACTAGTGTCCTCTATTAGTCATACCAGCCTGTCTGAGCGTTCTCAGGGCTCATGTTTCTGCTAGGGACCGTTACTGATTTTTTGCTTCTGCTGCTTTTCTCTACCTCACCTGTCCCTAGCGTGACATCCCTTTCCAGATAACATTTCACATCACCCACTTCCCAGATACCTTTTTCCCCAGATGTCTTTATTCCCCCATAAACACCACGGCCACAAGGTGGATTGTGTATCAGACTTTATTGAGAGTTTGGGGTAACAGGAAGGGACTAGAGCAGAGCACAGAAAAGGCAACAACTTAAAATCAACCACCAAACACCACTGTCTGGAGACCCCATCACCTATACCCTGCAAGGGGACTTTTCCTCTGATCATATTTTGCCTTAAATCCTGGGTCGAGGTCAACACCTCTTTCTCTCTGATGCTTTCCATTTTCTCTCTGCCAGCTTCCAGTCTTCAAAAATTCTCTCCATTTCTTTTGCTGAACAGTTTACCTCTCCATCCCAAGCCCCAACTTCATCTCAGCCAGCTACAAACTGGCTAAGTTGCTCTGATGACAAAGGACCATCTCCTCCATCCTTTAGCAGCTAAAGCAACAACAAAAGCTTGACTTTTCAGTTGGATTTTCCCTTATTGTGATCAAATATTTAGATGGCTTTCCCTCCCCCATGTGTCTCTAAGGTGCGGCGGGTGTCATTTAAATATTTATTATCCACCATCCTGAGTAAGCCCCAGGGTTCATCATGTCTGTCTTAAGCTTTCTTTCTTTCTTTTTATTTTGCAACATGTATACTAGGGAAAAATGAAAGCAATCCAAATACTTAATAAGAGGATTCTGGATAACTATGCACATGCACGTGATGGTATGCTTTATATCCACTAAAATGATAAACAGGAAGACTGTAGCAGAAACATGCTTATGAAGAAATGTTATGAGATACTGATTAAAATGCTGTAACAGAAGGCTTTTATGAAAAAATATATTTTGCATGTGGACAAAGATGAGAAGGGAACACATGGACATACAATGGAAAATCACTATTATCTGGAGGCTTAGCATAGGAGTGAGTGATTTTGAAAATTTCCATCTTTTGCCGAAATGTTATTATTTCCCTTTGTCACCAAAAAAGTCAAAAGAGATAGGGTGGGAAATATTAGCTACTCTAGGTGTGAGAAAGAAATAAGTGAGATCAGAGGACCCCCGGGGCAGTGCTTCTCAAACTAATTGATCATATCCTTCTCTAAAAACATATTGATGCATTTAATTAATGTGCATGCATGCTCAGTCACATCTGACTTTTTGTGACCCCCTGGACTGTAGCCTGCGAGGGTCCTCTGTCCATGGGATTCTCCAGGCAAGAATACTGGAGTGGGTTGCCATTTCTTCTTCCAGGGGATCTTCCCAATTCAGGGATAGAACTTGAGTTTCCTGCATTGGCAGGAGGATGCTTTACCACTGAGCCACCTGGGAAGCTCACGTTCGTGCATAGAAATCACTCAGTGGATCTTGCTAAGGGATTTCTGGGCCCCACCTGCAGAGACTAGAGTTCTGGAGGTCTGGAGTGGGGGTCCATGGTTTTGGATTTCAATGTTGCAGGTGCTATTTGTCCTTCATCAGGGTTTGAGTAGTACAGCCTTCAGGCACCTGTTGTTCACGCCTTAGAGCTCTAAAATATCTCCAAGTAAGATCGTTAAGACCTCTTGTTCCTTGGGATCTTTGCCGATTGGTAGTTAGTTCTGATTGGCATTGTAAATCCATCCTGATGAGCTTTTCCCAGAAGTGCTTGATATCTCTGAGGTAGGCTGCAGAGTGAAGGCTGCTGCTGGGCCTGAGGCAATGTACAGGGTCCTTGCTCTAGATCATTCCCTCAGATGGAGCCTCCAGTGCATTCCAGTCCACTGCCTTTGCCAGCTGTCCCTTACTGCATCCCACACAGTGGAGGGTGGCATGGGGAACAGCTGGAAATGCCCTGGAATGCCACCTGAACAGCAGTGCCCTTGTTCACTTTCAAGGTGTCACCTAGCGGTGACGGTGCTTTGGAAAGTTGTTTCCCCGGTGACCCGGGATGGGGTGGTACTGATGGCGGGGATGCGGGTGATAGGAAGGGAGCCTTGAGTTTCTTCCCAGCTGCAGGTCACTTCTGAGGGAGAAGGCAGGAATGCCTTAGCGGCATAAAGTAAATACCTTCAGAATCAGGGGGTGTTCAGGTGGTCTCATTTAATTTCATATTGTGTTTGCAGGATTACTGATGACAATGATGATTACGTAAATTAGTAGACACCATATTCCTTGAGGTCAGGTGCTGGGTGGGAGAGGTTGCTGTGAGCGTTCCTCTGACCAGGTCCTGGCTCGGGGGTCTGGCCTTTCAGAAGGGCCCTGGGAACCGAGAAAAACCCAGGGTTCCAGGTTCCTCTGAGAGAGGGGAACCCAGACCCCTCATTCTCCCAGTTCAGACCCCTGGCTTCTCCTGGGGGTGGTAAAAACCAAGAAGACATGAATGTTTGCCCATGTTCTCTCATTTCATCCTCACAACAACCTTGTGAGGTAGATGTTATCCCCTCATTTTATAGATGAAGAAGCTGGGGATCAGAGAGGCCGAGTTATTCGGGATCACAGGGCAAGAAAGCAGAGGAGCTGGGACTCGGGACCAGGTTTGTGGACTCTGGTCAGTATTCTTGCTGCAAGGGCGTGGATTTAGGTGATGGAGTGTGAGGGGGGCGAGAAGCGTGGGAAGAGGGAAAGGAGTCATTATAATCAACTTACTCCTTGTCTCCCCTCACGGCACATTCACGTTCAAAGCACGCCCCCTCCTGCCCTTTCATTCACACGAGGCTTACTCAAAACAAAAAGGGCAAGGTTTTTCCTCCTCCTTTATACAACGAGGGGATGGGGGCACAGAGAGGTAAACTGACTTGCTCAAGGTCACACAGCCTTAGAGTGACAGACCAGAGTAGAACCCAGGTCTTCGTGTCTGATATTCATCTCATATACTGTGTGCTCTCAAGAGGTCACTGGATGAAATAATTTCTCATGAAGAATAGTGGGGGGAAAAAAGAAACATATGACCAACAGAAATAATTATTACACCATGACCTATCCACCAATGGAATACTCTGCAGCCAGTAAAAATGACGGCTATAACCAGCCTAGACAGCATATTAAAAAGCAGAGACATTATTTTGCCAACAAAGGTCCATCTAGTCAAGGCTATGGTTTTTCCAGTAGTCATGTATGGATGTGAGAGTTGGACTATAAAGAAAGCTGAGTGCAGAAGAATTGATGCTTTTGAACTGTGGTGTTGGAGAGACTTTTGAGAGTCCCTTGGACTGGAAGGAGATCCACCCAGTCCATCCTAAAGGAGATCAGTCCTGGGTGTTCACTGGAAGGACTGATGTTGAAGCTGAAACTCCAATACTCTGGCCACCTGATGTGAAGAACTGACTCACTTGAAAAGACCGTGATGCTAGGAAAGATTGAGGGCAGGAGGAGAAGGGGATGACAGAGGATGAGATGGTTGGATGGCATCACTGACTCGATGGATATGGGTTTGGGCAGACTCCGGGAGTTGGTGATGGACAGGGAGGCCTGGAGTGCTGTGGTTCATGAGGTCACAAAAAGTCGGACATGACTGAGCAACTGAACTGAAGAGAGTTTGATGACAAGAGAAAGTGTTCATGCTCTAATATGAAGTGATGTAACACCATGCACACAGTTTAACTATTGAAAAATATATGTAGAAATACTGAGAGAAAATATATCAAGATGGCAGCTTTGGGGAAGTAGAATTATAAGTATTATTTTCCCCTTCTGTTATTTTTCTGTGTTTTTCCAAACTTCTAAAATACACATTTCATTTATAACAGGAAAAAATATACCCTTATATATTCTAGTTAAAAAAAAATATTGCTGGGAAGCAGCCCCTGTGCCTTTTGTGAATTTGAATCCATCTGCTTCCCTGGGTCGCCACCCCAGCTCCACTGCCAGCCCATTGAGAAGGGGCTGGGTTTCAGGTGGATGTCTGTGCTGTGCAACCCTGGGGCTAGTACATGTGCTACTTGGCATGATCAGGGCAGGGTCTCCTCAAAACAGGGACCATTGTTATATGATCTGTCCTGTATCCAATGCCAAATGGGGTTTGGGAGCCAGGGAAGGCGACCATCCATAGTCTCACACTGAGTCCCCAGCCTGGAACCCGGGCCTACTGACCCACGGACCTCTCATCCCCAGACTGGCTGGCCATGGCACCACCCACAGCATCCCACGCATCTCACCCTGCTGCTCGTGTGGGAGTGGCAAAGGCTAAGGTGAACCTTCTCCATCCCCAGTAGCCGAATCTGTTCCCACCTGCTTCCAGGCGCTGGCAGGCTGGTGGCCAGGGAACGGAGGTGTGTCCCGGGGCAACCTCGTCCAGGGAGCGCCAGGGTCTCAGGCCCTCCCCACTGCCCTGCCCGCCCGCACCTCAGTCGTCCAGGTGCTGTGCCTCAGTCGTCCAGGTGCTGTGCCTCAGTCGTCCAGGTGCTGCTCCTCCCAGGTGGATGTGGGGATGGCGCTGTAAGGGTCCATGATGACCTTAGCGCAGCGGATGATCATCACGACGAGGAACAGGCAGAGGAAGACGAAGCAGGCCAAGGTCAGTCCTTTGTCCACGTCCACGTAGACGGGCTCAGGCGTGGGGTCCTCCATCTCTCAGTGGCGGCTTCGGGCTCCTCCTCCGGCGCAGGGTTGACTGGTACCATCTTCCACCCCTGCAGAAAGCCAGGGCAGTGCACATCAGAAGACCATGCCCACTTGCCTGCGGTGGGAGTAGGAGTGAGGGGCAGAGCACAACCCTGGGTTCTTATATGCCCTCCTGGAGTGGAAGTTGGCTCCTTCCCCTTCCCTCCTGCATGAGAGCTGAGACCTCGTGCCTCGTTTTCAGATGCCCAGTGAGGTCTCTTCCCAGAGAGCACTCACCTGCTGGTGAGAGTGATCACCACTTCATAAGGGCCACTGGGTGGGCACCCTGGGCGCGGCTGCTTCAAGAGGGAGGCGGGGGTGACCAGACATCACAGCTGGAAGCCAGAAAGAGCAGGGACCCAAACTGGCAGCAGCTGAAACAGGATAGGACAGAAGAAGGCTGGTTACTTCCCACGACACCCAGACTTGAGCTGGACCAGCAGAAAAGTCTGGCCTGGAGAGTTCCTGCCTGGGCATCATGGTGAGAGCAGTCACACTTTACACCAATGCTTTTTTCCTTTCCATCTCTCTTTTAAAAAATATAACATTAAAAATTGTGATAAAATAGACATAACATAAAATTGACCATGGTGACCGTGGTTAAGTGCACAGTTCAGTGGCTTTAGGACATCCAAATCGTTGTGCAGCCACCACCACCATCCGTCTTCAGAGCTCCCTTCAACTTGCAAAGCTGAAACTGTGCCCATGAAACAACTGGGATGAACTGGAAGATTGGGATTGACATATATACACTATTAATACTGTGTATAAAACAGAAAACTGCTGAGAACCTACTGTACAGCATGGGGAACTCTACTTAGTGCTCCGTGGTGACCTGAGTGGGAAGGAAATACAGAACAGAGGGGATGTATGTATATGTAAGTCTGATTCTCTTAGCTGTATAGCAGAAACTAATGCAACATTGTAGAACTATATTCCAATAAAAATTAATTAAAGGTAAAATAAAAATACAACTGTCAAAAATTGTTTCAAAGTATACATAATATAAAATTTGCCAAAGTGACCATGATGAGGTGCACAGCTCAGTGGCTTCAGGGCTGTGTTTCACAGCTGCACTCAGTCTGGCCTCTCAAACACAGACTGAAATCCTCAGCTCAGCGTCTGCCCTAAGCTAATATCAGAGACCCCGCACTGATGATAAAAGTCAGACCTTGGAAAAATTGTCTGATGAATCTCCCCTGTCTTATCTGGGGCCAGAACTGGGCCCTATAACCTGGCAACGTGCCCCAGAGGAAGGTTATCGGCATTTTCTGGATCCTTCAGCTGGGATGAAAGCCAAGAGTGTGGATGCAAAGAAAAGATTCTTCCACCCTCCAGATGGTGTGCGTTGATTAACGTTAATTACAGGGCGGGCACACATCCCTTCCAGCCCCGCTCCCAGTGAGGACCTGACGCCCAGCGGTGATGCAGCTGAACTCAGCTGCGGTTCCCTGGGAGCTGAGGGGCCGGCCTTCCCAGGGGTCAGCTCAGTGGTCCCCAGCAGAATGTAACAGTCCTTCAGCATGGAGCCTGCACAGGCCAGAAACTCCATCTGCCACCTTCTCGGGGTGGCTGGAGGGAAACTTGCTCCAAATTTAGGGTTTCTGATCTGGGCCAGTGAGCAACCCTGAAGGGACAGCTGGTGGGCTGACCTGGCACAATTGTGAAAGTGAGCAGTTTTAGGGTTTGGGTGTAGCAGATCCAAATGGGGGCTTCCCAGGTGGCACTAGTAGTGGTAATGAATCCAATGCAGGAGACATGGGTTCGATTCCTGGGTCGGGATGATTCCCTGGAGGAGGGCGTGGCAACCCACTCCAGTATTCTTGCCTGGAGAACCCATGGACAGAGGAGCCCGGTGGGCTGCAGCCCATGGGGTTGCAGAGTTGGACATGAGACTGAGCACATACTCTCCTAAATGCCTTATCTCCAACTACAATCCCGTTGAGCATCAGGACTTCAGCGTATAGATTTGGGGGTACAGAACGCAGTCAGAGCAGCATGTCAGTTTCTCAAGGGCAGGGTCCAAGTCTGACCAAGGGCCAACCTGGACCCAGGACAGGCCCCCGCCTTGTGGGTTCACAAGAAATGCCAGAGAAGATGCAAACTTGCTTAGCTTCTGCCCTCTGGACACTAATGGTAGGAAGGCAAGGAGACTGAAAAAGCACGTCACTTATTACTTAGGGGACAAACAACCGGCTGTATTGACAGCGTGAATCCAATCAGGTAACAAAGACCAGAGCGGGTCACGTGCAGTAATCTGCTGGTTCTATAAATAGTGGCAGAGTCATTATGAAAGGTGACCCGTCAGGATGGGTTAAGTGGAAGGCATTTGCTCAGGACACAGAAGAGGCCCAGTGTCGTAACCCGACACGGACTGTGTCATCCTGCGGGACTGCACTCGGTGGCCCCACTCCTTCATCAGAACAGCTAACAGGCTTGCCAGAGGCAGATGATGAGTCTGTGCTAAGAGATGATTAAGGCCAAAACAACTTAGGAGTTTGTTTGGAAATCAGCGATTTTTAGAAGACGGCTGCTCTCGTCTCCCTATTCTAGGCTTCAGCTGCCACATTTCCAGCCTCTGGGCAACCCTGCTCACTTCAGACTGGCCCCCACAACTGGAACTGGCTCTGCCCAATCTATCCTGTTACTGTTCTGAAGTCAATTTTTGTATACTGAGTGGTATGTCTCAATCAAGTTTTGTATGTTCCGTGGTTTGTCTCAAGTTTGAAGTCGAGGGGAGACTCTGTCAGCAGCCAAGGACCTCTGTTCAGACCTGAATGGTGGGTATTTCCTCCACTGGCAGGCCTCGTCCCTATACTTGTTTTCCTAAGTGGACAGTTAACCACCCCCTACATCATCTAGTTGCTTTATATACTGGGAATGTGTGCTCAGTTTTGTCTGACTTTTTTGGGACTCCATGGACTGTAGCCCTCCAGGCTCCTCTGTTCATGGGATTCTCCATGCAAGAATATGAGAGTGAGTTGCCATTTCCTCCTCCAGGGGATCTTTCTGACCCAGGGATCGAACCCATGTCTCCTGCATCTCCTACATTGGCAGGCAGATTCTTTACCACTGAGCCACCTGAGAACTCCAAGTGAATATATTGTGCAGTGTTAAACACACTGCATCCTTAAGCTGTTTGTTCATTTTATCTTCATTTCAAAAATCTGAACATAAAGCTAGCATATACTTGAACTCTTGGTGAAATTTAAAAATTAATAAAATGGTATATCCACAAATACAGACTGTAACTATTACCAAGGCTGGAAAGATGCATGGAGGGGAGGGAATTCATGCAATATTGTGGAGAGAATTTGTTATTTTCTAATATTTAAATATTTTGATTCTTATGTTTGATTTATAAAAAAACATGGGCTATTTTTGTTCTATTTCCCCAGGTATGGAAAAATGCAAACAAATCAACCAAAGGTGCACAAGAACACACTGTCCAGCTACTTGAGAAGAAGCGACTCACTGGGAGGCTGTTGGAAAAATGCATCTTAGAAGGGAAAGGAAAACTAAAATGAAGGTGGAATAAGAGTATACCAGCTTTGGGCACTTTTGCAGTCAGACAGGGCTTCCCTTGTGGCTCAGATGGTAAAGAATCTGCCTACAATGCAGGAGACCTGGGTTTGATCCCGGGGTCAGGAACATGTCCTGGAAAAGGGAATGGATACCCACTCTGGTATCCTTGCCTGGAGAATTCCATGGACAAAAGTAGCCATATAGGGAGGGGAAAGAAACTGCACAAAGATATGGAGGGTTTCATCAGCAGTCTTGCTGAGACAGTAACATCAAGATGTGAGGCATGGGACTTCCCTGGTGGTCCAATGGTTAAGCCTCTGTTCTTCCGATGCAGGGGGCACAGGTTCAATCCCTGACTGGGGAAGTTCTGCATGTGGTGTGGTATGACAGAAAAAAATAGAAGAGAGTCTGGTGCCCTTCCCAGTCTGCTGATCCACCAGGTGTGGCAGTCATAGCCTTGGTGGTGACAAAAACAACAAGAACAGAGGAAGGGCATCACTAGGAGACGATGAGAGGCAGTGAGAGGGAACAGGGTCAAGGCTCTTCCTGTCCTTACACTAAAAGATCTGTTATTTGTGGTAACCTTAGTGAACTTCTGTTCCTTATGGAAACACTCTCAAACAGAAAACACTACTTTCTAGTGACTCTAGATGATTCTCAAAAAGCAATCTTCATTTCTGAAAGGCAGTAAATTGAATAGTGCCAAGAAGGGCACTAGCTTTCTACTTGTTATGAGCAGCAGGGTTTTTTTTTTTTTTTTTAAAGATAACGCTACATTGTTAAAGTGTATATGTTGTTTGTTAGTCCTAAATTTTTTATGAAATAAAAAGATGCTTACTCCTTGGAAGGAAAGTTATGACCATCCTAGACAGCATAGTAAAAAGCAGAGACCTTACTTTGCCAACGAAGGTCCGTCTAGTCAAGGCTATGGTTTTTCCAGTGGTCATGTATGGATGTGAGAGTTGGACTGTGAAGAAAGCTGAGTGTCGAAGAATTGATGCTTTTGAACTGTGGTGTTGGAGAAGACTCTTAAGAGTCCCTTGGACTGCAAGGAGATCCAACAAGTCTATCCTAAAGGAGATCAGTCCTGGGTGTTCATTGGAAGGACTGATGTTAAAGCTGTAACTCCAATCCTTTGGCTACCTGATGCGAAGAACTGACTCATTGGAAAAGACCCTGATGCTGGGAAAGATTGAGGGCAGGAGGAGAAGGGGACGACAGAGGATGAGATGGCTGGATGGCATTATTGACTCAATGGACATGAGTTTGAGTAAACTCCCGGAGTTGGTGATAGACAGGGAGGCCTGGCATGCTACAGTCTGTGGGATTGCAAAGAGCTGGACATGAGTGAGCAACTGAACTGAACTGAGTCCTAAATTGTATCCCAGTCTTTTGTGACCTTATGGATTGTAACTCGACAGGCTCCTCTATCCATCGGATTTCCCAGGCAAGAATACTGGAGTGAGCTGCCATTTCCTTCTCCAGGGGATCTTCCCCACCCAGGGATTAAACCTGTGTCTCCTGCATTGGCAGGTGGATTCTTTACCACTGAGCCACCTGGGAAGCCCAAATATAACTATAAAACAATATAAATGTTAAAAAAAGAATTTAAAAAATAAAAGTTACATAACAGAAAAACTTCATAAAGATAACTTGTATCTAAAATTCTGCATTATTTCAATAAAAACTAGTATAGGGAAGGTGGAACTAAATAAAAATGTAATAAAATTTTTATATCATTTGGGTAGTGTAAATATTTTAATAAATTCAATAATTTGATGCAAATTTTATTTTAATACTGATAGAACAGTGTAGATTAAGATACGTGTTTGAACATTGAAAGATAACACTAGGAGAATGATATAAAATAATCGACTATTAAATTAATTAGTTGAATAGACATTTTTATTGCCTATAGGGAATATACACTGATTTCGAATGTTTATAAAATGTTTATAAAACATTTACAAAAATTGACTTGGTGTTTATTTACAAAGAAAACATCTATACATTTTAAAAAGTAGAAATTTTACAGGCTACGCTTTCTGATCACAAAAGATTAAACAAACTAACAAACCAACAAGCTATTTGATTTTAATAACATTAAAAAATAATGATTGAGCTAATGAGAAAATTAAGCATAATTACAGAATATTTAGAAAATCACTCTAATGAGAATACTACATATTAGAAGTTATGGAGTGAGGTGAGTGACAGCTGTTTATTATACTCAGGGCCCAAACCATAGCTTTCATGATTGAACAAGAATTAAATGCAGGGAAAGAAGAAATAAACTGAGACCATTATAAGAACAGCATCAAGAAATCTGGAAGATGAAATAAGTCAAATTAAAAGCAGAATTTAACAATTCACAAAACAGAGCACCAGGAGAATTAAAAATAAACCAGAGAGAAAGGTCTTTATAATAGTTTGAACCTGGATAAATCTCTGGCAAAATTAATCTAGAAAAAAAGAGAAAAGACAAGTATACACCTTTAAGAATGAGAAGAGCCAACTGACTGGAAAAGAACCAGCCACTGGGAAAGATGAAGGGCAGGAGATGAAGGGGGCGGAGGATGAGAAGGTTGGATGGCATCACCGACTCAATCAGCGTGAGTCTGAGAAACTCTGGGAGATGGTGAAGGACAGAGAAGCCTGGCGTGCTGCATTTCACGGGGTCGTCAAGAGTCAGACACGACTGAGCGACTGAATAACAAGAGTAAGAAAGAGGCTATAACCACGGATACTAAGGAGATTAAAAACACAAGGGGTGGTGCTGTGTAAAACCCATCAGTACATTTGAAAAACTCAATGATATGGATGTTTTCTAGAATGTAAACGGTCAAAATGGACTAAAAACGTACTGGAACATAAAATTAAGCAATCTCCATGAGGTGTTTGTCAAGAGGGTCTAAGTAATCCAAGTTGGGCGGGGCACAGCAGCCAGACCAAGCCAAGTCCTGAAGCTGCATGAAGTCCTCCAGTGCGTCACGGTCTACCTGGAGGGCCCCTGGGCTGAAGGGCGCCCCTCCTTGTTCTCAGAACTGGAGACAGCCTGGGAGCACCACCAGGGCTCCCCTCCTCTCGTACACCTGTGCTCCCCTTTGCCACTCTGAGACTGCAAAACAACAAGATCACATCCCTTGCCAGTATTTCTACTGAACAGCTCAAGCTCCAGTGTCACCAAGTTTGAATACATTTCCTGGGACTAAGAAGTCCCCAAGGTGCTTATTTATGACCAAAGGGCCAGCTGGCTCCTGCCTTCCAGATGGAGTGTCCTCCTAGTACCTGAAGGATGCCACGTCACCTGGGGAAGATGGGTGATATTAACAGCTTGGAAGTTTTTACTTTACACCATAGGTGGTTCTTCCAGGTGTGGGCTCTTCCAGCCTTCCCAAGAGCTCTGTCAAGAGACCCCATGTCACAGCTTCTTAGCTTTGCTGCCATACACCAACCATATTCCTGGGCCTCTACTTAGCCTCCAGGATGGCTGACTGCCACCCATCCCAGGATCCACAGCCTCAGAGGTTCAAACCATTCCTCTCCTGGGACTTCCCTCTCCTGGGACTTCCCTTCTGGTCCAGTGGTTAAGAATCCACCTTGCAATGTGGGGGATGCAGGTTCAGTCCCTGGTTGGGGAACTAAGATCCTACATGGCTTGGGGAAGCTAAGCTCATGTGCCACAACTAGAGGACCCAAGCACCACAACGAAGATCCCGTGTGCCTCAACTAAGATCTGATGCAGCCAAATAAATACTAAAATGCTACTCTCTCAATTCATCCCACCCTCTCCCTCCCCTTCAAGAGGGAGGGGATATATGTATACCTATGGCTGATTCACTTTGTTGGTACTGCAGAAACCAACACAACAATTATCATCCAATTAAAAAATAAAAAAACAAAAACCAACCCATTCCTTTCTTAAGAGACCCCCAGTTCCAGGCAGGGACCTGTCCCAAACTCTAATGCTTTTATCCTCACGATGACTTTATTTCAGAGGCTGTGTTGCTATTTCCTCCCTCCGGATACTGGTTAGGCAAGGCGTGAGCTACTGAGGTAGATTTCCAGAATGTGAATATCAGGGGCAAAGGGTTAGAGTCTCAATCAGTATCCATTCATAAGGCTCTCAGACGACTCATGAAAATACGCCCGCCTCTCCCAGCATTTCTGTAGGTCTGTGCATCAGCAGTTTATCTCCCAGAAAGAAATGTCAGATTTCCACCTCTTTGAATATTCTGCCACACAGAACCAACATGACATTTAAAAAATGTGTCTTCATCTCCTCTAGCGATAGAAAACTTTGAAGACCGTCTTCCTGTTTGAGGGGCTGGGGCTCCGTAAACTGCACGGCGCATGTTTTCTGCCTCTGCCTGTGTCACACATATGGCAAGAGAGAACACTTTCTGTTGACAGTATTTCCCCCCAAATTCATGCAAACCCCCTCTGCAGAGCTCCATAAATTGCCTTCCTGCACGTGAAGGGTAAACTAACAAGAGCCCAAAGTTTTGCAAACTGGCAAGAGAGGTTTCTTTTCTGAACNATGTTTTCTGCCTCTGCCTGTGTCACACATATGGCAAGAGAGAACACTTTCTGTTGACAGTATTTCCCCCCAAATTCATGCAAACCCCCTCTGCAGAGCTCCATAAATTGCCTTCCTGCACGTGAAGGGTAAACTAACAAGAGCCCAAAGTTTTGCAAACTGGCAAGAGAGGTTTCTTTTCTGAACATAATTCATTTCCAGCCATGAGTTGAGATGTTCTCACTTTCTTCTTAAAAATTTTACAAGTGTTATCTAGCAGCAGGGGGGCCAACAAGCTGGCATTTCCTATGCTGCAATTCTCAAAAGTAATTTGAGCCTTGTTTTGGGTAATCAGTCTTTCAGTGTAAAGTCAGAAGCAATGAACTTGGACATCATCCAACCCAGTGCCATGATTTTAGAGTTAGGGAGACTGAGGCTTAGAGAGGGCAAATGATGGGACTAATGATCCCTTTATAGGACCAGCACTCTTCTTTCTTCTTTTCGGCCATACCATGCAGCATGTGGGACCTTAGTTCCCCAACCAAGGATCAAACTCATGCCCCTTGTAGTGGAAGCGTAGTCTTAACCACCAGACCTCCATGGGAATGCTGCTTGCTGGAGAGGACAGTGATGTGACACTTTCCCTGATCTCTCCAACAAACATCTCTGGTTTTCCTGAATGCCTTCCAATGACAGAAGGTAGGTGCTAGTGCCAGGACCAGAGGCAGAAAATTCATCCTGTATTTTTTGTCTGTGCCAGCGATAAGCTGGGCCTCGGTCCTACTATGGAATGCATAGTGACACAGCTCTAAAAAGAAAAATCTAGGAAATCGAGACAAAACTGCCAAAGATGAGGGCTGGTGGAGATTCAAGCAGGCAAGGGGTTGGAGTCCTATTTCAATGATTATGGTATTTGCTCACTACTGTATTTAAAATGGATAACCAACAAAGACCTACTGCATAGCATAGGAACTCTGCTCAGTGTTATGTGGCAATCTGGATGGGAAGGGAATTTGGGCGGAGGGGAGAATGGATACATGTATACCTATGGCTGAGTCTCTTTGCTGTGAACCTGAAACTATCACAGCATAGTTAATCAGCTACACTGCCATACAAAACAAAAAGTTAAAAAAGAAGACTATGGTGTTGGCTATTGGTTCCTGGTAAGTGACCTCCACCAAGTTAAGCAAGTTTTATTTCTCTAAGTTTTAATTCGCATACGTAGAAAAAAGGGGGATGATAGGATTATTGTGAGGATTAAATAAAACACGGGAAATTCTCAGCACAGAAACTGGCACCTAGTAATGGTGAATAAATGCTAACTGTCCCTCTTGATTCTAGTTTCTAACAATTTTCAGGATCTTTCAAGATGAACATGTGGATTTTTCACTGTCTATGAATAAATACCTTAATGTTGAACCAGATTTACGTCCTGGAATAAATTCTACTTGGTATACTATTTTTAAAACACTGCTGGATTCAAACATTAATATTTTATCTAGGGGATATTACAACCATTGGAGAAGGCGATAGCACCCTACTCCAGTACTCTTGCCTGGAAAATCCCATGGACAGAGGAGCTTGGTGGGCTGCACTCCATGGGGTCGCAAAGAGTCGGACATGACTGAGCGACTTCCCTTTCACTTTTCACTTTCATGCACTGGAGAGGGAAACGGCAACCCACTCCAGTGTTCTTGCCCGGAGAATCCCAGGGATGGGGGAGCCTGGTGGGCCGCCGTCTATGGGGTCTCACAGAGTCGGACACAACTGAGGTGACTTGGCAGCCTTACAACCATGACTAAGTAAAATGGATCTATTGATTCTTTTGTGTGCTATTCTGTTAGATTTTTGTATCAAGGTTATGGTAATTTCTAAGCACAAAAGGAAGATTTCTATATAATTCTGTCTCCAGTAGTTCATATCTGTTCCTTAGAAGTTTTTTGCACTCAACTTGCGTGATCTTTTTTGGAAATGCGTGATAAAGAACACTTTTCAATTTAAAAAATGTTTATTTATGTTGGCTGGGCTGGTCCTCGTTGCTGCATGCTTTCTCTAACTGAAGCGAGCAGGGGCTACTCTCTAGTTGCAGATTGCAGTGGCTTCTTTTTGTGGAGCACAGGCTCTAGGGCACAAAAGCTTCAGTAGTTGTGATGCAGGGGCTTATGGGAATCTTGCCAAACCAGCAATCAAACCTGTGTCCTCTGCACTGACATGGGGATTCTTAACCACGAGACCACCGGGGAAGCCTCTTTTTCAATTTTTTAATGGATGTTGGCATATTTAGATTTTCTTCTTCTTCCTATAGCAATTAGGGAAACAATTTTCTGCAGGAAGAAATTGTCTGTATTATGTAAATATTCAACTTCAGTGACAAAATTGTAATGGTCTTCTCTTACTGGGGATTCCGTGGTGGCTCAGACAGTAAGGAATCTGCCTGCAATGCAGGAGATCTGGGTTCTATCCCTGGCTTGGGAAGACACCCTGGAGAAGAAAACAGCAACCCACTCCAGTAGTCTTGCCTGGAAAATCCCATGGACAAGGGAGCCTGGAGAGCTACAGTCCCCGGGGTCGCAAGGAGTCAGACATGATTGAGCCACTCACACTTTTCATTTCCCATATTGATACATGCTAGTTCATACCTTTTCTCTGTTGCATAGAATTCTGTTGTTGGACCACGATGTGTTCATTTCCCCTCCAAATGATGAACACTTGTATTATTTCAAATTTTTAGTGATGAAAATAACATTTCAATGAACTTTCTTATGAATATACCATTGGGCCTGTTTTTTTCTTTTTTTTTTTTGCTACAGTATATTAACTGGACTGCAATTGTTTAGTCCTATAATTAGACTATCTCTAACTTTCTTGTGTTCAGTAGCTGGTGTCTGACTCTCTGCGACCTTTTGGACTGTAGCCTGCCAAGCTTCTCCGTCCATGGCATTTTTCAGGCCAGAATACTGGAGTGGGTTGCCATTTTCAAATCCAGGGGATCTTCCCAACCCAGGGATCAGACCCATATCTTCTGTGTCTCCTGCATTGCAGGCAGATTCTTTACCTAATGAGCAATTGGGATCGTTCAGTAGTGTCTGACTCTCTGTGACTCCATCTCTGTCCATGGAATTCTCCAGGCAAGAATGCTGGAGTGGGTTGCCATGCCCTTCTCCAGGGGATCTTCCCAACCCAGGGATCAAACCCAGGTTTCCTGCACTGCAGGCATATTCTTTACTGTCTGAGTCACCAGGGAAGCCCCTTGTATATTGCCAATTTTTCCTCCAAAGTGGTTGTTCCAACCTATACTTTCTCCAGCATTCTTTAGAAGCTGCTACCATTCATATCCTTGGTAGGACTTGGTATTGTCAGACTTGCATTACTGCTGTTCTGGTGGCGTGGATATGTCATTGTGGATTTAACTTGCATTGCCCTTATTTCTAATGATGTTGGGTATATTTTTTACATGACTGGGCATTTCATTTTTCTCTTTTGAACTGTTGGGTTACTTTCTTCTTGTTGTTTGTTTCTTCATTTTAGACATCATTCCTTTATTGGTCCTGTGCTTTGCAAGACCTCCCCACCCTTCGTCTGTGGCTTGTCCTTTAACTTTGTTCAGAGAATTGTATTTGTACTTGCTCAAATTGTTTTAAATTTTAATATAGTCAGCCACATTCATCTTTTCCTTTATAATTTATACTTTCTGTAACTTTTTTTTAGGTCGTGCTATACAGTATGTGGTTGTGAGACGTGATATGATGGATATGATGGATGTGATGTGATGGATATGATGGATATGGACATGAGAGTTGGACTATAAAGAAAGCTGAGCATCAAAGAATTGGTGCTTTTGAATTGTTGTGTTGGAGAAGATGCTTGAGATTTCCCTGGACTGCAGGAGATCAATCCAGTCCATCCTAAAGGAAATCAGCCCTGAACATTCATTGGAAGGACTGATGCTGAAGCTGAAACTCAAATACTTTGGCCACTTGATGCAAAGAACTGACTCATTGGAAAAGGACTCGATGGACATGAGTTTGAACAAGCTCCTGGAGTTGGTGATGAACAGGGAAGCCTGGCGTGCTTTAGTCCATGGGGTCACAATGAGTCGGACATGACTGAACAACTGAACTGAACTGATACAGCATGTGAAATTTTAGTTCCCCAACCAGGGATCTAACTCTTGCCTTCTGCATTGGAAGTGTGGAGTTTTAACCACTGGATCACCAGGCAAGTCCCATTTGTGACTTCTTAAATCCTTTTTTATCCTGATGTCTTGGATATATTGTCCTATATATATTTTCTAGAAGTTTGAAATTCTGTTTTTCTTACTTAGATTTTCATCCATCTGAAACTGATTTTCATGTTATCTGATATGGAGTTTAGAGCTATGTCTCTCCCTATGGATAAACTATCATCTTATCCCCATGTATTGACAGTCTGTCCTTTCCCCAGTGATTTGTAACACAACCTTAGGCGTCCATCTACACACTTGTGGGCTCTCTATCCTTTTAAAATTTGTTTACTGTCTCTCCTTGTGCCAGTACATGCTGTTTTCAATTCCATTATAAAAACTTTATAGTACATCTTGATATATACTAGTCCAAGTCTTCCATCTTGTAATGTTATTCAAGAGCCCTTGGCTCCTGATAGATGTTAGAATCATTTTGCTGCAATGGTGACTGGCAATCCACTGAATTCATACATTAGTAATGAACTGCCATCTAGATGGCATGGAGTCTTTCCACTCATGACAAAGGTACTCAGGCTATCATACATGTTCATAGATCATCTTTCATCATTTTCTCTATGTGAAAATGCTTATTTTCTGCTTATTTCTGAGTACTTAATATATGATTTTCTTTGACATAATTGGGGAAAATTGAACATAGATTCAATATTGTATGATATTAGGGTTAATTAGAGTTAGAATTAATTTTTGTTGGTTATGATAGAGGTATTGTAGTTATGACTATATGCTGTAACTTCTTAGGCCTATTTGTTACACACTCACACAACACACACACATGTATGTATCCTGTTCCTCAGCAGAAATCACTATTCTGATATCACCATGCATTAGTTTTACCTGTTTATAAACTTCATATAAATGAAACCAAGGGTGTACTTTTTTGTGTGTGACTTCTTTTGCTCAAATTATGGTCTATGACTTTTTAACCACATTTCTGCATCTATCAATAGATCTTTTTTTTATTGCTGTGAAGTATTCCATTGTGTGACCACAGCACAGTTTATTTATTCACTCCACAGCTGTTGGCCATTTGGGTTATTTCCAGCTTGGGCCTCTTATGAACTGTGCTGATAAGAAATTGTTGAACTTCTTTGCTTATCTTTTGGTGAATGTATGTACTCATTACTATTGGTTGTATTCCTTGAGGTCAGGTGGCTGGACTGTATAGTAGTTGTATGCTCAACTTCTGCAGATGTCACCAAAGAGTTTTCCAAGTTAGATGCACACTGGCATGCCTTTCAGCAATTCCAGTCCCTCTGTGTCCTCATCAGCATCTGGTATTTTTAGACTTTTACATTTCAGCCATTCGGATGGGTATACTGTGGGTCATTTCCTTAATGTGAAATGAGAAGCGTTTTTTTTTGTTTGTTTGTTTGTTTTTTAGCTATTTGTCTAGCCTCCTCTATGTAATGCTTATTCATGTCTTTTGAGCATTTACTAATTGGGCTATGTGTCTTTTTCTTTTTGATTCGTAGGCATGACATATACTCTAGATAATAATTTTTTGTCAGAACCATGTATTGCAAATATCTTCTCTCAGCCTTTGTGTTTCCTTTCCCTTCCCTTACTGATGTCTTCAGTGAACAGAAGGTCTACATTTTAATAAAATACAGATCATTAATTTTTCCTTTTGTGGTTAGTGCTTTCTACATCCTACGTAAGCATTTTTTTCCTACCCCCAAATCATGAAGATCTCCTATGTTTGCTCCCTAAAATTATATATTATATCCCAGAATTGGAAAATATATAATTTCTAGGAGCAAATGAAAGTCCACGTTTGGTGTTAAGTAAGGTCACGTTTTTTCCCCAGACATCGATCTCTCTTCACCATTTACTGATAACACCATGTTTTCTTATTGTATTACAAGTCAAGTGATCCACATAAGCGGGTGGATGTAATGATTTAAAAATACGTCCCCAAATCCTTCCAAAAGGGGCAGTCCATGGTCCTGCCCCCTGAATGTGGATGGGCCTCTGTGGCTGCCTCAAGGAATAAAATGAGGTGGAAGTGATGTCGCATCACTTCCAGGGCTGAGTTAGAAAGGGTCACACACCCTTTGTGGTCTCTCGTGGACACTGGCCCTAGGAGCCTTTTGTCATCATGCCAGGAACTGCCTGGGGCTGCCACTTGGAGAGACTGCCTGAGGCTGCCCGTGGGCGAGGCTGGTCCTGTCCCAGTTGTGTGAGTCTTCCCAACCCACATGCCAGACAAGTGAGCGAGGAGACTTGGAGACCCCAGCCCCAACCAGCATCTGGCTGCCATGACCTGAGAGATGCAGAACTGCCTAGCGGAGCCTACTTCAGCTCCCAGCTATGTGATCAAAACAAATGATTACTATTTTTCAAATTATTTTTAACTGGCAGATAATTGCTTTACAATGTAGTGCTGGTTTCTGTTGTACAACAGAGTGAATCAGCTATATGTATACATATATCCCCTCCCTCTGGAGCCTCCCTCCCACTCACCCTGAGCCGACTCCCCGAGGTTAAATAGTTACCATTAAGTCAAGATTTGGCTAGTTGATTACACAGTAATAGATGACCAGAACCGTCTATTTTTGGAATTCTTTATCCTGATTCTGTTGTCTTTCTTTTTACCAAAACCACAGTTTCTTATGCTAGCTTTATCCTAAGTCGTGCTCAGCTTGTTGCGATGTTGGATATCCTCATATTTCTGTCTGCTCACTTCTAGCAAAGGAGCTGTAGAAATGATATTGGAAGCCACTGTGTCTCCCTCAGCAATTACTTGGGTCTGACACCCCCATTCATCTGCTCTAAGAGCTGCGGGGTTCCACCCTGGGCACGGTGACTGAAGCGGGGAGTAGTGGGCGAATTTTATTTCGGAGAACTTGGGCCAAACACAGAGGGAAGAGTTTAGTCCTTCCCTCCTCCCTGGGAAAGGTGGGCAGCTCACAAGCCACTCTGAGAAGTAAATCCCCAATCGGAGCCAATAAAGAAAGAACAGGGCGAATAACCAACAAGGACCTGGTGTGCAGCACTGGGAACTCTGCCCAGTGTCACGCGGCAGCCTGGATGGGAGGGGAGTGTGGAGGAGAACAGATACACACGTATGTATGGCTGAGTCCCTTCACTGTCCACCTGAACCTATCACAACGTTGTTAATCAGGTAGACCCCGATGTAAAATAAAAAGTTAAAAAAAGAGAAAGAACAGGGCATCTTCCTCGTTTGGCTCCTCTGTGATGGGTTGAGGGCAGAGCTTTATAAGACCCGTGTTTCTCTAACATCCATCCGCCTAACCAGGTTTCTCCTCCAACTCCTTCAGCGAGGTCTTTTTTTTTTTCTTTTTTTTAAGATTTTTTTGATATGGATAATTTTAAAAGAATTTATGGAAATTTGTTACAACATTAGTTCCATTTTTATGTTTTGGTTTTTGGCCCCAGGGCATGTGGGATCTCAGTTTACCGAGCAGGGATTGAACCCAAACCCGCGAACTGGAAAGTGAAGTCTTAACTATTGGACCACCGGGGAAGTCCGAGAGTTCTCCCCCGACTCAGTATTTGCTGGTGGGGAGGGGCGCCCAGTGTCTCCTCCACCCGCTCTTCTCCCTGGCTCTCCTGCTTGGGTTAGCAAGTCTCCAAGAGCATATTCTCTGCCTCATTTAGGAAACAGTCCATGCACCAGGCCCTGGGGGCAAATGGCAAGCTTCTCCTGCAGGAGGCTCTGGCATGGTTCTCAGACTGGAGTTTTCCAGTTCCTCCTGCGCCCTGGGGCTGAGGGTTCCAGCATTCCTGCTGCCCGTGCCTGCTGCTCTGGCCCAGAGCCCCTGCTGCGCTGGACACAGAGCCCACTCCTGTCTTGTGGGAGTCAGCCTCTGACATAAGAGTTGAGCATTCAGTCATTGGTATCAACCTGATTCTGTCTGCTTCACAGCTTCCAGAAATTTTTATACCCTCTGCTCCACTGAGGACACCCTAACTCCTTTCCCAGCACTGCTACAGATGTCTGTGTCTACATTTTGTCAGCTTTTTTAAAAAAAAAATTGCTTTGTTTATTTGGTTGCATCGGGTCTTAGTTGTAGTGCAGCATGTGGGATCTTAGTTCCCCGACCAGGGATCGAACCCGTGTCCCCTGCATTGCAAGGCAGATTCTTAACCAGTGGACCACAAGAGAAGTACCCATTTGGTCTACATTTTATTTCTTTGGTAATTTTAGTGGATGTAAAGAACCAAGAGAAGGAAAAACGTAATCAGTTCTTCACTTTGAAATGAGCAAGATTTGTCCCCCTCCCACCCATACTTTTTTTGAGAGCTTCCCTGGTGGCTCAGGTAGAAAAGAATCTGCCTGCAATGTTGGAGACCCAGGTTCAATTCCTGGTTGGGAAGATCCCCTGGAGAGAGGAACCTATTCCAGTATTCTTGCCTGAAAATTTTCATGGACAGAACAGCCTGATGGGCTATAGCCCATGGGGTTGCAAAGAATCAGACACAACTGAGTGACTTTCACTTTCACTTTCACCCATATCTTTGCTCTTTTGTCTATTAACCAGTCTAGTCTTCGTATCTTATTTCTGGGGATCATGGTTTACTGAGTTTTATTGAGACATTCTATTTAAATTTTACCTCTGTTCCGTGAAATACATAATCTCCTTCGTGCTTCCCCCGAATCTTGAATTCCAGCTCCTTCCTTAATGTTACAAAGAAAAACAAATCAAACACAGTAAACTTGACATGCAAAGAAAATGTCCCTGTGTTTCCCAGATTGAATGTCCTTCACAGGCACCCACCTTGGTGAGCAGTTGGGGCCCTGACTCATCAACAACATCACAGTCTTCCACTGTAAATATCACAGCCTTCTACTTCAGTTTTTCGGTTTCCTTTATTCATTATCTGTCATTCAACTGTCCACTTCGCACAGAGGCTGACTTCAATGGTCTGTTGTTGTTGATGTTCAGTCGCTCAGTCGTCTCCAACTCTTTGCGACCCCATGGACTGCAGCATGCCAGGCTCTCATGCCCTTCACTATCTCCTGGCGTTTGCTCAAACTCATTACCATTGAGTCATTGATGCTCAATGGCCCGCATCTTTATGTAAACGAGCAGGCTCTCTGAGTTCTCTCTCCTCCCTCCTCTTCCTCCAGCTGATTCTGGCTATATGAGAGGTTAGGACATCCTAATGGTGGAAAAGAAGGATCTTCAGATCCGAGCATCCCCCTCTGGATCCTTGCTGGCTTCTGTTCCTGGAAGGGTGACTGCTGGAATGCTCCTGGTCCCTTCTGGACCTTTGGAACAGCGGGCTTTGCCTGTTTGCAGGTCGTCCTCCGTGGACTCACTTCCTCCCACCCCTGGGTTCTTGCCCCTCTCACACGTCACACCCCAGGAGGTTTAGTGATGTCTCCGTGCCCTGCCCATTGTGCACAGGCAGTGGGGAGCCAGGAGCACCACCTCAGCCGGTGGGCCTCTGTTGGGTCCACTCCTCACTATTTATTGATTAGACTATTTTACAGATCTGAAGAGTGGATGTAACTTGTGGAAGACTGATAGCAGTGCAGATGATTCTTGCCTGGTAGCAAGGCAAAGAATTTTGCCTGGAAGAAAAATCACCCCAAAGGTTACAGTTTATTGCTCTGTAGCATGTTAGAAATTTTGCCTGTAAATCAGCAATTGTATTCAAGCAGTCATGCTTTTGGGGACTTGGAACAATTTACTTTTTCCAGTTCTCTTGGAGTCAGCCTTACCAGCCTGATAGTCCCTTCATTAATTAATTGACTAAATCATTGCTCACTTTTTATACTGGGATTCCCAGGTGGTTCAGTGGTAAAGAACCCACCTGCCAATACAGGAGATGCAGGTTCAATTCCTGGGTCAGGAAGATCCCCTGGAAGAGGAAATGGTAACCCACTCCAGTATTCTTGCCTGGAGAATCCCACGGACAGAGAGTCTGGCAGATTGTAGTCCATGGGGTTGCAAAGGAGTTGGACAGGACTGAGCTAATGAGCACGCACAGAAGGTGGTGCCTGTGTTCCAGGGAAGTAGAGGGTATGCATCCTGTGTCTCCTGGTCGTCCTGGTTTCTGTGACCCCCAGCTCTTCTCTGTTCAGGCTGTTGGCTTGGTAACTTGAGGCTGGTGTTTCAGTCCTTTGGTTGACATGGCTTCTCACCAGCTGGCCCAGGCTGAAGACTCTCTGAGCCCTCTTCTCTACTCCATCCGCCTGATGGCTGTGCACCTCCAGAAGAGGGTGGTGAGCCTCAGCACTGGCTCCAAGGACACATAAAAACCAAGGAGCTGGAAAAAGCCAAACTCCACAGCCACCTCACTGGGACCACTAGATTTGGTAAGCTGTGTTTTTAAACAAGCCCACTTCATCCAAACTGTTAAATTGACTGCAAGTTGTTTATACCCCTCTCGTACTATTCCGTAATATCTGTAGGAGCTATTGTAATGCAGCCCTTTAATCCCACCCCCCTTTTTTAAACAAATGTGTATTGGAGAATAGTCACTTTACAGTGTTGCATTAGCTTCTGCTACTCAGCAGAGTGAATCAATCACACAAATACATACACTCCCTCTTTTTTGGAGCTCCTCCCCATTTAGGTCACCACAGAGCACTCAGTAGAGTTCCCTGTGCTATACAGTAGGTTTTCATTAGTTATCTATTTTATACGTAGTTTAAAAATGCAGGGCTTCCCTTGTGGCTCAGCTGGTAAAGAATCCGCTTCCATTGTGGGAGACCTGGGTTCAATCCCTGGGTTGGGAATACATATATACATATATATGTACATATATAAATGTGTATATATACATATCTATTATATACATAGCGGAGAAGGCAATGGCATCCCACTCCAGTACTCTTGCCTGGAAACTCCCATGGATGGAGGAGCCTGGTAGGCTGCAGTCCATGGGGTCACTGAGTCAGACACGACAGCGACTTCACTTTCACTTTTCACTTTCATGCATTGGAGAAGGAAATGGCAACCCATTCCAGTGTTTTTGCCTGGAGAATCCTAGGGATGACGGAGCCCAATGGGCTGCCATCTGTGGGGTCACACAGAGTCGGACTCGATTGAAGTGACTTAGCAGCATTATATACATCGTGTATTGATACTATGGGTCAGTAGTATTGATATGATGGGTCAGTAGTATCAGTCAATAATATCATTCCCAATCTCCCAGTTCATCCCACCCACTCCCCACCACCCTTAGTATCCATACGTTTTCAATATCTGTGTCTATTTCTGCTTTGCAAATAAGATCATCTATACTATTTTTCTAGATTCCACCACATTCATTCCTGTTATCTGTAATTAGCATTTTCTTTCTGTTTCTTTACCAGTTTATCAATTCTATGAATCTCTTCAAAATGCATGTTTGGGTTTGATGGTTTGGATGCATGTTTGCTGTCTATCTGATTGAGATCTACCTTGACTTTCCTATATCCTTCCTTTGGTATTGTCACTCATTTTCCACCTCCTTCAGGTGGAAGCATGTATCACTGATGTTGGACCTTTCTTCTTTTACAACCTGTGCATTTAGAACTATACATTTTCCCATAAGTAGTGCTTAGCTGTAACCCACAAGCTCAAAATATTTTTTTTAAGTTTGCATTTACTTAGAAATTTATTTATCTATTTTTGCAGTGCTGGATCTTTGCTGCTACACACAGGCTTTCTCGAGTTGTGGACAGCCTGAGCTGCTCTTCATTGTGGGGTGTGGACTTCTTATCACGGTGGCTTCTCTTGTTGAGGAGCACAGGCTCTAGGGCGCATGGACTTCAGTAGTTGCAGCTCCTGGATTCCAGAGCATAAACTCGGTAGCTGTGCTGCACCAGCTTAGCTGCTTTGAGACATATGGGATGTTCCTAGACCAGAAATCAAACCCGTGTCCCCTGCATTGGCAGAAGGGTTCCTATTTACTGTACTACCAGAGATGTTCTCAAAAAATTTTAAAATCTACACTGCAATTCCTTCTTGGACATATAGGTATTTAAAAGTGTGTTGCTTAATTTCCAAACATTTAGAGATTTTCTGGTTGCCTTCTTGTTATTGATACAGAGTTTAATGCTGCTTTGAAGTCTGACCACTACTTCTCTGTGTCCATCCCACTGTCCTAAAGGGGCGGGGACCCCCAGTCCTCAGTCATCCCTCAACTTATCTAATGCGCCTTACCCCTCCAAGTCCAAGTGAGAAAAGAAGTTGGGGGACACATCTCATCACCTTCAATCTCTCTTTCCCATTTTGTCTGCCATTTTTTTGTCCTGCCCTTTTTTTTTTTTTTTTTTTAAATTTTACTTCCTCTGGGTCTAATTCTCCTTCTTGAGTGCAGCTAATATCTCATTAAGAATATGGACAAGGCTGTAAACCACAGGAGAAATTTATGAGCCAAGTCCTCTAAATTGGTTTGTGAGACACTAAATAAAGAAGAAAATAAGGGAGTTTGGAAAATTTCTTCTCAGGAAAATAGCCTGGCTTGCAAGGCTATTATTCTGCTGCATAATCATAATTTTGATTGTGTCAGGAACTGAATATGAGCGTGGCCTTCCTTTCTGCATGCCGCCGGTAGCATTCTAATCTCTTTCCCAGCAGATTGTTGTCCAGGATGAATCAGTGGAAGGTGAAAGAGAAAATCCCATTAACTTAGTAAAAATACTTCCCTTCCTGCAACCAGGGAAGGGTCTGTGCACATTGAGAGCAGCCATGGTCAATACCTGTACAGAGTTTCTATTTTGGAACACGGTTTCCATTCATGGTTGTTGTTAAAGCAGTAACAGTGGACTGCTTTGGTTACCGAGCTAAGCAGGTTCATGAGATTATGTCCCAGTCTTGGGCACATAGATGGTGCAATGCTTCTGGGACCATAGTGGGATTGGAAGTGAGGATCCACAGTGACTCTGAGGAGTTCCTACCTTCCTATGCTTGAAGGGTGGGCATGGGGCAGCCAGGCTAGAATGGGGTGCGATCTGCCTGGAACACTGAACACCTAAAGACACGCCGTCAACAAGCAGAGCGATGGTGAGGGTTGTGAACCAGGGCAGTGGCAATGAGGACCAGCAAAGTGTGGACAAAGAGGTCAGTGAAAAAGGGAGAACCCTTGGCTTTTCTGTCCCTCCCTTCTTTTCCTGAAGCACAGAGAACTCAATTCCAAATCTCACTCATTTGGAGTGATCTAAATGTCTTACATCAGACCAGTAGCCAAAGAGATGTTTGGGAAATTGAACCTACATTTCTAATCTGAGTGCCTTTTCATTTGCGTCCTTATGTCATTATTTACCTTTTCAACACTGGCAAAGAGCCTTTAACAGAATTTTCTTTCAAAGGAAGAGAATCGGAGCTTCCCTGGTGGCTCGGTGGTAAAGAATCTGCTGCCAATGGCAGGACACACAGATGTGATCCTTGGTCTGGGAAGGTTCCACACGCCAAGGAGCAGCTAAGCTGCAACTACTGAGCCTGTACCCCACAACAAGAGAAACGATTGCAGTGAGAAGTCCTCACACTGCAACTAGAGAGTAGCCCCCGCAACTACAGAAAGCCTGTGCAGCAAGAAAGAGCCAGCACAGCGGAAAATAAGCATAAATAAATCTTTTTTTTTTTTTTAAAGGGAGAGAATCGGCCTTTTATCTCCTCATAATGAAACTGGGTTGCACGACATGGATGAGCAGTGAGTCCCTGAGGGAAGAGATACAACCAGCTCTGCTCAGTCTTCCTCCCCCCTCCGCTCCCCACCCAAAGCCTCAGCAGGGGGTCCTTTTCATAAATAACCAGGCCGACTCAGGTATGTTGAGCCGTTTCCTCTGTTTATTCTCATCTGCTGCTGCCGCCGCCACCAAGTCACTTCAGTCATGTCCGACTCTGTGCGACCCCATAGACGGCAGCCCACCAGGCTCCCCCGTCCCTGGGATTCTCCAGGCAAGAACACTGGAGTGGGTGGCCATTTCCTTCTCCAATGCATGAAAGTGAAGTTGCTCGCTCGTGTCTGACTCTTAGTGACTCCATGGACCGCAGCCTACCAGGCTCTTCTGTTCACGGCATTTTCCAGACAAGAGTACTAGAGTGGAGTGCCATTGCCTTCTCCTGTTAATTCTCACCACTATAGTTAAAATCTCAAAGCCCTTTCTCATGGGAAAACAGCAGACACTTGTAGGAAGTTCCTTTCTTAGGAGGGGAGAGAAGTGGTTACAAGTTCAGGTCCTAGAACAAGATGTCCAGACTCAGATTCTGGCCACCTGGCTTACCGGCTAGGGGACTCTGGACAAGCGATGTAACTTCCTCAAGCATCAATCTTCTTATCTTTAAAAGAGGGATAATGATAGCCCACAAATCTCACTGGATCTCTGAGAAGAATAAATGAGGATATGTGTCAAAGTGATAAATGGAGTGTCCAACAGAGTAAACACGTTATGAAAACAGTTGCTGTTGTTCTTATTTTTGATGGTTTCCCTCCATAGAAGTCGCAGGGCTTCCCAGGTGGTGCTAGTGGTAAAGAACCCACCTGCCGATGCAGAAAATGTAGAGATGCTGGTTCAGTCCCTGGGTCAGGAAGATGCCCTGGAGGACAGAATGGCAACCCACTCCAGTATTCTTGCCTGGAGAATCCCATGGACAGAGGAGCCTGGTGGGCTACAGTCCATGGGGTCACAAAGAATCAGACATGACTGAAGTGATTGAGCGCACATACACTCCACATGAGTCCGTGCCCCACACAGACTGCAGAGTAAACTGGATCCCATCCTTCGGCCTGTGCACCTGCTCTCAGTGCTGGGTTCCCTGGGACACAGACGACCACATGGCAGATCACCTGGGCTCCTCTGACAAGGGGGCATCCCACAATGACTAAGTGACCTAGGCTGGATCAGAAGGCTGGGGGCCGCACTCGGCGGGCTGTACCTGCTGATACAAGGGGTTCAGGGGAGCCGCACAAGTCAGTGTCTCCAAAATGACTCAGACCAGCAGAGGTACGCTGCAGGACACTGACTTGGCTGTCCCCGGGGGTAATTAATCTCCCTGAAACTGACGGCCCCTTCAAGGCAGGCAGCCACAGTGGCTGTGTGCATCAGAGCTGCAAGACTCTTCTGCACATGTGAAGATGTTTGTGAGCACAGATGATGCCCCCGTGGGCATCCTTCAGAGCGGGAGCAAACTGCTATGGAAAGTCCAAATGACCTTGAGCAAGTCACTGAGCCCCGGCGTCCTCACCAGGAAAACAGGCAGGTTGTTGTGGGGGATTCCGTCCTTGTGTGCAGGGAAACCAAGGACCACAAGCCTTCTTCCTTCAATGCATTTGCGGGCTTCTTGGTGAGGTGGGGTGGTGACAAGGGTTGAATATGGCAACTTGACCTTTTGGAAGTTGACCCTCTTATCGGGGGCACTTGGATGAAACTTGGAAAATAAATCACTAAATAGATATACATACACACACACATATTTAAAAAACAAACAATAAGCAATGTGCTAAATGAGGAGGGTGATGGGGGTCAAGGGTGGGTGCAAGTCCGGGCAGAAGCTGGGTCAAGGGTAGAGCAAGATGGGCTGCTTGTTATTATGCACAACATCTAGAAGTCAAAACTGGGACTCTCTCCTTTGGCTGTGTCACATTGCCTCTGTCAAAATGTCCCTCTCGGACTCCCCTGAGGGCTCAGTGGTAAAGAATCCACCTGCCGAGGCAGGGGACTCAGGTTTGATCCTTGATCCGGGAAGATCCCACATGCCTTGGAGTAGTAACTAAGCCCGTGGTGCCACAGCCACTGAGCCCACACTCTAGAGCCCATGTTCTGCAACAACAGTAGCATCACGATGAGAAGCCTGGGCCCCACAGCTAGCGAATAGCCATGGCTCTCCAACACTAGAGAAAAGCTGGTGCAACAACAAAGACCCAGCACAGCCAAAAATACATAAATAAATAACATTTTAATGCCCCTCTTCACAACTGCAGCTTCACTGGTCTACTCCCCAATACCCCACAGTGTTCCGGATTCCCCAGGTCAGCTCTGAACACAAGGCTGCTGCTCGGCTGTGGCCTTCTTCAGTGAGGCAGGGACAGTGAGCTGCAAAGAGCAGCAGGCTGAGGGGTAACCCCCGCGGAGTTTGAGTAACAGCTCTGCTTGTTGATGGCTGTGTGACCTTGGTCAGGTTGCACGGCCTCTCTGTGCTCTGCAACCAGAGTCCGTCCCCTTCCCCTGCCCCTCAGCTGTTTGCTCTTCCCTGTGGAGTCGGGGGAGATGATGAGGCAGGAGAAGCTTCATCCAGTCAAGCAGGAGAAGAACCAGTGTACAGGCTCCTGTGTTCCTCCATTTAGGGTGTCCTGTTGGGTTACCCCAGTGCCTCCAGGGACTTGGTAAGACACCTGAGCAGCAGAAACCTAGAGAATGGCTCTCTCTCTCTCTCTCTCTCTGGGTACCTGAAGTGCATTTCAGTGTGAGTTAGAGAAGAGATTCAAGACAGAGGCTACCTCCCGCCCCCCGATCTTTTGGCCATGTTGCGTGCACATGTGTTTCCCAGGGAGAGGAACTGGCCAACCTGACTGACCTCTTCAGCTCAGCATCTCAGAATGAGCTTGCCCCAACTCGTGTTCATCTGCATAACCTAGCTGTAAGCTTGTCTGGCGGGGAGCAGCAGGGGTGCGTGGCATCACGTCACTCTGGAAGGCTGTAGGGGAAACCAAGTCCCTGTTTCTAGTTCCAGCCCGACCTCTGTCCTGAGGGCCCATCTAGCCAGTTGGACGTCCTCCCTGGGATGTCTTGGTTTGTTGCTCCTGGCCACACAGAGGTGCCCTGATATAGTTCGGTAGTTAGATAGCCCTCCCCCCTCCCCCCATGCCCCATCACCCAACATCGTAGCATCACTCTGCCAACACCTTCCTCTTCTCACAGGCTTGGACCTATCTCAGTCCCCTCATGATGATGGCCTGGAGCAAGTTGTTGAACCCTTCTGAGCCTCAGTTTGCTCATCTGCAAAATGGGAACAGCAGAAGTAACTACCCCAAAGGGCGCTGATGAGAACAAAGAAGAATTAATATATACACAAAGCACTTAGAAAAGCATCTGGGGATTTCCCTGGTGGTCCAGTGGCTAAGACTCTGTGTTCCCAACGCAGGGGGCACAGATTCAATCCCTGGTGTGGGAACTAGATCCCACATGCCACAACTAAATTTCCCCCATGCTACAACTAAGACCAGAGCAACCAAATTAATTAATTTAAAAGAAAGAAACATGTCTGGTTCATAGCAAATACTATATAATATTCCTCAACCAGCTGTCTATATGGACTTATCTTTTGCTGAGGCCTCGGTCTGTTCTGGCTGCTATGACAAAATCCTGCAGACTGGGTGGCGTGTAAACAACACGAATGTTATTTCTCACACTTCTGGAGTCTGGAAGACCGAGACCGGGGTACCCGCATGGACAAGTAAGGGCCTTTCGTCACGCTGCAGACTTCCCACTGCATCCTGACAGGGTGGAAGGGGCCAGGGAATTCTCTGGGGTCTCTATGATAACGATGCTAATTTCATTCATGAGGGTGCCATGCTCATGACCAGTTTGAGCACAACTAGGAGCTCCAGCGGCACAGCAGGTTAGTACCTGGTACTTATACAGTAGTACATGCAGAGCAATGCCAAGGTTGTGAGTTCGAGCCTCACTGGAGCATAACCCTTTTGGGCCTTCTCAGGTGGGTGAGAAAACATGACTGAGTGACTTAAAGCACACACAAATGCAGACCCAAATAAATAAATAAATAGATAAACACATGAACTTGTTTTTTTTTGGAGGAAAAAAAAAAAAAAGAACACTGCCTCTTTCTACTCCAACTCCCTACCCCTGGGCTAATGTCCTCTCCAGTCTAAGGCCTTTGAGAATCAGCAGCATTTGGGGGTTCAGGCCAAGAAGATGTTCAGCTGGAAACACATTCAGTTTGAATTACTGGAGTGGATTTCCATGGTCCACAATGATTTGTGTATAAAGAGGCCACGCATAGCAAGGTTTTCTTGGCTATAAAGTGGCAAGATTCAAACCATGGCTTATCTGACTTGATCTTTAGACTCCACTGTATTGGCTTTCACGTGTTTATGGTGGTCATGACAGGCTTTTGAGTCTTTTTTTTTTTTTTTTAATTTTTGACCACACCCTGCACCATGTGCTGATATCTGATCTGATAGAGTCCCTGAAGAACTATGGACAGAGGTTTGTGACACTGTATAGGAGGCAGTGATCAAGAAAAAGAATTGAAAAAAGGCAAAATGGTTGTCTGAGGAGGTCTTACAAATAGCTGACAAAAGAAGAGAAGCTAAAGGCAAAGGAGAAAAGGAAAGATATACCCATTTGAATGCAGAGTTTCAAAGAATAGCAAGGAGAGATAAGAAAGCTTTCCTCAGCAATCAATGCAAAGAAATAGAGGAAAACAATAGAATGGGGAAGACTAGAGATCTCTTCAAGAAAATTAGACATACCAAGGCAATATTTCATGCAAAGATGGGCTCAATAAAGGACAGAAATGGTATGGACCTAACAGAAGCAGAAGATATTAAGAAGAGGTGGCAAGAATACCCAGAACTAGACAAAAAGGTCTTCATGACCCAGATAACCACAATGGTGTGTTCACTCACCAAGAGCCAGACATCTGGAATGAGAAGTCAAGTGGCCCTTAGGAAGCATCACTATGAACAAAGCTAGTGGAGGTGATGGAATTCCAGTTGAGCTATTTCAAATCCTAAAAGATGATGCTGTGAAAGTGCTGCACTCAATATGCCAGCAACTTTGGAAAACTCAGCAGCTGCCACAAGACTCGAAAAGGTCAGTTTTCATTCCAATCCCAAAGAAATGCAATGCCAAAGAATGTTCAAACTACCATACAATTGCACTCATCTGACATGCTAGTAAAGAAATGCTTGAAATTCTCTAGGCCAGGCTTCAGCAGTACGTGAACTGTGAACTTCCAGACATTCAAGCTGGTTTTAGAAAAGGCAGAGGAACGAGAGATCAAACTGCCAACATCTGTTGAATCATCGAAAAGCAAGAGAATATCAGAAAAACACCTACTGCTGCCTTACTGACTATGCTAAAGCTTTTGACTATGTGGATCACAACAAATTGTGAAAGATGGGAATATCAGATGACCTTACCTGCCTCCTGAGAAATCTGTATGCAGGTCAAGAAGCAACAGTAGAACTGGACATGGAACAACAGACTGGTTCCAAATTGGGAAAGGGGTGTGTCAAGGCTGTATATTGTCACCCTACTTATTTAACTTATATGCAGAGTACATCATGAGACACGCTGGGCTGGATGAAGCACAAACTGGAATCAAGTTTGCGAAAGAAATATCAATCACCTCAGATATGCAGATGACACCACTCTATGGCAGAAAGTGAAGAAGAACTAAAGAGCCTCTTGATGAAAGTGAAAGAGAAGAGTGAAAAAGTTGGCTTAAAACTCAACATTNCCGCTTGGGCCGCGTCCTGGGCGGGCACCGGGTCTCTCCTTTCTGCCCACTCGTCCTGATAAACACAGCAGGAAGTACTCCGGAATCCCAAGAAAGTTAGGATTGGAACCTCCCTGGCGGTGCAGCGGTTAAGAGCCCATGCCTTCAATGCCAGAATGAGGGTTCGATCCCGTCAAGGAGCTGAGAGCCCACATGCTGTGCGGCCGAGAGGAAAGTCAGGACCAAGCTTAGAAATGGCGGAGGGACCCCGACCCTGCCGGCCAGCCGGCACCAGTGACAAGTGCTGGGACCTAACACAAATGTATGCAGCCTTCCTCTGCGTCCAGCACAGACCGCTAAGACCCTGGGGATTTCCTGAGCCATAGTTTAAGATTCATTAGAAGCCCCTTTCAACCACACCTGGGCTCCTGTAAATGAGATGACTTTTGTGAACCCTCCGAGGAGCATCGCCAGGGAAACCAACCCCGTGATTAGGAGTTGGACTGTCAGCCCACCCTGGTGACCTCTGGGCAGGGGATGGGCTGGAGCTTGAGCCCATCTCTGATACGGACAGAACACAGGGGAACAGCAGGTGATTAAAGAGCTCGTTCCACTAGGGGACTGTAAGCAGGAAAATATGGCAGACCCTATGAGTTAATGATCACTTGAGAATGCAGGTTTGCTTAGCCACAAAACCAAGCAGGCTAGCTTAACCACAAAACCAGGCAACATGAATACAGACCTGCCCCCAGACAGAGAACCGATGGGGCAGGAGGCCTGCCTGCTGCCCAGGAGCTCAGGGAGCAGCTGGTCCCTAGAGCATGTTCTCTGCGCACGATCATCTGTGGACCTAGCTCGACCCTGCAGGGCCCAGAGAGCTCCCCTGCTCAACCTGGAGGAGGAACGGAAGATGGGAGCATGCCATCCACTCGGGAAAGACAGAGAAGGCCTCTCCCTGCCCAGTGCTTTGATTATAAAGCTGGAGCGCAGTAGTTCTCGGGGCACCGCACCCCCTTACCAGCCCGCTTGTGAGCCTCACTAGCGTCCTTTTCTAATTAATCACTTTTTCTCTTGCTGAATTCTTTTCTGCATCAAGATAGAAAGGACCGTGGTACAGGAGCTCTTCTGAGCCCCCTGTAATGACGCCAGTTGCATCGCCAGCAGGCACTCATTTACTCCAGCACGCCCACAGAGAGAAGCTATACATACATGAAAACCACCACCTCAAACGATTCCGAGAACTTCCGGGTCAGCGGCCACGTGGGGGCTCTGGGAGGGGGGCACCCCAGATGAAAGGAGGTTCAGTGTCCCCAGAACCTGGTCTGGGGGTCTCTCCCCGCTGGCTGGCCCCGAGCTGCATCCTTCAGGGGAGGCAGTTCATCCAGTGAGAGAGCTGCTGCCCAGCGTCCTGCAAGCTGCCCTGGAAGCGGCTGGGCTGGAGGAGGGGGTCTTGGGCTCTGCCATGCGGTGGGCTGGGCAGAGGCCCAGGTGATGGCCTGTGCCTGGGCTGGCTTCTGGGAGGGGGCCAGGTAGAGCCTCACGTCAGAGCTGAGCTAGACTGCAGGACCCCAGCCGGGCTCCCCGGCTGGCTTGGTGAGTGCAGCTGCCCCTCACATTTGGAGAGCAGCAGCGAGTGCGTGGGAGAAGGCAATGGCACCCCACTGCAGCACTCTTGCCTGGAAAACCCCACGGACCGAGGAGCCTGGTGGGCTGCAGTCCATGGGGTCGCCAAGAGTCGGACACGACTGAGAGACTTCACTTTCATGCACTGGAGAAGGAACTGGCAACCCACTCCAGTGTTCTTGCCTGGAGAATCCCAAGGACAGGGGAGCCTGGTGGGCTGCCATCCATGGGGTCACACAGAGTCGGACACGACTGAAGCGACTCAGCAGCAGCAGCAGCGAGTGTGTGGAGGAGGGCATGGCAAGCCACTCCAGTGTCTGTGCCTGGAGCATGCCACGGGCAGAGGAGCCTGGGTGCTAGTCCTTGTGGTCGCAAAGAGTCGGACACAACTGACTGACCGACAGTGTTGTGCAGCGCAGTGATGAGAAGGACCGATGGCGTGATATGAATGCAGACGATCACTTTCCTCCATTTTCATTCCCAACACTAGTCACTGGGTCTGGGGTTCCCGCCCACACCCCGTAAGACCTCACCTTCACTCAGGACACCTGCAGAGACGCTTCTCCATATAAGGCCCCTCCTGAGGCCCTGGGTGGACATGAAAACCAGGGGCACTGTTCAGTCCAGTGCAACATCCTGTGAAGTCAGCATGCAGCCAGACCCATGCAGATGGAGTGCTCTGGGCAGGTGGCTTCCAGCCTCTCAGAGCCTCAAATGCCACACCTGTCCTTCCCGATGCACACGGGTGGGTCGGTAAGCCCTTCTGAACAACTCCTGGGGCCAAACATGCTTTGGACTTCTGAATTCTCCCTGACTTGGAGGGGGAATTCAGTGCGAGGGCCGCATAGTCCCTCGTATCTGTGGACAGAAGCGTGTGACCCACCATCCAGCCATCAACCACTGCGGGCCCCCCCACCNAAAAAAAAAAATCCCTGAGCACTGAAGAATTGATGCTTTTGAACTGTGGTGTTGGAGAAGACTCTTGACAGTCCCTTGGACTGCAAGGAGATCCAGCCAGTGCATCATCCTAAAGGAAATCAGTCTTGAATAGTCATTGGAAGGACTGATGCTGAAGCTGAAACTTCAATACTTTGGCCACCTGATGTGAACTACTGACTCATTGGAAAAAACACTAATGCTGGGAAAGATTAAAGGCAGGAGGAGAAGGGGACAACAGAGGATGAGAAAGTTGGATGGCATCGCCGACTCAACAAACATGAGTTGAGCAAGCTCCTGGTGATGGACAGAGAAGCCTGGTGTGCTGTAGTCCATGGATAGGGTCGTGATAAGTCGGACACAACTGAGCGATGGAACTGAACTACTCTATGTGCGACCTTAGTTCCCTGAGCAGGGATTGAACCCATGCTGTCTGCATTGGAAGGTGGAGTCTTAACTATTGGACCACCAAGGAAGTCCCTGCTTCCTTAAGCAAACACTGGTTAGCCTGTTTCCCAAGCCCGGTCAGCTCTAGACACGTTTCCCACTCTCCATCTCTTTCCATGTGCTTTCCTGTCTTGTGGCCCCTGAGCAGCCTGGACACCCCACTTCCCCAAAGTGGACTCCACACCACTGTCTTGTGTGGGGGCTTTCCCAGCCTGAAATGGCCTGGCCAAGCAATCTATGTGGCTCCTGTTGATTTCTTACTGGACTGGCATGAAATACTGATACCCGTGAAGGTGCGATGAAGCTCTGAACACATCATGCCACACTGTCTGCAGCAGAATCAGTTCCTGATCACCTGGTAAAGTGAGACGTCTCTCCATGAAGGCTCCCTTCTGGAAGTCCTGAGGACATTCCAGACATCTGTTAAGGGGAGAANGTGCGATGAAGCTCTGAACACATCATGCCACACTCTCTGCAGCAGAATCAGTTCCTGATCACCTGGTAAAGTGAGACGTCTCTCCATGAAGGCTCCCTTCTGGAAGTCCTGAGGACATTCCAGACATCTGTTAAGGGGAGAAGCATTTTAGACGTTAATTTGTCTCACTGATTCACTGATGGGAGCTCTTTAAAAATACATTTGTTTATTGGCGGCACTTTGTACAAGATATAAAAGTCAGTGGCAAATGTCACATTTAAGGGAAAATAAAACAAGCATGTAAACGCTCAAGGAGCCCTTAATGATGGATGTTATTTTCTTTCTAGCAGCCAGCATCGTGATTCCGAAGTCAACCGGACATCCTGGGATGTAGACAAGTCCGCTAGAGAAACCTGGCTTTCTGCTCTTTTTGGTCCTGCTTCCTAACAGGTCCCTGGGAGATCAGCCCTATGGGGGAAAGTGCTGGAATTCCGCCAGTACCAGCTGCTATGTCAGAAAGACTTAGTGCTCATGCACTGTCCCCTGGTCAAGGTCTTGGAAGTGAGGGAGAATTATGGTACCTCAAGGCAATGACAACCCATTCCAGTACTCTTGCTTGGAAAACCCTATGGACTGCAGGCTCCTCCGTCCATAGGATTTTCCAGGCAAGAGTACTGGAGTGGGGTGCCATTGCCTTCTCCTATATATCAACTACAACTCTGTTATTACCTTTAGTGACTTTTAAGAAATTCACCTATAAGACAGTCTGACTCTTTGTGATCTTATGGACTGTAGCCCACCAGGCTCCTCTGCCCATGGAATTTTCCAGACAAGAATACTGGAGTGTGTTGCCATTTCTTTCTCTGGGGAATCTTCCCAACCCAGAGATTGGAACTTGAGTATCTTATGTCTCTTACATTGGCAGGTAGGTTCTTTACAACTAGCGCCACCTGGGAGGCCCTATAAAATAGTAATTATATTTAATTCATATTAGTTCATTATAATAATATTTAATTACCTCCTTCAACGTCAGAATTGTTTTACAAGGAATGTTAAAATTTTTTCTCCAAATAGGGACGTCTCTGGTGGTCCAGTGGCTAAGACACCATGCTTGCAGTGCAGGGGGCCTGGGTTCCATCCCTGGTCAGCAAACTAGATCCCACATGCCGCAACTAAGGCCCAGTGCAGCCAAATAAATAAATATTTTTTAAAAAAGAACCAGATCCACAAAATGCAATATTGGTTTGTCTTTGCCTTGATCCACATCTAACACTTTCACATCCACATCCCATTTTCATTCCTGGAACGCCCTTGGGAGATGGGCAGAGTGGGGACTCATATTCATATTGTATTTATTATTTATTCATTTATGCTTGTCCCTGGTAGCCCAGCTGGTAAAGAATCTGCCTGCAATGCAGGAATCCCCGGTTTGATTCCTGGGTTGGGAAGATTTGCTGGAGAAGGGATAGTTTACACACTCCAATATTCTTGGGCTTCCCTCGTGGCTCAGCTGATAAAGAATCTGCCTGCAATGCGGAAGACCTGGGTTTAATCCCTGGATTGGGAAGATTCCCTGGAGAAGGGAAAGGCTACCCACTCCAGTATTTTGGCCTGGAGAATTCCACGGACTGTAATTCATGGGGTTGCAAAGAGTTGGACACAACTGAGCAACTTATACTTTCACTTCTTTAAAAAGTTTATTGTAGCAGTGCTTACAAAACAAAGCTAGACATAAGCCCAGTGTCCACAGTAGGAAAATGCACTTTAAAACTTAGGGTAAAAACCATACATACATATAAAGATATTTTATAGCAATTTTACATTATGCTATAGAAATATGTACATGGCATAGAAAAATATCCACTACATGCTTTTCTGATAACTTCTATGGTTGTAGAAAATTTGCACGCTATAGAAAAATTAATAATCTCAATCCTCAGAAGTAATAACTTCCCTCACTTTGCATATTCTTCCAGTCTGCTTTATACACGTATAAACATATTCAGCTAGTGTGCCTATTTTATAGATGCGGAAAGCGAGGCTCAGAGAAGCCTCGGATCCAGGCAGATCCCTCTGTGAGCCTATTACGTGTGACATAGGTTGAGAAGACTTGGGGACACCCTAAAGAGGGGCAGGGCTTGCATTATAACTGTATCACGGCCACTCCAAGTGACTGGCTCTGTTGAGAGGCAGGAGAGATGGACGGGTCCTGAAAGGAGTTCCTTCTCTCCAGATGCCCTTCACTGTGTTTTCAGGGGGCTTCCCTGGTGGCTCAGACAGTAAAGAATCTGTCTGCCAATCCAAGAGATGCAGGTTCGACCCCTGTGTTGGGTAGATCCCCTGGAGGAGGGCGTGGTAACTCCAGTATTCTTGCCTGGGAAATCCCATGGACAGAAGAGCCTGGCAGGCTACAATCCTTGGGGTCACAAAGAATCAGACACAACTGAGCGACTAGGCATGGGTGTTTTCAGCAATTTAGTGGCAAGTTTGAAACTACAGAGGCTCCCTTGGACCACCAGGGGCTCCCGTGAGCCTAGGCAAGAATCATCTGTCAATAATAGGTCTCAGGGCCGATACCCTGGGGCAGTGTAGGGCTGCCAAGCTATGGTCCGTCTGGCTACTCCTCTCCAGAACAGCTCTGAATAGTCTGTTTTCTAAATCAGGCCTCATATTCCACTCCATGAGACAGCGCCAGATAGTGTCTACGTCCAAGGTCACAATAGCATCCTCTGGTAGACTTGGGCAAAAACACGTTATGCTCAAGGGCTTCCCAAGTGGCTCATTGGTAAACAATCTGCCTGCCAATGCAGGAGACAAGCACACACGGATGCTATGCTCGGGCTGCAGCGTGGCTATGAGTTTACTTTCGTTTTAATTTTAAAGAATTGGCCATTGGGATATTTTACATAAGATTCAGAATCTCTGTTTTTGGAAGATTGTCAGATCTGCTGCCCTAAACCTATATTTCTGCCTTGCGAGGTGTGGATGCATGCTCAGCTGTTCAATTGTGTCTGACTCTGCGACCCCATGGACTATAGCCTACCATGCTCCTCTGTCCATGGGGGTTCTCCAGGCATGAATATTGGAGTGGGTAGCCATGCCTGCCTTCAGGGGAATCTTCTCGACCCAGGGATCCAACCCAGGTCTCCTGAGGCTCCTGCATTGGCAGGAAGATTCTTAACGTGCAAACATGTAGCCAGAGCTAAGTTGCCCCCCACCTTTAAAAAAATATTTATTAATTTGGCTGCCTTGAGTCTTAATTGTAGCATGTGGAATCTTCACTGTGTCATGCAAGATCTTTCCTTACAGGCTCGGTCTTTGCCATGTTCGCGCTTAGTTGCTCTGTGGAGTAAAGAATCTTAGTTTTGTGACCAGGGATTGAACCCATGTCTCCTGCATTGCAAGGCAGATTCTCACCACTGGACCACCAGGGAAGTCTCCCACAGTGTCTCCTTCAGACTGTTCCTGAGTCTCATTTTCCATAGTCCTCACCACTCCCTATCATCTTGGACCCAACCTCCCTCAGTCATCACGTCTCCTGCCCAACCTCTGGAAGTATTTGATTTTGCTCTTGAGAGGCACGTGCTGCTTAAAGAAGTAGACTGTGAGTTAGAACGTACAATCTTTTTTAAACAATTATTTATTTTTAGTTGGTTTACAATATTGTGTTGGCTTCTGCCATGCATCAACATAGATTAACCATAAGTATACACATATGATCCCTCCCTCTTGAACCTCCCCCCCACTCCCAACCCCATCCACCNGTTGTGTGAAAATTGTATAAATCATAATTATGTTGAATTTGTTCATAATGCTTTTCAGGTCCACCACCTCCTTCTACTTTTCTGTCTATTATTCTATTAATTTTTGAGAGCTTGCTATTTTAACTCCAACTAAACGTTTTAATTTATCTACTTAAAAAATAATGGTAATATACAGTGGAACTATATGTAACTTTGTTCTGCATTTTCCAAGTCACTTGTAAATGTTATTATACTTTCATAATTTTTAAAAACAGCATAGAATCCCTGAGCTCTATGACTTATATGAGCTCCACCATTTAATAATTGTGTGACTATTGATAGCTTCCATAACTTAATTGACAGCTTCCTCCAAGTCTGTCTTTCCTTATTTGTTAAAATGGAGAAAATAATGCTACTTATTGGCTTGTTGTAGTGTCTAAAATAAAATATGTAAAGTGCTCAGATATGGATGTGAGAGTTGGACCGTAAAGAAAACTGAGCCCTGAAGAATTGATGCTTTTGAACTGTGGTGTTGGAAAAGACTCTTGAGAGTCCCTTGGACTGCNCTAGATGTGTATAAGAGACAGTCCCTGGACAGTGCATGCTGAATTCGGGATGTAGAGAAATAGCTCGCAGGCCCTCCGCAGCTGAGACACACGTATAGGGCTGATTTGAATGAACCCAGACTCTTGCATCTCCCCATACACAGCAAAGCACTAAAGCCCCTAACCTGAATGGCTGGTTTACGTGACTAGCAGTAATGTTTTGATGTTCAACTGTGTTTTTCACCAGAACTCCTGGCTCCTCCCTGGCCTCTTTGGAGCAGTTCCCCAAAGCCGTCGGAGAGGACGGTTTCCCGGCCATAGTCCTCAGTAAGGTCCCTCAACAAAGCCAAACTCAAAACTTCTGTGTTTTTTCAGTTGCCACATTCTGGAATTCCTGGCCGTAAAATGGATGAACGTTCACACTGACGATTATAAATGGCCTCAGGTCAGTTTACATCAGGTTTCACACCCAATAACCTGTGGAGGGGAAATGTGCTTTGTAGACATTTTTGTGTTTCCAAATTGTGAACACAGGGTCTTGGAGAGATAGACACACGCAGAGACTGAACTCAAAGGGTGGCTAGGTGGTAGAGCCCGCCCTGCCAGCCTGGAAGGAACACGGGCGTTATCCGTGGTCAAGGGACTGCCTTCAATCAACAGCTTCTTGTTGATGGACACTTCAGTTCTTTCTAAGCTTCCCCCCTTATAATCTGTTCTGTTTCCATCTTTCTAAATTTGTGAGATCCTAGCAGTCCTAGGTCGCTGAGAGTTGGACACAATTCAGTGACTTCACTTTCACATTTCACTTTCATGCATTGGAGAAGGAAATGGCAACCTACTCCAGTGTTCTTGCCTGGAGAATCCCAGGAATGGCGGAGCCTGGTGGGCTGCCGTCTGTGGGGTCTCACAGAGTCGGACACGACTGAAGTGACTTAGCAGCAGCAGCAGCAGCTGTCAGAAAGGGGCTTCCCTGGTGGCTCAGCAGTAAGTATCCACATACCAATGCAGAAGATGCAGGTACAATCCCTGGGTCAGAAAGACGCCCTGGAGAAGGAAATGACAAACCACCCCAGTATTCTTGCCTGGGAAATCCCATGGACAGAGGAGCCTGTCAGGCTAGAGTCCACGGGGTCTCGAAAGAACAGGACACAACTTAGCGACTAAACCATCGCAACACGCTGTCAGAAAATACAGGAGAGAGTCTCTACAGGAGCGAAGCAGTGATTACAGGCAGGCTGTGCACACTAGCTGACCCAGCAGTTATTCACGCCTTTCACTGTCCTGGAGATATTTTACGGCTCTGTAATCGCAGAAGACACAATGCCAGGGTGCTGTGTCCACGGAGGTGAAAGCGTAAAGCAAAAGCGTTATTCGCTCCGTCTCGTCCAACTCTTTCCAAAACTAACAACTACATTTGGTGTTGGTGTTATGATTATCTTACTCTTAAAAATAAAGAATATTTTCTTGGCCTCAGGCACCAGGCCGTTTTCTCACATTCTGTTGGTGGTTCTCAAACTCTAACACCAGTTGGAATTACCTGGAGAGCTGAGAACACCCAGCTTTGCCGGCCCCTCCCGTGGAATTTGCTCAAGCAGGTCTGGGTGGGGCCTGAGAACACAGGCTTCTGGCACGCTTCCAGGAACCCCACTTTGAGAACCACTGCTTAAAGCACTCTGCAGGGTGACTAACCGTGAGGCGCGGTGGCCTCCACAGAGGTGAGTCAGCAGGGCCCGCCGGGCCCGGGGTCAGTTAGGATTGCGGCGGAGACTGGAGGGGATGAAGGTGTGTTGCAGCAGAACAGGATAGTCAGCAGAGAGCCCGTCGGATGCTCGGGTCACCGGAGAGACTGCAGCCAGGCCTGCTCGCCACCTTCCTGCCTGGCTGAGAGTGACTGCCGGGAAACGAGGCCCCCGGAAACTCCCTTCTGAGAACAAGGGAGAAGAAAACCCATGCAGCTGCTTTCCCAGGGCGGATGCCTGGCCTTGAAGGAGATGGGAAGACCCCGCGCCGCCCTGTGCAGGGAAACATCACCCCCAACTTTATCTCCTATCTGCTCTCCTGAAAACCACTCATCTTCCCCCAGAGTCGTCTGTTTTCCCACAAGTGCTTTCCCTTCCGCCTCACGCATCAACGTGGTATTTAAACCCCAGTTTGAACCACCCCTTTGAGTTACTCATCACTGAGTTCTCCTGTGTCCAAGTGTGTTACATGTGGAAACAAATTCTGGGTTTTTCCCCTCCTGTTAATCTGGCTCTCTGTCAGTTTGATTTGCAGTGCCTCATGGACAGAACATAAGAGGGTAGAGAAAAAAGTTTTTCCTCCCCTACAAGATCAACTTGAACTCATGGACTTCATTTTCATATTCACGGATGCCAGTGTAAACCATACCCAGAAAAGAGCTGGCATGCCAACAGGAGGCGTCACAGTGCCCGCCCTCATGGAACTGACGTCTAGTACCTCGGTGAAAGGCGATTCACGGCGGAAAGTCTGTCCAAAGAGCGCACTGGCAACACCTTTAGCGGGAGCTGTTCGCACCCAGACCGCCCGCTGGGGAAACGACCTTTTGGCTTCTAGACATTAACCCCTGTAGAAACTTGACCCTGGTCACCCTGGGCCCAGCGTTTCCGGCTTCTGTGGAGGACGGGAGACACGGATGTGGAGCTGCTGGAAGCACCAAGGACTCTTCCCTTTGTCTCAGGGATCTGCAGCGCAGTCAGTCTGAGCCCTTGGACGAAGGACCTCAGGGTGAAATTCTTGCCCGCTTTATGAAGGCTTAACCGAGCAGCTCTGTAGCGATCCCGCAGCTTGTGCAGTCTGCCCTCCAGCCAGGGTGGGCACCTGGCTCGCAGCAGCAGCAGCCTCTGCACATTCAGCTTTTCCACATCTGGGTTTTGCAGAAGGCCAGAGGGCAGGTAGCCTCGGGGCGGGGACTGAGGGCCCGGGTCCCCGATCTGCGCTGTTGGGCCCAAGGCAGGGGGCCCCGGGGTGGCTGACCTGCTCTGACACCTTCAGCCTGGCTGGCGCCAGGGGCTCCCGGAAGGAACTGGCAGCACCCTGCTCTGCCCGAGGACAGCCTGCCCTCTCACACCCCAGCCTGCAGAGGCGGCTCCCGCCAACTCCCACCGACCCGGAGGGCTGCAGACCTTCACCCTGTGACCACACTTTCTTGCTCTCAGCCTTCACTCGCCCTTCCAAATTCCACGTTACCAATATTAGATCTTTTCTAGAAGTCTCACAACTGAAACGATTTCTATTTTTACATATCATTGTGAAGAATAACTGTTAGCATTCTGTGAAAGTCTGAAGCTCTTGTTTGAAAAGTCTCTTCTTGTATAGAATGGCTCAAAGACACTGAAATGCCTTCTGGGACACACCAGAACAAGGTGAGGGGCCAAGGAAATCCTTAAACCAGCGAACGCTGTCACAGCCCGCCTTCCAGGCCCGGGGCATCTCGGGAAAGTAGGACTGGGAACAAGGTGGGTTCCAGCCACGGGATGAAGGGCAGGAGCCTGGGGGAGTGCCCACCGGCGAGGCGGCCGGAGCAGGACGCTGGTGCCGGGCAATGGAAGCCAGGCTCCCTACCGGAGCCCCACGGGCAAGGATCCAGCGAGTCACGGAAGAAATGCAAGTGACTGGAAATGACAGCTCACGGGGAACGGTGTCAGATTCACAATCTCTGAAGAGGAAGATTTAGCTGCAGGACCAGGGACCAGGCTTGATCACTCAAGAGCTTTTGTGTAGTCAAATTTTATTAAGGTATAATAAGGGACTAGGAGAGCTTCTGACATAGACATCGCAAGAGACGGAGTGAGCTCCGTGCTAGCTTTAGCAAGCTGTTTCAGGTGTGAGAAAGCTCTTAATCAGTTAAGAGAGACACCTCAAGGCTGACAGGGTTTCAGCAGGCCCCTCTCCCGCAAAATGCATTTTTGAGATAGGATGGCCTGAGCTGTGTCATCCCCGAGCCGTAAAACAGCTGATATGAACATTGGTTTGTTGAGCTATTATCAGTCAAAAGTTAGTCTTTGGTGGAACCCTTTTGAAGAAAGGTAAATTTCAAAGCAAACACATTGTTTTGTTAACATAGCTTAAGGAAAGCATTCCCATGAGAAAAACACACTGGTTAGCTCAAGGTGTGAGAAAAGGTAAGTCCAGGTGGAGCCAGCTATCGTCATAGCAACACAGAACTTGAAGAGACACTTGCAGCCTATTTCCTCTGGCTGGAGACCCCTGGCCCTCCTGCCTGTGACCCTCTCATAAACATAAGCATGAACATCCCCTAGTGCTCAGAGGAGGGCCACCACCCCCAGAAGCAGGACACAGCTGCTGAGTAGAGGGGCGGCGGTGGTGAACTCGGTGGTCACCAGGGTTCCGAGCGCTCTGGGGACCGCCACAGCCTTGATGGGGGGACAGTATCTGGATGTCGAACACGCGTCACCTTCTCAAGCTCGGTGCAGTTTTAGATTTTCCATGGAGACCCAGTTCACGTACATAAAATTCATCCTCTTCACAGTCTCTGAACATTCTCTGGCTGTATGACTTTCTGGCACCGACTCCAACTCCAGGACGTCTGCGTCGCTCTCAGCCCAGAACGCTCTGCCTTCTGTCTCTGCCTCTGCCAATTCCGACTGATCCATGCAAAAGAGGTCTCTTCCTTCCTTTTCTTTTAAACTAATAGATGTTTCCAGAAAAATATCTGTTTCTGCTTTATTGACTATGCCAAAGCCTTTGACTGTGTGGATCACAATAAACTGTGGACAATTCTGAAAGAGATGGGAATACCAGACCACCTAACCTGCCTCTTGAGAAACCTGTTTGCAAGTCAGGAAGCAACAGTTAGAACTGGACATGGAACAACAGACTGGTTCCAAATAGGAAAAGGAGTACATCAAGGCTGTATATTGTCACCCTACTTATTTAACTTATATGCAGAGTACATCATGAGAAACGCTGGACTGGAAGAAGCACAAGCTGGAATCAAGATTGCCGGGAGAAATATCAATAACCTCAGATATGCAGATGACACCACCCTTATGGCAGAAAGTGAAGAAGAACTAAAGAGCCTCTTGATGAAAGTGAAAGAGNAAGATTGCCGGGAGAAATGTCAGTAACCTCAGATATGCAGATGACACCACCCTTATGGCAGAAAGTGAAGAAGAACTAAAGAGCCTCTTGATGAAAGTGAAAGTGGAGAATGAAAAAGTTGGCCTAAAGCTCAACATTAAGAAAACGAAGATCATGGCATCTGGTCCCATCACTTCATGGCAGATAGATGGGGAAACAGTGGAAACAGTGGCTGACTTTACTTTTTGGGGCTCCAAAATCACTGCAGATGGTGATTGCAGCCATGAAATTCAAAGACACTTACTCCTTGGAAGGAAAGTTATGACCAACCTAGATAGTATATTCGAAAGCAGAGACATTACTTTCCCGACTAAGGTCCATCTAGTCAAGGCTATGGTTTTTCCAGTGGTCATGTATGGTTGTGAGAGTTGGACTATAAAGAAAGCTGAGCACTGAAGAATTGACGCTTTTGAACTGTAGTGTTGGAGAAGATTCTTGAGAGTCCTTTGGACTGAAAGGAGATCCAACCAGTCCATCCTAAAGGAGATCAGTGCTGGGTGTTCATTGGATGAACTGATGTTGAAGCTGAAACTCCAATACTTTGGCCACCTGATACGATGATCTGACTCATTTGAAAAGACGCTGATGCTGGGAAAGATTGAGGGCAGGAGGAGAAGGGGACAACAGAGGATGAGATGGCTGGATGGCATCATCAACTCGATGGGCATTGGTTTGGGTTGACTCTGGGAGATGGTGATAGACAGGGAAGCATGGCATGCCACGGTTCATGGGGTCAGAAGGCATCAAACACAACTGAACAACTGAACTGAACTCACAATGTAGATTTTTCATACAGTTACTACAACAAATTTTAAGAATTCGGGTTGAGGTGTGAATATTTTGCTAACCTAGGGAGGACCTTTGAAGAAGGTTTTAATTTAATGCAGCCTTTCATGGTATATTAGCCTATTTGTGAAGCCTTAATAGAGCAGAGCTTTTGATGAGTAAGTAATAAGTTCCCACTAAAACTGTATGTCATTATTGGCTCAGTAATTCAATTATTAATGTTTCAGACAAATTTGGGAAAAGAAAACAGAAAGCAGTTGTAGGTATTTCAATCACAAATAATGAGAACAGCAAGTCCATTGCAAAATCATTAAAAAAAAATCTGTAGGGCAGCAGGAGGCTAGAGAAACAGACAAAATAAGGAAACACAGGGATCAGAAGAGCTAATGTGGCAGAGCTGGCATAAATTGAGTCGACACCTACACTGCAGTAGAAGATGATGTTGCATTTAATTTTTCATCTTCCTAAATGGGCCAACTCCATAAAGCCTATAACCACTGAAATTGTGCTACTTTTCCTTGGTCGATATAACTTTGAGGGGCTTATGTTTTTAGCAATTTATCAGGGAATTATGTAATTAGTAAATTACAGAACTAGATGAACTCTTGAAAGCTTTCCTGACCTGAGGTGGTCAAAAAAATTCTTTGTTTCGCCAAGCTTTAATCAAACTACTAACAAATCTCCTTGGCACAACTGTGCACTTCCCTGCAAAGTCTAGTTTCAGCAAGAAATTTGCTAAAACAGTTTATCCAGAGCCCACACCCCTGCCTTCCATACTCTGTTCACCCCCTCTATCTGATCAGGTTTCTTATACACCACCCCTAGAAGATGTCTGATCCCTGACCTTGGTCTGTCTTCAGCAGGCATTCTGCAAAGTTGATTTAGCTAGAGTTCCCCTTACTCCTGATGTAGTTGTTTTCCATCCAGTGACCCCCTACTTATACCTATGTTTATGAATTCCCACTTGTCCATGCTTGTGGGCACTCAAGGTTGGCTCGATGTCTCTCTCTCACTATAAAATTCCATCACAGTAATCGTTGTGTCTATAACAACAGTCATGAATAAAGTCAACCTTACCATTTTAACCAATGCCATGGAACACATTTTCTTTAACAGTGGAGTGCACCCACACAGTCTCATAACTTGTGAATTGAATGCCCATGTTCCCAATGCAAAGAAGCTGATATTGCATGATCTCTACAATATTCTCGATGTTCATGCTCTGACTTTGCCTAGTGCTTATTCATTCTTCAATCTAATAGTCTTGAGTGAAGACTATCTCATCTCATAAGTTTAATTTAGAGTTTGAACACAAGATCACCATTGCCGGTTAAGTAGAGAGTGTTGCAAATCATTAAACACTAACCGACTGAATATTTCCTAACTGACCTGACACATGACCAGGCACTAAAAAAAACAAAGGCAAATTAAGAACAAAAGACTTTTGCTCCAAATAATCACAAGAAAGAAACTGTATAAATTTAATATGTGGATTGGAAGGAGATATAGCAGGAAAAATGAAAAGGAAGAGCATTATGAAAAGATGCCTGGTGCAGACACGCTCGGAGAAGACAATGGCACCCAACTCCAGTACTCTTACCTGGAAAATCCAGTGGACAGAGAAGCTTGGTAGATTGCAGTCCATGGAGTTGCTAGGAGTCGGACACGACTGAGCAACTTCACTTTCACTTTTCACTCTCATGCATTGGAGAAGGAAATGGCAACCCACTCCAGTCCTCTTGCCTGGAGAATCCCAGGGATGGGGGAGCCTGGTGGGCTGCCGTCTATGGGGTCACACAGAGTTGGACACGACTGAAGCGACTTAGAAGTAGCAGCAGCAGAAGCAGCAGACAGGCTAACAGTGGTGAACAAAGATATTCGTGGCCCTTGCCTTCTTAGAGTATGAGGCAAGTATGTGTGAATATAGGATAAATAGGTGGTAAAACTTGCAGCTGCTGAAGCAACAGCTACATCCAATTGGAATTTCCCAAATTGCCTCATTTATCAAGCCAAGGAGTGCAAATTTTATTCATTAAAAAATTTTTTAACTTGCAGTGTTACTTATCCAATTATCCATACTCTCATCTGTCTAGATTCCCTAGTGACATTTTCTAAAATATTTTCCTGGATTATAAGTAGCAACACTAATTCATGAATTTTTAATCCTTAAACTTTAAAATTCAGAATAGAATAAGCTAGCTTCTCAAAATCCATCACATTATAAATGATGTGATTTCTATATGGCAAAGACTATGCTAAGTATCAGGAGGATAAAAATAGAGGGAGAAGCTGTTCTTAAATTTTTCAGCCAGGAATTCAGATTACAGGAAATGGAAACCACACCCCTACTACTCTCTAATTATTATATTTCTTTTACCCTCAAAATTTACAGTGATTTACCCCTTCATGGATGGTAGAATATCATGCTGCCCAAGCCTCAGCCTCAGGAATATAGAAAGCATTTAAAATATCAAATCCATCAAAAATAATGCAGTTATAAACTATAATGTTAAATTGCACATTCCCCAACCAGGATACTAAAATAAAAAATGTTCTCATTGTCACATACATGTGAAAACTATTTGGGTACTTAAAATATAGAAAACTGTACATAGCATAAAAAAAAGAAACTACATGTAAATAGAGTAATGTAAAAATTTACAAACATAAAAACAGTATAGAAAGTAATAGCTCAGATTTAATTTCTCAAGTTAATTATATGTGATTTTAACTTAAAAATTAATTTCTGAACCCCTGCACATGTTTATTTTACAAATATAGTTAATATCAATTTAATATGAAAATTAACAATCATAAATACTGAAGTATATTAACACATGCAAGTTTATAAAGCGTTACAGTGAACTTCAAAAATGCAAAAGTAACTATGCCACTAGTCTAAACTTTATGGAGCAGTCTGAGATTTCATGTATAGCTCCAAAATTTATATAGAAGTCTATGCCACTGAGAGAAATAAATGTCTCATACTGTTTTAGAATTGTTTTTAAGCATTCTCTGAAACCATCTACTTGCTAAGAAAGAAATAAAAGTCAAATGCAAAAGATACCCATAATGTATTCATGTCCTTCAGCACTGAGTAGATAAATCATTCTTATTCAAATGAAATCCTTGACTTTTTTTTTTTCCTGCTCTTATGTTCAAGTGATATGCTAAGGGTATAGAATTCTCAGAGAACACTCTGTCTCTTCATTATTTTCCCCCTTTCAGGATGAAGAATGAAACTAATGGAAAGAGTGCAACCTAAAATGAAACCTCAAAGGATAATTCATTGAAAAATGATGCAGGACATGGACTATTTGGCAGAGAATTTTCATAAGTCTTGTTATTTCTACCCACAACGTCCTGTGAGATTTTTCTCCTTATCATACAGAATATTCACTGCACTAACTGTAAACTTAAGGAGAATTGAGACATTTTATAACTTCCCTAACATGGCAGAAATGTTATTTTCCTCTAAATTGGCTTAACGGTGATTGCCCAGGGACTAGTTTGAGGTATCTGAAAAAAATTTAACTAGAGCTGGTATCACCTCCAGTGTTAGGCTAAAACGGAATTATTAAGATTAAAAGTGGTGGCAGATTAAATGGAAATCAGGTTGTCGAAGGAGTCAAGTGTACCTTATTGTAGTAAGGCTAGTGCTATTATGTTTTAAGAAACAGTGTCAAGATTCTTAATAACGGAAGAAATAGGTGTTTCTGTATGTTCCCATAAAACTATGATGAATTAGCTCCAGAAAAATAATAATAAAATAAAAATTTAAAAAATAAAATTAATCCTCACCTTTGCAGTATGTATTCCTTTTTAAATAAGTAGTGTGGAAATTAATAAAGCTTTATTGGTACATGGAAGACTGAATTGGCATTAAAAGCATTAACAGTGGGCCAAGCAATCACCATTCCTTTCAGTATAGAAACAGATAATAAGAACTTTTTATCACATAGTCAGTGTCTGAGACGTTCTTTCCAATTGTCACTACTGGTAAAGAACTTGCCTGCCAATGAAGGAGATGTAAGTTCAGTCTCTGGGTTGGGAAGATCCTCTGAAGGAGGCAAAGGCAACCCACTCTAATATTCTCCCCTGGAAAATCCCACAGGCAGAGGAGCCTGGTGCGCTAAAGTCCCTGTCTGAGAAAAATCATCTTTGTAATACAAACCAACTAAAGAGACTTTTCCCCTTTTCTATGTGGAATAGTTGAAAGCCCTGGTGTAGGAGAAGGAACACCGGATTGAAGATATTAAAAAAAAGAAAGGTTGTTAAGAACAGAGAAAGGATTTTAGGCAAAATTAATTCAATCTGTCAGGTATGCATTTTATATTTGCATTAGAGTCAACATTTTACATTTTTATAAAAAGTATACTATTTTGTAAGACATCTTCAAGTTGCCAACACAGACTTACCTGAGATAGCCAATAAACTATATTGTTATAGAAGAATACTTCATGGGCTGCTTAAGTTCATGCACGTCTTTTCCAAGCTCCCAGTATAAATTCTAATTGTTGTTTAATTATTTCCTACCTGGGGTGCCATATTTGAGAATGATTTTCATTTAATAAGTTTTGACAAGGACACAATTAAGGAACACAAATTCACTTTATATGTGAAACCAATGCCCTACACAAAGTCCCTTGCAGAAAACTGGCTCAGCTTCGTGGAGCTTCCCTGGTGGCTCAGACCATGAAAGAATCTGCCTGCAATGCAGCAGACCCAGGTTCTATACCTGGGTCAGGAAGAGAGACCTGTAGGCAGGACAAGAACCAACTGTTAGCACTGAACATAGAACAATGGACATGGTTCAAAATTGGGAAAGGAGTATGTCAAGGCTGTTTACTGTCACCCTGCTTATTTAACTTATATGCAGAGTACATCATGTGAAATGCCAGACTGGATGAATCACAAGCTGGAATTAAGATTACCGGGAAAAATATCAACAACCTCACATATGCAGATGTTAACACTAATGGCAGAAAGCAAAGAGGAAGGAGCCTCTAGATGAGGGTGAAAGAAGAGAGTAAAAAAGCTGGCTTAAGACTCAACATTCAAAAAACTAAGATCAGGAAATCCAATCCTATCACTTCAGGGCAAATAGATGGGGAAAAAGTGAAAACATTGACAGATTTTCTTTTTGGGGCTCCAAAATCACTGTGGATGTTGACTGCAGCCATGAAATTATATAGAATTAAAATAATTAAACAACATGACCATTAGACTGAGGAAGTTTTAATGTCTTAGTAGTCTATGTAAGTAACCCAAAATATTAACCTATGGCCGCTCAAGGGGAAGAAATAGAAACCCAAGGACAACCAATCACAAACAGACAATCAGTCTTTCCCAAATATGGCAACCACTTAAGCTGTAACCAATCAAATTCTTTCTGACTTTGCTTCTACTTCTCTGTAAAACTCTTGCCCTAATCTCTTGTCTGTGGAACCCTTCTACCTGCTTCCAGCCTGATGCTGCCGGACTGGTTATTGCTCAAATAAACTCTTGCATTTTAAAAAATATGTCTCAGTTTATCTTTTAACAGTCATGATTAATACTTTCCTATACTTATGAAAATAAATAGACCAAACCTAATGAGAACAGCCCTCTGTGATTATGAATAGTCTCTGGAGATTATTTATGATCACACAAGCTTGGATTGTCAGAATAATTAACAGAACGTGGAGTAGGCTAAAGTGATTGCTGTTTTGTTTTTATTTTTCCCCTCTATAATGCTATACTGGGCTTGTATCCTGAAAGATTTTCTATGTACTGAGCAATCTTATAGTTAAGAACAAGGAGCGTTTAATAGATAGGTATTTATCTGTTCTAGACATCAATGATTTTTGTCCAATAAGACAGAAAACTCCAAAGGTCATCATCACTTGTTGCTCTGTTGGTTGTTAATTAATCACTTCTGCATCTACTTTCACATTCTTTTCCTAAAACTGCACTATTAAATAGTATTTAAATACCGAACTCCTTAAATGTACCTAAAACTGGTTTTAACATCTTGCTTAATTAATCAGATCTATGATTTATGATAATCATAGATTAACATACATTATATAACAAAAATTTAAAAATCATCAACACAATTTTGGAAAAAAATTTGGTGAAAAGTTTGTACTTCTAAAAATAAAAATTCATTGTAGGCAGTATGGTTCTGAAATAAAAATAAGTGGTTCATAAGAATAGATTAAAATATCCTACACAAAGTAAGTTTTTATTATCAATATAACTTTCCTATTATAATATTATTTGAATAAATTTATCGATATCATATAGAATAAACAAAAAATAAGTATTCAAAAGGGAAAGTAACTTATATAAGCTATTAACAATTTTAAATATAGTCACTTAAATTTCTAAATAGTAAAAAAAATAAATTGGATAAAAATATTCAAGATGTAATAATAATTCTATTTATGAGGGAGATAATTCTATTTTATGAGGCCAACTTAAATTCAAATGGCTAACAATAACATATAGAAAATAAAGCTGAGTGAAGAATATGAAATCACATTTATGTATTTAAAAATCTGAATTTTAGGTTCTAATTTAGCCAAATAAATGTAAAATAAAACAAATATCATGTAGGGTTTTCAAAAATATAGTTTCTTTTCAAATTGCAGGGTGGGTTAAATAGCTATACTATGCATGACTGCCTCAACAACGTCTTCTGAAAATGGAATGGAACCTGTGGTTCATGTAGTGCAATTTGTAAATCATACAGAAAATATTCATTTTATTTGACCCATAGTGTTATATCTAGGAATTTATTTGGAGGAATTAGTCAGAAATGCACATCAAAATTAACTATAAAAACACTTTGTAGGATTCTTATAATGTAAAAAAAAATCAATTTAAAAAGTTATTGATTAAACAAATTATGTTACTCCATTAAAATTCATCAGAATAATCTTGCAAAACATTTTACTACACAGGAATAGACAAACATTGCATAAATTGAAGAAACAACAGGGATTATGAAGTGGTATGTGAAGTACATATTCACATGTAAATATTTGCATACATAATTTATTAGTATATTCTATATCATACCAACCGTAAGCATGATTGGTATGTAGTAGTTTTCACTGATAAATAGGTAGGTAGATAGTAGTTTTCATATATTTACTTAAATCTATGTACATGCAAATGTAAAAATACAAAGGCTGGGAACTCCCACTTGGAAAAACTGTTTTTTCAAAACTATGCCAAGTTACTTCAGTCATGTCCAACTCTTAGTTACCCCATGGACTGTAGTTCTCCAGGCTCCTCTGTCCATGAATTTCTCCAGGCAAGAATACTGGAGTGGGGTGAAATGCTCTCTTCTTGCAATGCCCTCTTCCAGGGGATCTTCCTGACCCAGGAATTTAACCTGCATCTCTTAGGTCTCCTGCATTGGGAGGTAGGTTCTTTATCTCTAGGGATAACCTGGGAAGCCCCAGTCAGCAGGTGAATGGATTAATAGAAACTGCAGCAAGCACATTCCTATTATGGATACTATTAAGCAATAAAAAGGAATGGGTGTCCATGTATGCTACAACATGGATGAATTTCAAAATAATAATGCTGAGCAAAAGATGACAGACATGAAAGATTCTTTGTGAATTTCTTTACATGGGGAATCTAGGCAATACAAATCACTTAATGCAATCATAAAGTAAATGAATGGTTGTCTGTAGGCAGTAATACAGAAGGATTGGTTGCAAATGACCAGACATAAGCTTCTGTGACTGGTGGAAATATCCCATATTTCAATTATGGTCTTTACATTTGTCAAAATTCATTGGAGATATTTACACATAAAGTGCTTATAATTTACTATAACTAAGTAAAATGCATTAAACTATGAAGGTTCATTAAAATATCTTCCAACTAAATATCAAATGTATATTTAAGAACATATTTAATATTTATCAGACATTTTTATATTTGCCATTAAAAATAGCTACAAAGTTTTTGTAGTTGTAACTCAGTAAGACTGAATGAACAGCACCTGTATAATCTTTCACGTATTTAATCTATAGATTTCTTTTATACCCACTGGAATCTAACCCACAAGTTGGCACATGAATTAAGAGTCATCAGTGACTTCTCAGAGATAAATGATGCCTAAACCAGATCAAATCCTTCTAGTGGGTTAAAAAGTCGCTGAGATAATTTGTTGAGAAATTCTGAGGGCGATTTGGAAAAAAATGAGTCTGCACTCGGTAATGCCATATTTAACAAATGGAAATTTTTTTTTTCAAAATTTAAAATAAGTAAGAAAGCAGTATCATAGCATTTTAATGTAAATGTAACTCATGTGCTCACATGAATCATCCTTATGTTACATCTTTGGAATCATTGTGGCAAGGCTATAAAAGAAGCCATACGGCTAACAGTGAAAGTATATCTCTTCCGAGTCTCAAGCCACAGATTTACAATTATCCCATGACAAACGGAAACAAAAATAACTCAAAATAACAAGCCTCTCACATGCCATTTGCTTTAATGTAACAATGAATTATTCACAGTATAAACTGAGGTTAATCTAACTTTAATATCCCAATTTGAATACACATATTTTCATTATATGATGACAAGGTATATTATTAAGATTATCTTATGTATCCTCAATTTTTTTCCTATACTTCTTGACCTACAGTGATGAATTCAGTGTTAAATATTCATCCTACTCTCCAGTAATGAAATTAAAGTTTATGATTAGGATGATCATTAATTTTGTGCTTGGAAAAGAATGGTGGAAAACATTCATACCATGAGAAGAAAAATCTTATTATGTAGTTATTAAATTATATTAAAACCTCAGCAAATATAACACAAAATCAGTAATTTCCAGCAAAATGCTGAAAATGAAGAACTTTAAAAGAGAATTATCAGAGTGTTAGCAGTTACTATATAGAAAATCATGTTCAGAATAAAACGTACATCAAAGAAAAAGACTGGTATTTAGAAAGTGTCACTTTAAAACTATTAAGATTTTATATTTTAATTTGTCTAAATTAAAAAATATTGAAATCAACTAATGCGTATAGTCCAAGAACTCTAGGAATATCATACTGCAGTGGACAGTACTATTGAAAGCTAACAGTCATTTCACCATATACTCTTAACAATGTCAATATGGCAGCTAGAGTTTGCTTCAGGAATATGATTGAATTCCAGTGAAATATAAGCAAAAATTAAAATTAGAAAGTTGCTGGAAGTCTTGGTAGTAACTTTTCCCAACTTTCAAGCCAGATACATAAAAGTTTCTCCCTCTTTCTATTCTCTTTAAAAGGGAAGCATGTAGCCTTGTTTTTATTGGCAGTCATCTTATAACCAAGAGATTGAAGAATTTCAGCACTTATCCAACACTGTGGAAAGCAAATTGGAACCCAGAAACACCTGTGCTCTTTGATTATATCACTCAACTTTTGGATCAGGGTGAATACCACTCCTTTTCTGGACTTTATGGTAAATGATAACACATACCCTCACTGTTTGGGACACTTTGATTTCACTATTAGGTTGTTAACAGAGGAGAGTTTTTGACAAATGAAGAATTTGGGAACAGGAAAAAAATGATATCACAACAAGCATACAAAAAAATAAGCTTCTCAAAACCAAATTTGTGCTGTGCAAAATTAAACAGACAAGGGAGACCTTATTTAGTGCTATTAAAATGGGGGATTGAGGCCAGAATTCAGTCTGGGCTCAACTCTGTTGAAATAAAGGGCTGGAGAGTTTAAGAACTGAGGTGGGGAAACTAAAGGCCTTTGGTATTTGCTAATTGGTTGTACTCAAAGAAAAAGACCACTTTTTGTACCTTCATGAAAGGGGGCAGTTTAACAGCTTGGATCAAGTTGGCCTCTGAAGTTAAGCTCATCCCCTGTCATACAGAATCTGGCAATTAGGGGTACTACCTAGGGTTGCAAAGAGTCAGACACGACTGAGTGACTGAACTGAACTGAACCTCCCTCAATGATTACACTTCATAAACATGGCTCCCAGTCCCTGAGAAAGACATTCCTGGGTTGGAAAACTGACAAAAAGCTTTTATAAAAAGTGATCTCAAAGGGGCACAGGCAGAATTTACAGCTGCAAGTTTTCTAAAGACATGCTCTAAAAAAAGAGAGGTCACAGACCTAGAATCAGGAAGAAATCTGACTAAAGCTGAATCAAGTAATACAGACTGAATGATTGCATCTCTCAAGTTTCCTTGCACAAAAACTCATCTCTTGATGTGATGGCTTTAGGAAGTTGGGGACATCAGGAGGTGATCAGACAATGAGGGTAGTCTACATGAACAAAATGAGTACCCTTATAAAGGGAGCACACAGAAGACTCCCTTTATCCCTTTCTTCCAAGAGAGGTTACAACAAAAAGATGGCTGTTTTTAATTCAGGAAGAAGGTTCTCATTAGACACCAGAAGTTCCAGCACCTTGATCAAAGAATTCTCAGATTCCAGACCATGGGAAGCAAATGTCTGTTTTTCATAAGTCACCCAGTCCATGGTATTTTTTTTTCTAATAGCAGTCTGAATTGACTAAGACAGAAGGGAACATTAAGGTCATCTTGGTCAGATTGAATGGAGGAGTCAGAGCAGAGATAGTAAGGACCTCATCTCACTCCAGTACTCTTGCCTGGAAAATCTCATGGACAGAGGAGCCTGGTAGGCTGCAGTCCATGGGGTCACTAAGAGTTTGGCACTACTGAGCAACTTCACTTTCACTTTTCACTTTCATGCATTGGAGAAGGAAATGGCAACCCACTCCAGTGTTCTTGCCTGGGGAATCCCAGGGGGAGCCTAGTGGACTGCCGTCTATGGGGTCACACAGAGTCGGATACGACTGAAGCGACTTAGCAGCAGTAGCAGCATGATACCAGGCCAAGTAGATGCCTTGTCATGTACCAAGTAGAGGACTCATGTTGCTGGGAAACTACTGTTTAAACTCTGGCCTGGCATTTGGTTCTTATTTAGTGATTGTGTAGCATTAGGTGCCTTGGTAATGGTGAGCTAAATAAAAATATAAACTATTGTATTTTATTATGTATTTCTTGGGGTATTTAATATATCATTAATATAAGGGATGCGAAAACAAAAAGTAAAAGAAGCATAGCTTTCCTTAGAAAGCCTATTTACTAGACTTCAATAAAAATGTGATCATCTAACATTCTATATAATGTAAAATGAGACAAGTTTTCTAACTCAATAATGAAGGTACCAGTATATACAGGAAAGTGAGAAAAGCAAAAAAAATAAAAAATAAAAATACATTGACATAAAGCAAGTCTGATCACCTTAGCTTCTTCAATGTTTGGCTTCTTTACACAAAACTATTCAAACATACCCACTGTTTATTTTATTTTTTCTCAAATCATTTTACTTTTTTTTCATACCCCACTGTTTAAATGCTCCTGAAAGACATTCTAGCCAGTGTCCACCCCAGCCAAGGGTATAATTTCAAATATCTCAATTCAGAGACCTTTAACTCAGGATCAGCATGAAAACAGGAATTCTATGAAGCAAAATCTTTCTCTTGAACATTTCTCTGAGTAGTTTTCATCTTACAAAGTTGATCTAATGGATTGTTTCTGTAAATGTGGTGTAAGACTGGTGTAGAGTCTTGAAATGTTTATTACCAGTTTGCTTGTAGACATTATTACCAGTTTGCAAGTTTTCAGAAAATGTCATAATATTTTGACATTGCATCTCAATACTCAATACACTTTTCAAGTTTAATTTTTCTAATAATTCAGTTTATATTATTTTATATCCCATGAGAGATTTTTTAACTGGCCCTTTCACATATATATCGAAAAGCATGATATAAAACAAGTAGGTCACAAATCTATTAAATATTTAAGGAAGCAAACTCACACCAATAGAAAGTGATCTAAGAATGCTCAAGACCCAGAATGAGAAATCTGGAGAAATTCCATCCTAAACGAGGCCAGAGAGAAAGACTCATCCAGAAACCAGATCCTGGGAATACCACATTTGATAACTTTGCTAATCCTGGTCCTCCGAAGGGCATATGCCAAAACAGGATCAAATACCTGGGTGTAAAGGAAACAGGGATGGAAAATGAAAAGGGCTGAATGAGGTGTTAATGCGTGCATGCTAAGTTGCTTCTGTAGTATACAGTTCTTTGCGACCCCATGGACTGTAGCTTGCCAGGCTCCTCTGTCTGTGGAAATTCTACAGGCAAGAATACTGGAGTGGGTTGCCACGCCCTCATCCAGGGGATCTTCCCAACCCAGGGATCAAACCTGCATTTCTTTCATCTTGTGCATTGGCAGACATGTTCTCTACCCCTGGCCCCACCTGGGAAGCCCAAGCAGTATCAGGACATGATCCAAATCTAACCACTGGTGAAGGAGAAAGGAAGAGAAATCTGGGTGGAAGCATCATGGACTGCTTTGAAGTATAAGGAAGGTGCAACAAAGTCTCCATGGGCTCCTTGAGCTTTGAATAGGTTATCAAATTTCCCTGGAATGGGCCTGCCTTAGGCTCAGATGATAAATCATCTACCTGCAATGTGGGAGACCCAGGTTCAATCCTTGAGTCAGGAAGATCCCCTGAAGAAGGGAATGGAAATCCATTCCATTATTCTTGCCTAGAGAATCCCATGGACAAAGGAGCCTGGTGGGCTAGAGCCCACGGGGTCACAAAGAGTCAGGCATGACTGAGTGAGTAAGCATGTAGCATCCCTCTGCACTCTGCCACTGGAGGTAGATTTCAGAACACAGCAGCTGGAGTCTCTGGCCAATGATCAAATAGAGGCAGTTCTCACAACCACCGCTGATATCTCTGTACTGTACAGATCTACTTCACATAAGTCCAAATCACAGCTCCAGTACAATTCCCATGGGCTTTTATTTCTGAAGGAAAATTACTAAGAAAGAGACCAGAGGGAGGAACTGCAGCTCCCTCTACTGCAGTTTCTGGTGCTCATCTCTGAACTTCACTGTCCATCTTCAATGTCCCTCAGGCTGAGCTATCAACCAGGCGTGTCTTGGTGGCTTACTTGGCAGTGTGTGACATAAACCTCCATCCCAGAAGCTTCCTCATGCTCCTTTTAGTCCAGGACTGCTGCACAGGTACATCCAATGTTGTTACACTGTAGGCTGCTGCCATATTATGGCAAGGGACTGTGAGGAGGTATGCAAGAGGATCTCCTGGGACACCCAGGTATTCTGCAGACCTCAAGAATTGATGCTTTCAAACTGTGGTGCTGGAGAACACTCTTGAGAGCCCCTTGGACAACAAGGAAATCAAACCAATCAATCCTAAAGGAAACCAATCGTTAATATTCATTGGAAGGACTGATGCGGAGGCTGAAGCTCCAATAATTTGGTCATCTGATGTGAAGAGCCAACTCACTGGAAAAGACCCTGATGCTGGGAAAGATGGAGGGCAGGAGGAGAAGGGGGCAACAGAGGATGAGATTTTTGGATGGCATCACCTATTCAATGGACATGATTTTGAGTCTGAGTAAACTCTGGGAGATAGTGAAGGACAGGGAACCTGATGTGTGTTCATGGTGTTGAAGGAGTTGGACACAACTTACTGACTGAACAACAGCTATTACTATGTAAAGCAGCTCTACCTAGGCTTGCTCTTCCATGTCAAATGGCACAGTCACGATGAGGACTCCTCTTGTTGCCTGCTGACTGTCAGATACAAGTGTCCCAAGGGTGCTGGCGGCAGAAGCACATGAATCATGCTGAGTAAAGGAGAGGTATTTGGATTTAGGGGGATTCTTTCCAGAAGGAAGCAGAAATGTTGAGAGAGGAGAGGGGAGGATAAGACAAGAGTTCATGCGCATATCCTGGATCCCTGCTTATAGATTAAAATCAAGGGAAGGAAAGGGTAGAAATACTGAGCTAAATTTTGGAGAATCTATAGGAAACAGATCTATGTTGTATCTGACTGGAGTGATGGACTGGTAATTGAAAGCTTCTCAGAGAAACCTCAACCTTAGAGTGAACTTCTACCATGTAAACAATAACAGCAATAAAACAAGAAAAGCTAAGTAGGTAATCAGTTGGATCCTAAACATCCCAGCTTTGTTTTGTTTTGTTCTGTTTAAAGAAAGTGTCTAAGGGTAAGACTTTTGAAGACTGGGTGACCAGCAGCTATCAGCATTAGCTCTGTTCTCTGCTGGGCTTAACCAGCAGCCTTTTGGGGCCCCAAGGTCCTAAACTGACATGAGTTTGCTCTGCAACCACAGCAAAAGAATTACATGCATTGCACACCTTAGCTTTGACCACTTGATGTCCTTTTATATGTGCATGAATTAGTAGGAAGATGTAAATGAACANCGGCTGCAGTCACCATCTGCAGTGATTTTGGAGCCCCCCAAAATAAAGTCTACACTTTAGGTACCTACTATCCTCAGCCACTGTGACAAGTACTGAGGTTGAAAATGGATATGATTAGATCCTAGGCCTGAAAGAAGTTTACATAGTATAGTCAAGAGAGACAGAAAGGAAAACAGACTCTGATTTGGGCCACAAAAGACAGAGACAGCTCCTGCAGGCAAAGTTAGAGAAAAATGGATAGGACAGGTCCTACTGGGGAAGAGGAGGTGAGCTGAGGCTTTGAATATGCAGAGAAGCACAGCAAGGTGTATGGGGGTGGGGGAGAGTTGATAGGCAGAAGTTCCTTGCAAAGGAAACATTAGTGATTCTAAGGCTTTGGAATCTGGGGAAAGGGAGAGATGAATTGGGAATTGGGAGTTAACAGATATACATTACTATATACAAATATTGTACTGGCTAAAAATTTGTTTGGGTTTTTCCATACTACCTTGCAGAAAAATCCAAACAAACTTTTTCATGAACCCAGTAGATAAACAATAGGACCTACTATATATAGCACAGGGAACTATATTCAATATCTTATAATAACTGATAATGGAAAAGAATCTGAAAAAGAATAGATATATGTATTTATGTGTGTATGTATAACTGCATCATTTTGCTGTATACTTGAAACACTGCCAATCAACTATACTTCAACAAGAAAATGTTTGGAGTTTGGTGCAGGGAAAGGGAATGGGGCTCTTGGTGGTGGGAGCAGGCCCAAGAGGAGGGCCTTGTACCATAGCTAAGGTGCTGGTGATGAGGACTCACTTAGAATTTCTACAAATGGGGCTAGCCATTGCTCAGATTTTGGCATGAGGGAGATGGTTCCAGTGGGCAGGTAGACAATGGTTGATCCAGGAGGCAGGAGGGCCAGTTACGGGGTTCTTATAGGAGCGTCCAAGAGAAAGATGGTGAGGCTGAGCGGGAGACAGAGAGGAGGCCACAGACAGGAGACAACTATTGCCTTTCCTTGGTCTCCCTTCATGATCACTGTGAAAATCTAACAGGAAGATGCAGGGGATAATCCATGTACTGCTTTCTGGAACTGGCTCCTCTGCCATCTGCCTGGGTCGGGTGTGTGTCTACCTTCTCACACCAGTTCGGTTCTCAATCTACACCTCCCGCTTGTGTCAGACCTCTAGGAAATTGCCGGTCACCTCTAATGTCATTTTCATTTTTTCCTTTTCCATCCCAAGTCAGGTAATAATATTCCTCCAAGGAACAAGGTCTGAGTGACTGTCTCATTTTCCTCCTGGCCTGCAGGCTGGCTGGCTGGCTGATGCCTGGCTTCTGAGAGATGACCCGCCAGCCTATTGCTCCCTCTACCCTGCTCCTCTATCAGGCAGCTCGCTCCCTTTGTAAAAGTTGCCTCACGTCAAGACCCATCAGCATAAAAGACTATTATTAATGAGGATGGGAAGAGACAGAGCAAAGAGGAAAACACCACCACAAGATAAAAACAGGTCAATAGTGAAGCCAAACAGAGCAAGGGGTACTGAAAGCAATTCGTGAGCTGTCAGCTTCTCAACAGACCCAGGGTCTCTGATAATCCCAGATGGACACAGAAAGGAGAGAGATGGACAAAAAGCTGGAGAAGCATTCCAAGGGAAACAAAAATGGAGGTGATACCCAGCCAAAACTCATCCTCCAGGTTCCCAAAGCCAACACGGTACTCAGCCCATTTCCGGAAAAAATCAGTTTGGCCATTCTGCCGCCTCTGGAACACCTGTGAAGAGAAAGGGGGACAAATGAAAAAAAAAAAAAAAAAAAGCTNTCACCTCCACTAGCTTTGTTCATAGTGATGCTTTCTAAGGCCCACTTGACTTCACATTCCAAAATGTCTGGCTCTAGATTAGTAATCACGTCATCATGATTATCTGGGTCATGAAGATCTTTTTTGTACAGTTCTTCCATTCATTCTCACCACCTCTTCTTAATATCTTCTGCTTCTATTAGGTCCATACCATTTCTGTCCTTTATCGAGCCCATCTTTGCATGAAATGTTCCCTTGCTATCTCTAATTTTCTTGAAGAGATCTCTAGTCTTTCCCATTCTGTTCTTTTCTTCTATTTCTTTGCATTGATTGCTGAAGAAGGCTTTCTTATCTCTTCTTGCTATTCTTTGGAACTCTGCATTCATATGCTTATATCTTTCCTTTTCTCCTTTGCTTTTCGCCTCTCTTCTTTTCACAGCTATTTGTAAGTCCTCCTTGGACAGCCATTTTGCTTTTTTGCATTTTTTTTCCATGGGGGTGGTCTTGATCCCTGTCTCCTGTACAATGTCACAAACCTCATTCCATAGTTCATCAGGCACTCTGTCTATCAGATCTAGGTCTTAATTTTCCTTTGTTTGTACCTGCATCATTTCAATTTCTTCCTCTGTGTTCTTATGGCCACCTTCTGTGTGTGTGTGTCTCTGGATCTAAATTATTCTCTTTTTTATTTTGGCTGTGCTGGATCTTCACTGTGGTGCAGGCTTCTCTAGTTGCAGAATACAGTCTTAGTTGCCTTGTGGCATGCAGGATCTTAGTTCCCTAACCAGGGACTGAACCACGTCCCCTGCATTGAAAGGTGAATTCTCAACCACTGACCACCAAGAAGTCCCCTATATTTCCCTCTTCCCTAAATGGCTCCAGTCATATTGGATTTATGGCTCACTCTAATCTAATATGACCTTATCATAACTTGATGACATCTGTAATGACTCTATTTTCCAATAAGGTCACATTCATGGACATGAATTTTGAGGTGGGGGGAGCATTGTTCAACCAAGTTAAATGACATATGTAAAACTTGCAAGCAATCAAGAATTACAATGCAAATATAAGATTACCCAAATATCCTTAATATTCTAAAGAAAACAAAACAGCTGAAACCTTGGTTAACAGAAAAAAAGATACAGAAATGTTTAGAAACAATTTTTGCTCCAGTGATTTTTCCTTTCATTTTAATTGTTTTGAATATTATCTCGTTAACTTTATATTAGGATATATTGAGTTCATAAAAACAGTTTTAGAATGTATGAGATTATAATATTGGATAAATATTCACTGTGAAGTTATTTTGATAAATCATTTTCATCTAGTACTCTAGCTAGTAGACAAAACCAAAAACTTAATGAAAACATCTTTGTTTTTAAGTGATAAAAACTACAAAGAGAATGATGACATTTTATCAAACAGGAAAGAAGTAGTTTTCTCTCTCTCAGCACACTGTACCTTTTTCTGACTTTGTTTATTTTTCTGGCCTCATATGCTCCCTCTCTCCTTTGCTCCCTTGATCTTCTTGTTGGTTCTAGAATTTGCCAAACTAAGCTCTATTCAGTGTTACTTTCCTGAAAGTTGAGGCTTCCTGGATGGCTCAGTGAGTAATGAATTTGCCTACAATGCAGGAAATACAGGAGACACAGGTTCGATCCCTGGGTCGGGAAGATCCTCTGGAGAAGGAAATGACAACCCACTCCAGTATTTTTGCCAAGAAAATTCCATGGACAGAGGAGCCTGTTGGGCTACATTCCATGGGAGTTGCAGAGTCTGACATGACTGAGCATGATGTGAGATCACAGGACACACCTTGACTGACCACTCAGGTCTCTGCTCCTATGTCACTGCCTCAAGAGGAGTGTGATTTCTACACCATCCTCTACATCTATCACCCTCTCTCTCCTCTTATTTACCTGAGTTTACACTGTTGTGTTTATTTGCTTGTGTTTTTACATATTAGAAACTATGTATCTGCTTGGTCTACCTCTCTTTCCAGCATCAGGGTAGGGAATTTTTCCTTAATATATACAGATGAAAAAATTAGAGAACAAATTAAATGGAAGAATCCTTTAAAAATCATTATCATTTGTTTTGAAAAATAAGCAAATTTTGATCAATTGCTAATGAAGCTTTCAATGTTATACAAAAGAAAATCTCTTATAAGCAAATTAAGTAAATTTAAAAAAATAGCTCCATGTTTTTTTTTATGGGTTTTGAGGACTAAGATTTGAAAAAAAACTATGCTTTTATCACTTTTTGAATTTACTTTTTAATAAACTGATTTACAAGTGATAAAGTAAAGCAAAACAGTCCTTAAAATATTTTTAATGAATTCATGTTGAAAGGAAATTATTTAGATACTAAATATTAATATCTCTTACCCCATTGTACAGTATATACAGCCAGATGCTAACACTTCAGTCTTAACATTAATTCATATTGATTGATAGAGGTCATTTGGAAAGATATTTTGAATTTCATTGTACATCATTATAACAACCTCATAACCTCTTGGAGTTTGTATCTCATGTTTACATTTTTCATGAACCTCTTGATTAGTTTTCGTCATTGGTTCTGTATATGGCTCCTCTTCTGTACTTCTGGGCAGCTTCCCTGGTGGCTCAGATGGTAAAGCTTCTGCCTACAATGTGGGAGACCTGGGTTCAATCCCTGGGTTGGGAAGCTCTCCTGGAGAAGGAAATGGCACCCCACTCCAGTACTCTTGCCTGGAAAATCCAATGGATGGAGGAGCCGGGTAGTCTACAGTCCGTGATGTCCTAAAGAGTCAGACATGACTGGTGACTTCACTTTTACTTTTCGCTTTTTTTGTACTTCTAGGATTTTCCTAGGCCTGTGAAACAGAGTATAAAATTCTTATAGTTGATTTTTCCCTCTGAGAGAATAAATTTTTCTTGTTTGTTTGTTTGTTTGTTTTTTGGTGTGTGATAATAAACCCAAAGTGATTCTGAAATTAAAAGCAATACATTCTCAAAATGGATTCAAAATTTAGAATTGAAATCAATGCTAACTTAATAATCTCTACAAAGCTTTTTTGAGTCTCAGATTTACATAGTGGAAACTAGAGAATATTAATAGATTCTTTATAATGTTCACATGTTAAATTATTTTTAACTGTAAACTCAGACAATGAAATCTTATTTAATAAAACTATAATATCTACAAATAATCCACACAGTTTCCTTTCCACTATTGTTATGTTTAGGAAAAATGTTTCTTTATTTTTAATCATGTGCTCTGAAATTCACTTTTTCCTGCCCTCTCTGAGACAACACTGTGGATAGTCCCTTCTTTCCAAGTCTCCCAAACTTCTCTCTCTACTTTATTTTCCCCCATCAATGCTAAAACATGTTTTAAAATTATTTGAAGTTTTTACAAAAGATTATCAGCATCTTTCCATTCAATCTTTTCTCCCAGTTCTATTTCTATATCAAAATTTAAAAAAAAATACTTTTTCGAAAAGTTGCTAAGACTTCTATAAAAAAATGTGATGCTAAACTCTGAAAAATGTCAATTTGTATCTTATGTTGCTGCTACTGCTGCTGCTAAGTTGCTTCAGTCATGTCTGACTCTGTGCGACCCCATAGATGACAGCCCACCAGGCTCCCTCATCCCTGGGATTCTCCAGGAAAGAACACTGGAGTGGGTTGCCATTTCCTTCTCCAATGCATGAAAGGGAAAAGGGAAAGTGAAGCTGCTCAGTCGTGTCTGACTCTTAGTGACCCCATGGACTGCAGCCCACCAGGCTCCTCCATCCATGGGATTTTCCAGGCAAGCGTACTGGAGTGGGGTGCCATGCCCTCCTCTAAGGGATCTTTCCAACCCAGGGATCCAACCCACGTCTCTTATGTCTCCTGCATTGGCAGGCAGTTTCTTTAACATAGTCACGGGAAGAAGCCCCTTTTAGAATAACAGCCCTCTGAAATAATTGCTTCTCATTTCACGCTTTCAATCCTTGTCTACATACCACTGGTCTTCTGAGAGATAACAAAGCAACTAAAATTATATCCCAAAGTGAACCCTTGATTATCTCTCCAAGCTCTGCTCTCTTTTGAGTTCTCTCTGTGTATAAACTGATTCCCAAGCACCTGAAAGTCAGAGGAGCTGATGTTTCTACTCTGTGGATTTATTCTGCCTCAAACTAATTTGTATTTTTCCAGATTACCTATAATTTATTTACTTGATACTAATTATTTCCTTACCTCCCATCTTACACTTCAGATTAAGCTATGTAGCTATATCATTCACAACATCACAGGTCAGGTTCCCTGGGACACAGGCTCTGAAACTGATATTTACAAATGGGAGATATATTTGGGAGAGCTCTTGGTATGTGAGTGTGCAAGAGAAACATAACTGGGAGAAACAGACAATCTCAACTACAAGTAAGTTTCAAAGCACCTGGGACAGTAAGAGACGTCTGAATTGAGACAGGCCCTTCATCTCCTCTCCTGTATCAACTAAGGCAAACATATAATGAGATAGTTCTGTGAGATAACTCCCTTTGACTGAAGGAAGTCCTCATGGAGACTCAACATTAAGCCATCAACAGCCAGAGTCCCTGGCATCTGAAGAATAAGTGCTTCAGTCTCAAATGAATGGAGTGGGCCTGGGCAACACATTGCAACATCCACCCACTTACCCAAGAAGATCTATTTACTTTGTATTAAAGTAAAGCCAAGGCTGTATATTGTCACCCTGCTTATTTAACTTATATGCAGAGTACATCATGAGAAAGGCTGGGCTGGAAGAAGCACAAGCTGGAATCAAGATTGCTGGGAGAAATATCAATAACTGACTCAGATATGCAGATGACACCACCCTTATGGCAGAAAGTGAAGAGGAACTAAACAGCCTCATGATGAAAGTGAAAGAGGAGAGTGAAAAAGTTGGCTTAAAGCTCAACATTCAGAAAACGAAGATCATGGGCTTCTGAAGTAATGGGCTTCTGGTCCCATTACTTCATAAGAAATAGATGGGGAAACAGTGTCAGACATAACTCTTCTGGGTTCCAAAATCACTGCAGATGGTGACTGCAGCCATGAAATTAGAAGACGCTTACTCCTTGGAAGAAAAGTTATGACCAACCTAGATAGCATATTGAAAAGCAGAGGNCTGGAAGAAGCACAAGCTGGAATCAAGATTGCTGGGAGAAATATCAATAACCTCAGATATGCAGATGACACCAACCTTATGGTAGAAAGTGAAGAAGAACTAAAAAGCCTCTTGATGAAAGTGAAAGAGGAGAGTGAAAAAGCTGGCTTAAAATTCAACATTCAGAAAGCTCGGACTGTGGTATCCAGTCCCATCACTTCATGGCAAATAGATGGGGAAACAGTGGAAACAGTGGCTGACTTTATTTTCCTGGGCTCCAAAATCACTGCAGATGGCGACTGCAACCATGAAATTAAAAGATGCTCGCTCCTTGGAAGAAAAGCTATGAGCAGCCTAGACAGCTTATTAAAAAGCAGAGACATTATTTTGCTAACAAAAGTCCATCTAGCCAAAGCTATAGTTTTTCCAGTAGTCATGTGTGGATGTGAGAGTTGGACTATAAAGAAACCTGAGCACCAAAGAATTGATGCTTTTGAACTGTGGCGTTGGAGAAGACTCTTGAGAGTCCCTTGGATTGCGAGGAGATCCAACCATTCCATCCTAAAGGAAATCAGTCCTGAATATTCATTGGAAGGACTGATGCTGAAACTGAAACTCCAAAACTTTGGCCACCTGACGCGAAGAACTGACTCATTTGAAACTACCTTGAGGCTGGGAAAGATTGAAGGTGGGAAGAGAAGGGGATGACAGAGGATGAGATGGTTGGATGGCATCACTGACTCGATGGAAATGAGTTTGAGTACGTTTGGGGAGTTGGTGATGGACGGGAAAGCCTGGCGTGCTGCAGGCCATGGGGTCGCATAGAGTCAGCCACGACTGACCAACTGAACTGAATTGATATGAACTGAGTGGTTTCCTTTGTGGTACAAAGAATTTTAAGTTTAATTATGTCTCATTTGTTTATTTTTGCTTCTATTTTCATTGTTATAGAAGGTGGCTCAAAAAAGATCTTGCTGTAGCTTATGTCAGAGAGTGTATTTTAATATGTTTTCCTCTGAGTTTTATAGTGTCCAGTCTTATATGTAGATTTAATCCATTTTGAGTTTATTTTGTGTATGGTGTTAGGGAGTGTTCTAATTTCATTCTTTTACATGTAACTGTCCAGATTTCCCCTAGCCACTTATTGAAAAGGTGGTCTTTTCTCCAGTGCATATTCTTGCTTCCTTTGTCATAGGTGATCATAGGTTTGTGGATTTATGTCTGAGTTTTCTATCCTGTACCCTTGGTCTGTATCTGTTTTTGTGCCAATCCCATACTATCTTGATTATTGTAGCTTTATAGTACAGTTTGAAGTCAGGGAGCTGATTCCTCCAGCTCCATTTTTCTTTCTCAAGATTACTTTGGCTATTTAGAGTCTTTTGTGTTTCTATTAAATTGCAAAATTTTTTGTTCTAATTCTGTGAAGAATACTATCGGTAATTTGATAGGAATTACACTGAATTTGTAGATTGCTTCTAGTAGTATAGTCATTGTGTCGTCTTTGATTTCTTTAATCAGTGTCTGATAGTTTTCTGAGTATATAGTTTTCTTTTGCCTCCTTAAGTTTATTCCTAGACATTTTATTCTTTCTGTTGCAATGGCAAATGGGATTGTTTTCTTAATTTCTCTTTCTGTTCTTTCATTGTTAGTGTATAGGAATGCAAGAGATTTCTGTGTATTAATTTTGTACCCTGAAACTTTACTGAAATCATTATGAGCTTCAGTAGTTTTTCTGTTGGCATCTTTAGTGTTGTCTATGTACGATGTTATGTTGTCTGCAAACAGTGACAATTTTACTTCTTTTCCACTTTGGATTCCTTTTATTTCTTTTTCTTCTCTACTATGGTTAGGACCTCTGTGACTATGTTGAATAATATGGCTAAAATGGACATCCTTGTGTTCTTTCTGACCTTAGAGGAAATACTTTCAGCTTTTAAGTCTTGAGTATAATGTTAGCTGTATGTTTGTCATATATGGCCTTTATTATGTTGATATAGGGGCCTTCTATACTCACTTTCTGGAGAGTTTTTATCATAAATGGGTGTTGAATTTTTTCAAAAGCTTTTCCTGCAAATATTGAGATGATTATATGGTTTTTATTCTTCAATTTGTTGATGTGGTGAATCACATTGCTTGATCCATGTATATTGAAAAATCCTTCCATCTGGGGGTTAATCCAACTGGATCATGGTGGATGATCCTTTTAATGTATTATTGGATTTGCTTTGCTAATATTTATTGAGAGTTTTTGTACCTATGTCCAAAATTTTTGTACCTATGTCCCTTGGACAGCAAGAAAATCAAACCAGTAAATCCTAAAGGAAATCAATTCTGAATATCCATTGAAAGGACTGATGCTGAAGCTGAAGCTCCAATACTTTGGCCACCTGATTCAAAGAACTGACTCACTGCAAAAAACCTTGATGTTGGAAAAGACAGAAGGCAGGAGAAGGGGACGACAGAGGATGAGATGTTTGGGTGGACATGAGTTTGAGCAAAATATGGGAGTTGGTGATATACAGGGAGGCCTGGAGTGCTGCGGTCCATGGGGTCACAAGAGTTGGACACTACTGAGTGACTGAACTGATTTTCATCAGTGATATTAGCTTGTAATTTGTGTGTGTGTGTTATATCTTTGTTTGGTTTTGATANGAGAATCCCATGGACGGAGAAGTCTAGTAGGTTACAGTCCATGGGGTCGCAAAGAGTCGGACACGACTGTGCGACTTCACCTCACCTCACCTCAAGCAGGGTGACAATATACAGCCTTGACTGTCCTAGTGGACATGAATCTGATTTGTTCTACCTCCAATCAAGCTCCATTTCTAACCAGGCCCAGTAAATCTCTTTTCAACTACCTGCCCAGTGAACTCAGATGTATGGAGAGGCAATATTGTCTTATATAAGAGCAAAAGAGTCCAAAGCCCTCACTGTTTCCAGCTTAGATAAATAGTAAAATATGGCTTTTTCTTTCTCATTGTCCCTCTTTTTAACATCACACTGCAGAAAGAGTCATTTTTTTTTAAAAATGTAAACTGGATCCTTCCTCTTCCTTTCTCTGTTGCTAACAGGAATTAAATGCTTAATGTCAAGTATATTTCTAAGCCGTTTATGTTTACTGACTCATTAAATTTTCCCAACAATAAATATTATTCTTATTCTTATTTTATAGATGAACAGGGTAAGGCACAGAAAGGTTAAGCTGCTTATCCAAGATAATACATCTTTGAAGAGGTTGGGGTGAGAAATGAACCTAGACAACGTGTCTCCAGAGCCCTTGACTTCAGCATGACACCATCTCCCTCTCAATGGCTATTCATTCCACTGAGAGTAGAATCTTTGCCATGGTTTTCAAGGCCTGCATGATGAGGCCCCTGCTTTTCCCATCTCTTAATACCACCCAGTACCTGGGATCATCACACTGCCATCACACTGGCCTGCTAGTTAGTTAATTCCTTGTATGTACTAAGCTTTTTCTCACCTTGCACCTTTGTACTTTCAGTTTTCTCTGTAATGCATTTCCTCACCTCTCCTCTCCTCCCCTCATGTGTCTGGTTGTTTAAATGTTGTCATACCAGGAATCTTCCCTCACCATTGTCTCTTGAAGAATACACCCTCTTCAGCTCTCTGTCTTCAGACCATCCTCTGCAACCTCCTCATTTTGTTTAGATCACTTTTCTCAGAGTGTTTACCAGATTGTGAACTGCCTCCCCTGCTGGACTGTGGGATCTTAAAGACAGGAACTATTTGACTGGTTCATCTGGCACCTAGCTTTCTATCTGTCGCAATGTCAACACTTAATCAAAATTGGCTTAATGAAGATGAAGAGGACTTAATCCATACCTTTGTTATAAGACTTAATGACTTATATTGCCTTTGTTTTGAACCCTTTAAATTCAGACTCTATTTTGTTCATTTTTGTGCCCTTTGTATGTTGTATTCAATTCAATATGCTTTAATATATATTGAAAAAGAGAATGAAAGAGGAGTGAGTCATTAAGGATGGGATTTGTTAAGTAAGGCTTCATAGACGAGGTATACTTAAATGACTTACTCTTAATTTGCCAAAAACACTTCTTTCAGACATAAAAGACCCACATTTTTAAGGCTCCTTATGAAGCAAACAGTTCTTGCTAAACAACATATCAATCATTCAAAAGTAACTGAGAAAATACCATATGGATACTTTTATTGTAAAAAGCCATGGGCTTAAGTTATACGTGAACCTACAGAAAAGGATAATTTTGCCAAAAATTTAAATAGTGACAAGGTGTTAATGCCGGTTTCCAAAGCCTCAAAGTGGCAGACTAAATCTACACACACCTTCTGAACTTGACCAAGAGCCAGCTGACTTAATTCTCAACAATTGTAACTGCTGGCAATCAATTCTTTTTCAATTCGAATGAGTGATCAGGAAGACAGAGATGAATTAAATCGGTTNTTCCAAAGCCTCAAAGTGGCAGACTAAATCTACACACACCTTCTGAACTTGACCAAGAGCCAGCTGACTTAATTCTCAACAATTGTAACTGCTGGCAATCAATTCTTTTTCAATTCGAATGAGTGATCAGGAAGACAGAGATGAATTAAATCGGTTATTGTGTAGGCTTTTCATTTCACTCATGGTTAATTAACCTATATCTCATTATTCTTATAAGACAGTGCTTAGAGATAAATATCTCTGAAGTCAGAGTGCAGGATTAGAAGCCCAGCTCTATCATTTACCTGCTGTGTGACTTCAGATAAATTATTCTCTGAGCTTTGGTTTCCTGGCTTGTAAAAATGGTGCTAATGATAATATCTGCCTCAGTGAATTTAAAATGCTTCACATAGTGCCCAGGACACAGAAATTCTTTAGTAAGTGTTGCATGTTAGCAGTAGTATTTTGAGTCATGTAGTGAAGGAAACAATCAGCTATCAAGAGATTTGAATTTTATTATCAGTCTGCATAAAGCATCTGCCTGCATGCAGGAGACCTGGGTTCAATTCCTAGGTTGGGAAGATCACTGGAGAAGGAAACGGCAACCCACTCTGGTACTCTTGCCTGGAAAATCCCGTGGACAGAGAAGCCTGGTAGGCTACAGTCCATTGGGTCTCAAAAGAGTCAGACATGACTTCACTTACACTTTCACTGCCACTGCCACTAATTAGTTGGAGGACTTTGGGCAAATTCTTTGGTTTGGTCACTTTCTGTTCTAACTTCCTCTTTGATAAAATGAGGGTGTTTACATGATTATTTGTTTCAAGTATCTAGTGCTGCATAATAAACTAAAACAATAGTGTCTTAACAACAATAATTCATTATTCTTGTAATTATTCTTTGGGTTGACTGGCAGCAACTGGGAGGTTCTTTTGCTCTGTGTAGTATAGATGAAGTTACTTAAGTAGTTGCACTCATGTGGGGGTATGGCTAAGTCAGTAACATGAAAAGTGGGCTTTCAACCTCCAGAGTCTCTCTCCTTGAGTCCTTTCCTCATTCCATAGTCTAGTTCAAGGGTCTTTACAACAATGTTTTCAAGCTGGAGTGTTCCAAAAGGACAAATCCCAATGTGAAAGCTTTATCAAGAACCTGTGTCATCCTGCTTAGTGATGTTCCATTGGCCAAAGCCAGTCAGATGGCCAAATCCATGCTCGTTTTTAAAAGACCTACACAAAGGCATGAATGCTAGGAAGTGTGCTTCATTGGAGTACACCAATATAACTGTCTACCTCACAGTGACTCCAGATTTTCTTCAGAGTCAGTATACTCCAATTTAATTATCCAGCATTTAGTAATCAAATTTCTTTCTACAATTCTTTCCATTTTGTAATTTTGCTTCTCAATAACCTATTGTTTCCGTAATGTGGAGCAATCATAAGCTGAGTTCTCCTGTATTTAAAAAAAGCTGTAAAAAGTGTCGCAGTTTTATTTTTATTGCTGTAGTTTTTCCCTGTCTGTTGATGTGACCCCTAATTTCCCTAGGTCCAATATACTTTAAAATGTTACTTTTCACTTAACTGCTGCACATGATTACCCATCCATAGAAATGTAAGCACCTTTTCTTAAGCCTCCTTTAGTCCATTCTCTCCCCCACCTCTATTCTCCTTCTCTAGAGTCCTGAGAGGTTCTTACATAAGGTTTTGCAGTGCTAGCTGTTCAGTGTTTATGTTTATGCAGGTCTAATATTGCTTTTTTGAGGAGCTTTCCCCTTATATCCTACTGGGAACAAAACAGAGGCGGCTCTCTTCACATATAATGTTCAAGGGCAGCTCTTGTGTCACATATTTCAGCAAACAGTGATCATATGCCTCTTGATGCGAGAAGTTCCTAAGCTTCTATCCATCTGGATGCCTTCTAGAGGATGTGTAGGTTCAGGAAAACCCTCATCTCCCCAGCTGACAGGCCCATGTGCATTAATGTCATTGCACCCACTGTGCTCTTTGTAACCTACCCACATTTCAAAAGGTGTACATCAAACCAGCTGTTTTGGAACTATTGTAATTAATTCTTTGGGTTGACTGGCAGCAACTGGGAGGTTCTTTTGCTCTGTGTAGTATAGATGAAGTTACTCAAGTAGTTGCATTCATCTGGGGGTTGAAAGCCCACTTTCCATGTTACAAGCTGTTTTACACTATTTTCAGGGATATAAACCATTGCTCACATAAGGACTTTATGCAAGGGATGGATTTTTCATATCAAAATGCCCCATTTTAGTCTCTGGGAGAGTCATTTCAAGTTGAAGTGGAAACCTAGCAACTATCTGACTAATGGGATCAATTTAGGCAGCAGGAGGTCTGGCTGAGTTACAGAATTTAGCATTGAGCAACAATGAAGAGTTTGGAGTTAGGCATTCCATAGTCCCTTGGACTGCAAGGAGATCCAACCAGTCCATTCTGAAGGAGATCAACCCTGGGATTTCTTTTGAANATATGTAGATTTAATCCATTTTGAGTTTATTTTGTGTATGGTGTTAGGGAGTGTTCTAATTTCATTCTTTTACATGTAACTGTCCAGATTTCCCCTAGCCACTTATTGAAAAGGTGGTCTTTTCTCCAGTGCATATTCTTGCTTCCTTTGTCATAGGTGATCATAGGTTTGTGGATTTATGTCTGAGTTTTCTATCCTGTACCCTTGGTCTGTATCTGTTTTTGTGCCAATCCCATACTATCTTGATTATTGTAGCTTTATAGTACAGTTTGAAGTCAGGGAGCTGATTCCTCCAGCTCCATTTTTCTTTCTCAAGATTACTTTGGCTATTTAGAGTCTTTTGTGTTTCTATTAAATTGCAAAATTTTTTGTTCTAATTCTGTGAAGAATACTATCGGTAATTTGATAGGAATTACACTGAATTTGTAGATTGCTTCTAGTAGTATAGTCATTGTGTCGTCTTTGATTTCTTTAATCAGTGTCTGATAGTTTTCTGAGTATATAGTTTTCTTTTGCCTCCTTAAGTTTATTCCTAGACATTTTATTCTTTCTGTTGCAATGGCAAATGGGATTGTTTTCTTAATTTCTCTTTCTGTTCTTTCATTGTTAGTGTATAGGAATGCAAGAGATTTCTGTGTATTAATTTTGTACCCTGAAACTTTACTGAAATCATTATGAGCTTCAGTAGTTTTTCTGTTGGCATCTTTAGTGTTGTCTATGTACGATGTTATGTTGTCTGCAAACAGTGACAATTTTACTTCTTTTCCACTTTGGATTCCTTTTATTTCTTTTTCTTCTCTACTATGGTTAGGACCTCTGTGACTATGTTGAATAATATGGCTAAAATGGACATCCTTGTGTTCTTTCTGACCTTAGAGGAAATACTTTCAGCTTTTAAGTCTTGAGTATAATGTTAGCTGTATGTTTGTCATATATGGCCTTTATTATGTTGATATAGGGGCCTTCTATACTCACTTTCTGGAGAGTTTTTATCATAAATGGGTGTTGAATTTTTTCAAAAGCTTTTCCTGCAAATATTGAGATGATTATATGGTTTTTATTCTTCAATTTGTTGATGTGGTGAATCACATTGCTTGATCCATGTATATTGAAAAATCCTTCCATCTGGGGGTTAATCCAACTGGATCATGGTGGATGATCCTTTTAATGTATTATTGGATTTGCTTTGCTAATATTTATTGAGAGTTTTTGTACCTATGTCCAAAATTTTTGTACCTATGTCCCTTGGACAGCAAGAAAATCAAACCAGTAAATCCTAAAGGAAATCAATTCTGAATATCCATTGAAAGGACTGATGCTGAAGCTGAAGCTCCAATACTTTGGCCACCTGATTCAAAGAACTGACTCACTGCAAAAAACCTTGATGTTGGAAAAGACAGAAGGCAGGAGAAGGGGACGACAGAGGATGAGATGTTTGGGTGGACATGAGTTTGAGCAAAATATGGGAGTTGGTGATATACAGGGAGGCCTGGAGTGCTGCGGTCCATGGGGTCACAAGAGTTGGACACTACTGAGTGACTGAACTGATTTTCATCAGTGATATTAGCTTGTAATTTGTGTGTGTGTGTTATATCTTTGTTTGGTTTTGATACCTGAGTGTTGGTGGCTTCATAGACTGGGTTTCGGAGTGTTCCTTCCTCTGCATTTTTTTTTTTTTTTGAATAGTTTCGGAAGGATAGATGTTAACTCTTCTCTAAATGTTTGATAAATTCATCTGTGAAGACAATGATCCTGGACTTTTGCTTGCTGGGGATTTTTAAAGCACAATTTCAACTTTAGTACTTATGATTTGTTTGTTCATATTTTCTTTTCTTCCTGGTTCAGTCTTCAGAGATTTTTAAGAATCTAAGAATCTTTCTAAGAATTTGTCCATTTCTTCTAGGTTTCTATTTTAGTGCCATGTAGTTGCTTGCAATAGTCTCTTATGACCTTTGTATTTTTATGGTGTCAGTTCTAACTTCTCCTTTTTCATTTTATTGATTTGAGCTGTCTTCCTTTTTTTCTTGATGAGTTTGGATAAAGGTTTACCACTTTTGTTTATCTTTACTAAGAACCAGCTTTTAGTTTCCTTAATATTTTCTATTGCTTTCTTCATTTATATTTCTTTTATTTCTACTCCTTTATTATTTCTTTCCTTCTACTAACTTTGGGTTTTGTTTGTTTTACTTACACCTAGTTGCTGTAGGTGTAAGTTTGATTATTTATTAAGATTTTTCTTGTTTCTCGAGGTAAGATATTATTGCTATAAACTCCCCTCTTAGAACTTCTTTTGGTCTAATATATCATTTAAGGTCTGTGTTTCTTTACTGATTTTCTGTCTGGATGATTTGCCCATGGGTGTAAGTGGGGTGTTAAAACACACTTCTTGTGTTACTGTTGATTTCTTTATTTATGGATGTTAGCATTTGAGATGCTCCTATGTTGGCTATGAATATATTCACAATTGTTATATCTTCTTCTTGGATTTAACCCTTGTTTTGTATACAGTCAGCCAGTCTATGTTTTTGGTTGGAGCATTCATGTTTAAGATAATTTTTCATATGTGTGTTCTTATTGCCATTTTAATTGTTGTGAATTTGCTTCTGTAGGTCTTTTTGCTTCCATTCCTCTTTTGTTCCCTTATGATTTGCTGATGAACTTAAGTGTTGTGTTTAGATTATTTTTTCTTTTTTATTGTGTATCTCTTGTAGATTTTCTGTTTGTGCTTACCAAGAGGTTTTTGACGTTGCTGTTCTTTTAATTTCAAATACATTTCCAATATCCTGCATTTGTACTTTCCTCTTCTCAGGATTGCTGGTTTTGATGGCATATTTTTGTGCAGGTGATTTCCTACCTTTACTCTATGTTTGCTCTCATTGGTGAGCTTTCCCTTTCATAATTTTCTTGATTCTGGTTGTGGCCTTTTCTTTTCTGCCTCAAGAAATTCCTTTAGGATTTGTTGTAAAGCTGATTTGTTGGTGCTGAATTCTCTTAGCTTTTGTCTGTCTCTAAAAGTTGATTTCTCTGTCAGATCTGAATGAGAGCCTTACTGGACAGAGTACTCTTGGTTGTAGATTACCTCTTTCTTTGGATGTTGGATATCTTTTTTGGCAGGTTCCATTATTCTTTTGTCGATGAATGCCCAGCAGTTAGTTGTGATTTTGGTATTTTCATAAGAAGAGGTGAGTTCACAGCCTTCTACTCTACCATCTTGCCTCTGCCCTAAGATTTCTTTTCTTTAGCTTTTTCTTAAAAAAAAAAATTTTTTTTTCTTTTTAACTGAAGGATAATTGCTTAACAATGTTGTGTTAGCTTCTGCCATACATCAACATGAAAAGACTTCTTTCCGAAAACAAGCATCCTCTCCCTCAAAGACTCTAGAATCCTACATTTTAACTAATGTCTTGGGACTCAATTAAATCACAGACTTAACTACTTTGGGAACAAGGACTTTATTGGCTAAGGCTGTGACTTTGTCCTCCTTGGCTCAAGAGTGTCTGAAGTTCAACTCAAAGTTAGACTCTTTGTTATACTGTCAGGAAATGTGAGGCTCTACACATACCATGACATATGAATAGAATGATAATGTTCTTTACAATAATGGGGACATGGGAAAGATAGGTTTAAAATGTTTAAGATATTTACGTGTTGTATTAATATTGGAGGCAAAATGTCATCTTAGACAGGAAATTAAATGAATCAAGAAGGGTACCTCTAAGACCAAAATTTAATAATAGAAGCACTGACTATAAGCTGAGCATCTCAATCTCTTTACTAATTAATACCCATTTGTTCTTCCATTCTATGCTCTCTTAAGAAATATTGTTGACATGTTCACTATTTTCTATTATGCCTACTATTGTCTACGCTGTGAAAATCTATAAAAACATTCACTTCCTTTTCCTCTATTTTTGACTTCAGATTCCCAATCACAAGATTGACATTTGTGTCCTAGAACTAGGTAGCTTTTGGCAGGGCCCATGAAACATGATCTGGGTTAGAATCCAAGACAGACAGTCACCTGGGACAATAAGGTAAAATCCAGGAGAGTTTAGGCTAATACAAGACACTGGTTATTAGGGACATTTTAAAAAGATGAGGCATTTAATTTTAAAGCAAATTTTATATTCAGCATAACCAAACTCTTTTTCTCTGTATATCTTTAGGAGACAGATATTCTCTGCAGAATAATGTCCATTTTATCAGAACTAAAATTTTGATGTGGTAAATGAAAGAGACAGAATATTTCTCTTACATTGATAATAGCCTTTTTCTTTTTTAAAACAGTTTCAGGTTCACAACAAAATTGAGCAGAAAGTGCAGAGAGTTCCCATTTACTCCCTCAACCCACACACTAACCGCCTTCCCCATTATCAACATCTCTCACTGGAATGGTACATTTGTTGCAATTGGTGAACCTACATTGACACAGCATAATCACCCAATATGCATAGTTTATATTAAGGTTCACTCTTGCTGTTCTACATTCTGTAAATTCGAACAAGTAAATCATGATGCATCTACCAATCAAGATTCATACAGAGTAGTTTCACTGCCATGAAAACTCTCTAAGCTCCACAAAATTACAGAAAAGTTGCAAATTCGGTACAAAGGACTTCTATTTCTTGAGCCATGTGAACATAATTGCTGACCCGATACATCACTCCCTTCCCCCTGAATACCTTAGCATGTATTACCTATAATGAGGACTTTGTTCCATAGAACAACACAAACACTGAAAATCAGGAAGTTAACAATGATACATTTTAATCTATTCCTGAATCCTCAGACCACATTCAAGTTTCACCAATATGGTCCCAATATGTTTTTTAAAATTTATTTATTTTAATGGGAGGATAATTACAATATTGTGATGGTTTTTTTGCCATACATCAGTACAAATTGGCCATAGGCATACATGTGTCCCCTCCATCCTGAAACCCCCCTCCCAACCTCCTTCCCTATTCCAACTCTCCAGGGCGTCACAGAGCATGGGCTTTGGGTGTCCTGCATCATATAGCAAACTCCACTGTCTATTTTATGTATGATAGTGTATACATATATTTCAAAGCTATTCTCTCAAATCATCACACCCTCCCCTTCTCTCACTAATTCCAGAAGGCTGTTCTTTACCTCTGTGTCTCCTTTGCTGCCCTGACTGTAGGATTGTTGGTGTGTGGTCACAAAATTTGATAACTTATCTAATAAAGGGATCCGACTCTACTTCCCGCGTTGCACTTATCATGTCTCTTTAAATAACTTCAGTTCAAAACAGTTCCTCAGTGTTTCCCTGACTTTCAAGATGTTGATAGTTTTGAAGATTACGGGCCAAGCTATTTTGTAATATGTTTTCCAGTATGAGTTTGTCTCATGTTTCCTCATAAATAGATTAGAATTATGCTGCTCTGACAGGAACATGACAGCGAGTTGTGTTTTTCTTGGGTAACCTATCATGTGGTGGTGGTGCAGAGTTTCAACNCTATTTTGTAATATGTTTTCCAGTATGAGTTTGTCTCATGTTTCCTCATAAATAGATTAGAATTATGCTGCTCTGACAGGAACATGACAGCGAGTTGTGTTTTTCTTGGGTAACCTATCATGTGGTGGTGGTGCAGAGTTTCAACTTTTCTATTACTGATGAGGTTCAATTTGCCCATTTAGTGTCTGCCAGTTTTCTCCACTTTCTTACATTTCTTCCTTTGTAAACGATAAGTTATTTGTAACAAATTACTTGCATATATCCCTTGCCACATCAAACAATTTATCTATGAATTTTTTAATCTTTATAGACTTGTAGTTTCCTATTTTAAACATTTTTAAAATTACTTTAATTTTGTGTAATTTAAATAATTTTACTATTTTATTTTACATATTATTATCATTTTTTATTCTGAGGCTCATATTGTCCTTAATTAGGTTAGTAGGAGATCTTTGACACTGGCTTCTCTATCCTTTTGCCATGTTCCTATCATTCTTCGAACATTTTCTTATTTTTTTGGTATCAGACACTCCAGACTCATCTTCCTTGCCTGAGCCTTGGAATCAGGCATTTCCCCAAGGAATGCTGGTTCTTTTTTGTGGAAACTCCTTACCCCCAGTCTCCCTCCTCTGATGCTGGCCCCCAGGCTGCACCGCCTAGAATTACTCTCCTTTCCTTGCTTGGGCTCTGCTATCCCTGTGCGTGGCTGCCCCTGCCACAGACACCTTACCGGCCTGTTTGGACAGAGTCCTTTGAAAACCAAAGTCAGATCATATCACTTTTTTGACTCAAAGCCCTGAAAGAACTCTAGTTCACTCAGAGTAAAAGTCAAAATTTGCCACAAGTTCTGAGCTGTGACGACAGTCAGGGACAGGCCCCGGCCTCGCCCACCCCTCTCCTTCCGACGTCTTCTTGCTCACCTGACTCTGCGCGCACACCAGGCCCTCTCCTACTAGAGGGCTCCTGCGCTTCCTCCCAGCAATGCCCTTCCGCCACAGAACCTCTTGGCCAGCTGCCCCACACCCTTAGAGTCTCTGCTGAGATCTCACATCTTTAGTGAGGCCCACTCTGATCTTTGCTGACATTGACCATCTTTTTTTTTTTTCCTTTGGAAATGTGCATAAATGGACATTCAGTGATGCAAGCTGATCCCCATAGGACATGGGCCTGAGAGGAAGGGCAGAACCAAAAGAGATCTGAGTTGCTCTGCCTCTGAAATTTGCACAGGCGGCTCCCCAGCAGAGGGATGAGGGCTCTGGGAGCAAGGGTGAGCAGCAGAGATAAGATGTGAACAAGGTCCAGAGGTGATCCAGGACCATTTAAGAAGATGTTTCACACTCAATTGAAAGTTGTGTTTTGCAACGTGCAGTGAGGCAGCTATCCTGTTTGAAGGTGCAATTAGTGTTTGCCTCATTCAGGCAGTTAGAAAATGCAATGCAAACAACCCACTGAGGAGAAAGATGTCACATGCAACCTAAGAAAATATGGCTGGGGTGAGGGTCACTGGCCTTTTCACAACATATGGAATGACAGGCCATGCTGCTGAAACACTGTTAAAGGGAAGGTTGATCCCAGAAGTCTGGAAGCTTCAGGGATTCCAAGGTGCAGGTGATACATACACATGTAACAGTCCTCCCAAAGCCCCTTCCTCTGATCTGGTCCAAACAAATATCTTTTAAATGGTCAGAGAAAGGAGTTCCCCATTCCAAAAAGTCCATCTGAGAATGCTGGATGTGCTCTGGGAATGAAGAAAATCCTGGACCAAGGTGAAGAGTTCTCAAATTGGGAGGACAAACCGTGTGAGCATACACGAGTAGGAGCCAATTTGACACACTTTCTTATATTGTCAATTTAAATATCACTGTGTATTAAAACGGAGACACTATGAAATCAGCTGCAACGCTGGCCACAATTCTTAGGTCAATCTAAAACAGAGAAGTTTTGCACTGAAGATTAGCTGCTTCAGGTTTGCCTTTGGACCCTGTGAGTCGTTTACTCCCCTCTGCCACGGGATTACTACATTCTAAGAGCACTGAAGGAAGGAAGGAAAAGCCAAGTGCCCTTTCCTCTTTGCTGTTAACTTTGGGCAAATTACTAAACTCATTGGTTTTCCAGTTATAAATAAAGTAAGGAGATTGACAAGATGCTTTTGCTGGGTTGCTTTTGGCTTTAGAAATACCCTCGGGGATCCTCTCTCTTTCCTTCTCTCTCAGTATCTCTTTTTCTGTAGATCTGTTCTATGCTCTCCTCTCTACCATTTGCCTTCTTGTCCTCTAGTGTCTATTTTTTTTTT